>JARHVA010000443.1:1522500-1777500 GCA_037957365.1 Torreya grandis
ACTCTTGTTTCACATAGAGTTAGCCAAATCTCCTAAAGAAGTATGGGATACCCTAGCTAGCTTGTTTGGGAAAATCGACACCATGAGGGATCATGAGCTTGAGATTGAGATAATTAGTTTGAGCCCTATAGAATTTTAAAAATTGGAGGAATTATTCACCAATATTAATTCACTTATATTGCATTTAAAATAGTTTATAATTGAGAAGAAACATGAGCAGTTAGTTCTTTCTATGCTTGCAAAATTAGGACCTAATTGTTCTGTATTTGTTTCTACCTTTTATATGACCAAGAGAGCCATAGAGCCAACTAGAAAATTCCGTCCTTAGATGAATTCATTATATATTTAACTAAGGAATAGGATAAATTGAGCTAGATGGGAACCTCAAGTCTTCTAAACTTTTATCCCTCATTGCCAGGATTAGGAAACAAAAAGCCTTTATCAACAAGGATAAGATACAGAAGAGTAAGGATTCTAAGAATAAGAAAGAATAAAAAACTAGTAAAAAAACTATAAATTAAACCTCCCTCCTTTGAAGGGAAAACTAAGAGAGAAAATTTTAAGTTCTCTTACTATAATAAGAATGGGCACGATGAGCACAAGTGTATGAATAAATAGATAAACCAACTTACACATCTCCTAGAGAAAAACAATATAGGTGTCCTTGAGTATGTAAAATAGTCATCATCAATCAAATAATATTCTAAGAAAAAGGACACAAGTAAGGAGAAACCTAAAGGCAAAGCTTTAGTTGTAGTGGTTTCTATAATTTGCTTCATCTTGGGTTATCAACTTTGGTGCTTCACACCATATGGGTTCATCAGAGGTTGAGTTTATTGAGTTAGAGTCCTATAGCATGTCCTCTATAAATTTAGTTGATGACACTCCAATAAAAATTTTAGGAAGAGGGACTATTGAATTCAAAGGTGGAACATTCACAAATGTTCTAAGTGTACCTTCACTATCAAATAATCTTCTTTTATTGTATCAAATTACCCACATAGGGTAAGGCATGAGAAACAAGTTCACACCAAATTTAATTGAGATTAGAGAGAAACATAGTGACTCTACATTTGCATTGGGTAAGGCTAATCACCATTCTAGGCTATACAACTTTTCTCATTTTTCTCTAGCTTTTCCTCCTACCATATTGATTACCTGTTCAGATAGAATTAGTAGGCTATGGCATGAGTAGTTTGGCCATCTTAACTAATGCTATCTTGGGTAGCCAAGTTATTAGGATATGGTTATAGGATTCCCTAGAGTTAAATTCTCTAAGGGACTTTGTGAGGGTTATGCCTTTGGTAAACATCCTGAAGATAAATTTGACAAAGACAAAGCTTGGACATATATAATACCTCTTGAGTTGATTCATAATGATGTCATGGGGTATTTTCCCCATCCTTATTTTACTCAAGCTCGATACATCCTCACCTTCATTGATGAATTTTATAGATACGCATGGGTCTACTTTCTTAGACAAAAGTTTGATGTTTTCGATAATTTTTGAGACTTTAAGGTTCTAGTTGAGAAGCAATCTAGAAAGTACATCAAAATCCTTTAAAAAAATAATAGGGGGAGTACATCAACCATAGATTTGATTAGTTTTATACCAATGAGGGGATTGATATTTAGTGGATAGTACCATACACTCCTCAATAGAATAGTGTAATAGAATACAAGAATTAGTCTTTAAAGGAAATGGCTAATTTTATGATTCACTCTAGATCATTATCTCTATAGTTCTAGGTAGAAGCCATCAATTGTGTATGTTACATTTAGAACTAATTTATTCAAAAATATTTAAATGAAATCACTCTTTATGGAGCTTGGCATAATAGGAAACCATAGGTGAAACATTTTAGGGTCTTCATATCATCGATGATTGTGCCCATTCCAAAAAATAAATGTAAGGCTATGAAGGTTCAATCCAAACCTTGCATCTTTATTGGGTACTAGTTGGGGTCAAGGGTTATAAACTTAATCATCCTATGACTCATCAATTGTTTATTGAGAGTAGTATTAGGTTTCATGAGAGTCACATCGACTCTTTACTTGACACTTCTCCCTCTACATCAATTTCACTCAATTTGGATAAATAATTCAGGGATTCAGATCATTCATAGTAGGTTCCTAAAGTAGAGGTCACTTCTTCTTCTTATTCTAGTTATGAAAACAAGTAGAGTGATGTGGATTCATCCTCATCCTCTTTTAGGCATGCATTAAGGGATGAGGATTTGGTACATGATTCACCCATTTTAGGCCCTCTTTGGGTTAGGTAGACACTTGAGAGTGTAGTCACTTGGGCAAGGGATATAGATAATGATAGACATAATTGGGAAGATTTTAAGAGAGGACCACCTACCTTTTTTGCTTCCACAATGGATTTGAATACTTTTAGAGAGGACTATAGCATACATGATTTGGATAGAGCCATGTATGAGAAACATGACTCCTTAATTAACAATCATACTTTGGATTTGAATTTTATTCTTAAGGGAAGGAAGATGGTTTGATGTTGTTGGATATATTGGATCAAGTATGCTACAAATGGGTCTATTGACAAGTATAAGGCTAGATTTTTAGCCAAGGGATTTTCATATGTAGCTAGCATCAACTACTCAAAAACCTTTACACCTATGGCTAAGATGACTTTGATTAGACTCACACTTATTATAGCTACAATACATGTATGGAGTGTACATAAGATAGACATAAAGAGTGCATTTCTTCATAAAAACCTTAAAGAGGATATCTACATAGAACAACCACCTAGTTTTATTCAAGATTCTTCTTTAGTGTACAGATGTAGGAAATCCATTTATGGCCTCAAAAAGGCCCCTTGAGCCTGGTATGCCAAAATGGGTTCCTTATTTCTTACTTTAGGTTTCAGTAGATGCCACTTAGACCCCAATGTGTACATCTTGTGGTAATATGATTCATTATTGATACTAGTTTTATATGTTGATGACATTTTGATCATTTGGAGTTCTTCTTTGGCTATCTCACTAGTGAAGAAAACTATTTAGGATAGATTTGACTAACTTGGGCCTACTACACTACTTTCTTGACATTAAGATCACTTAGACAGATTTAGGTATTTCACTTATGCAGCCTAATTAATCTCTTGATCTATTTACACATTTTTATATGGCTAACTGTAAGTCATATCTAAACTCCATTCCTATCTGGAGTCAAGTTTGAGGTATATTGTTCCACTACATTGGTTGATGTTACCTTATATTGATAACTTGTTAGTAGGCTTATTTACTTGACTCACATTAGACCCAACATCTCTTATTTTATTGGCATTTTTCTAATATTCATACAAGAACCCCATGAGATATATTGAAAATCAACTAAGAATATCTTGCACTACATTTAGGGTTCACACAGGTATGGGATAAACTATAGGGTTGGTTTTAATTTTGAATTGGTCAATGACAGACTCAGATTGGGTTAATCACACTCATAGTCATAAGTCCACTTCATATTAAAGTTTCTCATTGGGTTATGGACCCATAAATTAGTCAAGCAAGAAGTAGAATGCTATTTTTTTATCTTGCATAGAGGTAGAGTATAAGGGAGATGTTAACGTAGATACTGAGACTATTTGGCTTCAAGGGATTATTTTTGATCTTGTTATCTAGATCAAGTGACCTATAGTCATAGTTTGTAATAATTAGAGCACCATTCATATTAGCAAGAATATAGTCCTTCATCAAAGGACCAAACACATCAATATTCACATTCACTTTATTCAAAAGATGAATCATGAGTAGGTCATTGACTTAGCATTTTGTTAGTATTCAAATCAAGTTGATGATAAATTCACCAAAACCTTCACTAAGAGAAATTTCATTCATCTACGAGCTCTTCTTAGGGTGAGTTTCACTTTGACATCTTCATCATCTCCAGGGGGGCCTTCTAGCCTCTTCACTTCTTCATGTCTCTCTTTTGGGGGGAGTTTTTCTCACTAGGTATTCTCTTCTCTATATATGAGGGATTGCATTATACATGGGTACCTTATTAGGCCTTATTTTTGGGACCCTTTTTTTGTATCACTGCCCACCTAAGCTGTGCTTATGAGGGGTTATTGGTGTAGGCCCTTTTCCCAATGGGCTTTACCTACATGGTTGTATTAACTTGCTTAGGGCTCTATATGTCATTTGGGTTATTTGGGAAGATTATTCCCACATTCATTATAATGTGTGGTATCTTTCTCTCTCCAACCTATATATGCACCTCTCTCCCTTTATATTTATAATGTAGTATATTATGTGAATTATTAGAGCATTCGTGTCTTGGTGCAATTATTTCTTTTTGATTTCATTCTTATAGCTATGTATGTTTACTCTATATTATCTTGAATAATATGTGTCTTACATTGCATCTTGAATCAGTGTATTCATTTGGATTAACATTCTTGAAAATCATTCTAATAAGACTCATATCCATACTAGCATGAGGGGGAGCTAGGTGAGATAGTGTGTTATTTTATTTTTAATTCCTTTCAAAATATTAATTTCTATTTTATTTAGTTTTTTTAATTCATGAGTAGATATATAATGCATGTCTATAGATTTTGCAACATAATGGAGACATATGATCTGAGAGCCCTATTGATGGGTTTTTTAGCACACTAACTTAGGTAGGATGGAATCCACCCAACCTCTCCTAAAAGGAGACAAAATATCCCAAAGGTCTACTACTACCAAGTCTTGGATTATAAGGTAACTCAGTAGTTGATGTAAAATTGCTCCATTTCAAGGGCCTAGTTGGAATAAATTTAGATAAATTATAAGTAGGGTCTTGTGGATCAATTTATTATAAAATCAATAAAAATGAATTTGATATGAAAATACAACTAATTAATAAGTGTTCATTGTATTCAAGGATTCAACAATGCATTAACAATAATGACAAGACCTTTTATAATTAAGATAAACCTTGTAAACATGAATTACACATTTTATATTTATTCTACCTACTCTAATCAATGTATAAAAGGAGAAAAAGATGAGGGTAAAGAGGAAGATGTAATCATATTTTGTAGATAGAACAATTCTGATTCATTTGACTTAGATAAACTCTATGGAACCAATATTTTGCCTAACTAGGATGTACACAACCATGAAAAAAGATGATGCAAGAGTTTGAGGTATTCAAATATGAATAAACATGGAAAAATAACCATATACATGCATAGATAATGAACTTCATCCTTCAATGCCTTTTAATCTGATGTATATTTGATTTAAAAAAATTGATCCACCAAAATTAGGAGAATTACAAAAAATGCTTCACAACAACATTACTCACAAGAAACATGACTTAATAAAGAAATAAATTGTAGAAAGTAATGTATGGTCCTTTATTATAAATTTTAATACTAATCAATCAACCCCTAATTCAATCTTATTTTTGGTATTATATAGAATTTAAAAAATCTCACCCACCCATTAGGTGGTTACAAATATTAAATAAAAGGCCCAAAATAAGGAAAAATTCTATGTATACTTATATTCAAGTTAAAATTTTATCTTTTGAGTACATCCTTTTGCATTAAATAATGGTAACATGACAATATTAGACTAATGCATCATTTCAACTCGCACAAGTCCAAATTACTTTTGATCAGTTACCATTGCATCAAATGTTTAGGAAATTTTTATTTTCCAACTATTAATACTTCTCATGATATTTGATCAAATGCTTCACTATAGTCATCATCCCTAGTTAAGGCAATTTTGTCTTTTTGTGATTTTCTCTTGTTTTACATTGATTTTAATGATAGATTTTTATTTAACCCACTATATGGCCTACCTTGAAATTTATTTCCATGATCCTTTTTTCACTAAACAATAAAATATTAAATTACTACACATATCCAATTAGACTCATAGTCTAATTCTAGGATCTGAACATGCTAGATGGGTAAGATAGGTGCCAAGTTTATCTTCTAAGTCTATTCATGGAGGTCCACATTTTTTCCATGGAAAGGTCACTCCACCCATCCGATTCTCACCACTTATGGAAATATGTCTTCTACATGATAGGCTAAGATCTTAATACATGTCAAATTATTGCTAACTTATAGCATACTAAGGGTCCCAAGGTATTTAATTTTCCTTATACTAAGTGTAACAAGATCTTGACAAGTGACAAGATCTCTTTCACTTGGAGCTCTTTAGGTCCTCATTCATTATTCCATGTCTTATATACCTTAGAGTCCTAAGATTATGATATGTGGTATCATATTAAAGACTCACTTGATCTTGGCCTCATCTTATTACTCTTGCTTGAACTTGGGTGTAGATAAGTGGGATGATGCCACATGGAATCATCCCATTTACTTGGAGGATATTCTTCTTTCCTACTATATCTTGATCATCCTAAGGTCCCAAAGAAACATGATTACACCACATTGTATCATCCTAAGGACTCAGAGGATCAAAAGGTGAGATCTTTGTCTTAAGTGTTATAGACAAGCGAATCCCTAAGATCTTGATAGGTCAAAAAATCTTGGTGAATTTAGACCTATAGGAAAAATCTAGTTGTTATTTTTTGAACATATAAACTATTCATTAAACTAAACATTTCATTAAAATTTGACTAAGGAAAAAATCTTAGAACCAAAAGATGAAAACCATATGAATATAAATATATGAATGAGGCTTTTACCAATCTACACAACTAAATTTATCACTAAATTGAAAAGAGTCTAATAGTTTTGATGGGTTAGATAGCCATCAAATTTAGGTTCATGTAACACTGACGCGGATGCTAACATGTCAACTAGTTGGCAATCCATACCATACAACATTTGTTAAATCATTCATGGCCTAAATTAATGTCTACTTGAGTTGATGAATTATATGATCATGATGGAATGATATATTTACACTTGTCCAAATATCACTCATTTGGGTCCTTTTGAAATGTTTGGAAGCATGCAAACCATCCTAGGGAAGTGAGGAAACATGATCATGCCATATGGAATGATCTTGGGAATTTATGAGGTCTACTATTGGTTGAAAATATATGGAGATCCATAGGGTTACAATTAAGTGGGATCACACCATGTGGTGTGATCCTATGCATCTGGAAGGTTAGGGGACTAGGATAATAAATTTAGAATCCATTATGATGTGAGTAACTAGGATTGTGACACTTATCAACATCCTAGTTATTTAGGAGGTCTATGGTTAGTGGAATAAATTGAGGGGAATTGGGGAAGTGAGTAACTAGGATAAATCCATGCATACTCATCTCATTTACCTAAGGGATCAAAAGGATATACAAAAATGACTAAGTCCCAAAATAACCTGAGGCAATAAGTGACCAACACTTGGTATCTCCTCATTTTTGTTAAAAGTAAAACAAAAACTAATGCAAAATAATTTCATAGAATCAAAATAATAAGATATATGAATAAAAATAATTTTTCATGATAAGAAGACAAGATTTAATGTGGTTCACCCAATGTGGGCTACATCTGGCAAGAAACACTTGCTTAGATTTTATTACAAGCTAACAAGAGTAAAATCCACTCTCAGATCTGTCTTCTCACAATTATAATGCACAAATATTGTTTAGAGCTATGATTAAAAAACTCTCTTGAATTCAGACCTGAATTCACACACTCTATTAACCTTCTCAAACTATTCAAACCTATGATGTATTATCTACTATATGTCCATATATAATAAATCAATAGATAACCAACATAGCAGTTTTACAAAATAATGGGTACCAAAACCATGGGCCAAGTCAACCCATAATATTTCCCCATTAAGGGGGTCCAATTTTTTTTTTGAAGGCTACTGCCTCCAAAGCCCAATGATAATACATAAAGAGTGTTAAATATATTTTAATTTTCAGTATTTGAAATACATTGTTATGTTAAAATAGGATCTACAACATAAAACCTTTCTCAAAGACTCACAGGAAGACAAATTACCATTAGTTCATGGGGAACTAAAGAACTATTAGATAAAAAATTTAAAACTTAAGAAAAGATCACTAAGGAAAAACAAGAGGAAATATAAAAGGAAATAAGCATGTGCATAAAAATATTGTATGCCTTAAATTAAAACCAAAACCAATCCATTATTTAAAAGTGACTATGACATAAATTAAAACCATAGAAAAACGCAATCATTATAATTTGAGAAAGGGGAAAATATGGACTATATTACTAGATGAAAGACCATGAAAATCTTGAAATAATTATATAATCAAGTTAACTCAAATGGAACAAAAGAGACTAAAAAGAGATGAATGAGTAGACAAAATGGTCTCATTTAATCAACATTTAGAGTCAATTCAATCTAACAGACCAATAATAAACTAAGTTTTAAAATTTAATCAAATATAAAAAGTTTCACCAATGAAATCCCAAATGAAATATTTTAGACCAAGTGCATGTAATATACATTTTAAGTTTAAACTTAGTTCAAAGAGTAAAGTCAATATAATATCCAAGTTATAAGTTGTCAAGGACCCTTTTCAAATTAGGTTAATATTTGCTATAGACCTATAGAATACACTTGATCAAATCAAATATTTAGTTCCAAACTAAAAATAAGAGGTTTCCTATTTTATCAAGGTAAAATTAGGCATGTTGTGCATGCAACAACAAATGGTGACTCTACTAAAAAATATTCTTGAGTATTTAGGAAATAGAAATGTCTTTATGAACTTAGAATATATAGATTAATAAAAATGTATAAAACATGGAAAACTCATGAAAAGACAAGAAGGGAAAAGTTTGAGAACAAAATTAGATATTCATATTGACCATTGTGTGTAAATGCTTTCATTCCCTTTTCTAAAATTTGTAAGAACTAGTTACTACATTTAAGACCATCAAGCTAGTGAATTTTACCTTTAAAAAAATACCTAGACATTTCTCCACTGCTAGCTAGACATCTATAGCCATGATGGAATTGTCTATGATCCCACTCAAAGCCTTACTCTACTGCCAACTAGCCATCCATATCCCTAGTAGAGGTTACTTCAATCACATAGAAATTTAGTATCTTAGATAATATATTTTATTTTAATTTTTAACATCTCAATTCTAGATTGGGGACCACCATGGTAGACAAGGGGTAAAATTATAGATTTCTTAGTCTAGATATTAGTTGTAACAATTTCATCTAAGCAAACCCAAAAATAAATTGAAGTTGGTTTTGTGTAAGGTTTCAAGATAATATCTTTCATAAATCAAATAATTTGCCCTAATTCATCAAAACACGAATAGATCCAACATATACAACAACCCAAGTCTTTGAAACCAAATTTATAAACATAATCTTACATGATAAAATAGGTAGAATAATTGAGCAATAAAACATTATTGAGGTTTCTTACCAACATATCCTTTTCTCTTCCATGATAATCATGTACCACCTAAATTAGGACCAGGCAAGACCAAGATTAAGGCAAAAGTTTAGGACATACCAACAAATGACTATATAAAACAAACAAAAACAAAGAATAAAATAAACAAAAACAAAATAGTAAAAAGAATAAAATCAAAATACTATGTATAAGGATAGAAGAGGTTGACTCATGCTTGGAAATAATGCTTGACTAATTGTTCATTAATAGGTAGTGGGATATCCTCACTAGTTAAAATATTTAGCCCAAAATCATTCTCACCTAAGATCTAAAAAAATTATAATGGACCCACTAAAGGGCATAAAATTTACTATGTTGTCCCTTCTTCTCATGAGCTTTATCCCATAAAATGACAATATCAAAAATTGTAAAGGATTTTAATTTAGATCTCTTGTCAAACCATCTATTGATAATTCCTTGATATTTTCTAAAGTGAAATAAGGTTGCATCTATTATTTATTATAATTGTATTAGGTTTAGGAGTGTTGACCCAAATTACAATGTAAATAATGAAGAAATTACATTGTAAAAGAATATTTTTGAAAAAGCTATATTATTGTATTATTTCAAATTATTTACAAAGAATGTGAAAAGCTTTATAGGCTTTTCATGGGTGGTTACAGGTTAAAACCAACTTTCCCATGAACCAAAAATTTATTAACAAAACCTAACAAAGTAAAAATATTAATTAACTTAACTAAAAAACTTTAGATCAATAGAAATTAATCCAACAAACTCCCCCTTTATCCAAAGGGTATAGAAAAAATTGGAGCAATAAATTATGAGTCATATAAGTAGACTCTACCATAATTGTAATTGGTACACTGTGCATCCTAGACTGATCCACACCCCAATCATCCTTGCACTATAGTAGAACATGATCACACACTATCCAACTGCATCAATCCTCACATAGAATCGATCTAACAAGTGATTACCCATTGTAATGTGTATGGCACATCTCAAACTGATACCCAACAATCACCAAAATCTCTTGTAGGTATTTAATCAACACTATTAATCCTAGAAACATAATTTTACCTCGTACTACACATCACAAATGACTGATCAAAAAACCAATATGAAATATCTTCTCCCCCTATCATGTGAGAGGTGAGAAGCCATGAAACAAATAAACCAAGTATAAACCACTAAAATGTTCCACATTAAATATCATAAAAACACTACATCTATGAAAGCAAATTACACAAGCCAAAAAATGCTACTACATCAAATCCTAATCTTGAGCCTAGCAGCTTGCACAAGATGGGTGAGTCATTATCTCATAAGATATAGTCATCAGCTATGGAGCATGAAACTTCACATTCATCCCATCTATTAGAACAAGAAGCAAAAATATAACCAAAAGAAGACCCAAAAGAATAACCAAAATGACCGGAGTAACCAAAAAAGTGTGCTTTTACCTTTTATCAGTGTCAAGAAGAGCTCAGTTTAGAGTCGCATTTTGTAGAGATATGTCTTATGCCACCAAAATTATAGCATATCATCTCACATCCAATATAACTAGAGGAATAATAACCACCTAAAGAAGAATTCTTGTGCTTGTGCTTATGTCCATGTAAATGGTGATGCTCATGCTTTGGAGAACCAGTATGATGTCTATGTTTTGAAGAGCCTGAATGATATCTATGTCTAGAATGATGTTTATGTCTAGAAGTTTGATTGTGAGAGTGTTTCTCTTTCTCTTTCTAAAATTTATTTGAAGAGTGTTTCCTATTGGTCTCATATAATGGATTTCCTATTTTGGTATAGTATACATCATTAGTAGGTTTTTCTTTCTTCTTTATAAATTATCGCTCATGTTGAGTAAGCAACTCACAAATTGAATCAAAAGTAGATTTTTAAAGCTTATCACTAAGTTTTAACATCTCTATAAAGTTCTTGTAGCTTGGGCTAAGATCATTCAAAAAAATATAAGTGAGCATTTCATCATCAATTTTTCTACCAGTAGTGTTATATTCTTGTTTCAAATTCTTAATGCGTGACACATATTCTAAAACATCTTCATCATCAGTGAGTTTATTGTTAAGCAATGACATAAAGAGATCAAATTTCTTGTAAGCAAGTTATTTATCATACAAGTCTTTTAGAGATTTACATGATTTTCATGCTTCAAATTTGATAGCTTCAATGTGAATTATGACTCATGCACTGCAAGTGGGTTTTAGCAATGCAAGAGCTCACCTATCATGTTTGTGAAATTCTACAAGTTTTGTGGCTTCAGTGGGCAATGTTGGTTATTTTTCAACAACATCCCACAAGTCATTGAAGATTAATGTGTTTTCTATGTTCATTGATCATTCTTTATAATTCTTAGGAGTTAGGCATCCAGTGTCAAAAATGAGGCTCACAATTTTAGCCATGATGTAGAAAAGTAAGGAATGATATCAAGGTTTTTCCTTTACCTAAAAAATAGCTTTCATTTTAAAAATTATCTTAGGAATTTTGAGAGACTATATGTTCTTTGAGAATACAAGCATAATGAAACTGGAGAAAACTTGCATTTTAAAGGTGTCAGTTTCAACCAAAAATACACCTTGATACATCATTTGTAATACATTTATTTTCAAAAATCATATAAGGAAGAATCAACACATAAATTTTATCATTCCAATGTATCTAAAATGTTGAAAACCATGAAGATCACCTGGTCATATGACCACCTTTGCATATGAGAAGATGTACGGCTGGTGTTTGTAAGAATGATGACTTGTACCCTTATGTCTTCATATGAGTCAAAAAATATTATTAAAAGAGAATATTCCTCCATAATATTCTCAAAAAAAATATTCTTTCAAAAAGAAAGATTTGAACCCTTGACCTCTCCTTTCAAACCACTTCATAAAATTAAGCTATGCAAGTGCTCTATGAGTATTTACAAATTTATAAAGATAGGAATTTCTATATGAACTTGATGTTTTCGATCTAGTACAATAAAAAATAAATTACGTAGGTGATAAAAATTAATTATTCCCATGAATTTAATTTTTCAAATAAAACCAAAGCTTTTGTAGGACCCACCAAGCCCTTATTTTGATCAAACTAAATCTAAAACTTTATAAAAATGAAATATTTTATTTTTCCATAGTGTTTTAATGCCTCCCTAAGGAAATCCAACACCATGGCTTATCTGGACAATCTTGAAACCCTTCTGGTACTCCCTTAGGCCATACAAAATCCATATAATATTGAATCTTTCATTATTTGGTAGTGTTTGAGATTGATAGGAGAGGATTTGGTTGTATAAAATTGATTTTTGATTTATGGAGGTCATATAATTCAATTTATAAACTTCATTTTCCTCCCATATGCATTTTGAATATAAAAAAGGTCTTCAAGAACTCAAGAACAAATTAATATCTAAGAAAATCAACTTTCATGAAGATGAAAACCATTTTATTCAAAGATGGGAAATATACAGATTGAAAAATCCATACAAATGTGGATATGGGTCATACTACTACATATATTGCTTGAAAAAACTCATAGAAGCTTTTTGAAGTGACAAATGATCCTCAGATGCTTAGAAACATGCCATAAACTCAATAGATGGATTGAGGGAAGTTTGGATCCATTTTTACATTTCATAGAGACTTTTAGGTGCAAGAAAAACCATACAAATTACCTTTTGACAAATTTTGGGGTTTGAAAAAATAACTCTAAATCACTTTATGGATAAAAAATCTAATCTTGAATGCTCAAGATGGAATTTTGATGCACTACCAGGGAGTAAGAAAAGCTTCTCCAATTATATGGCCATACATAGGCTACTTTCTCAAATTTTCTTAGACTTTCTAATGTAAAATTATTTGAAAAATTAAAATATTTTACTAATTTTCCAAAAATTTAAACATTAGACTAAGTATTGAAAATAAAGGATAAAATTTTAAAAAGGGCATACCATATACTATTCATCCAAATTATAAAATTTGATTTCACTTGAGGATTTTCATTCCAAATGAATCAACTTTTCACTTTGCCTCTCTCGTATTAACCTTGAATTCACCATGTTTCAACAATCTTGCTCTGCTACCACTATTGGCCTAGATTAAAATGCAAACAATGAAAAAATTACATTGTAAAAGCATATTTTTGATAAAATTATATTATTGTATTATTTGAAATTATTTACAAAGCATGTGAAAAGATTTATAAGATTTTCATGGGTTGTTATGGGTTAAAACCAACTTTCCCGTGAACCAACAATTTATTAACAAAACTTAACAAAGTAAAAATATTAACTAACTTAACTAAAAAACTTTAGATCAATAGAAATTAATCCAACAACGAGTCTATCTTTAATTTGGTCATCATTTTTAAGATAATTTATTATGAATTTTAGGGTAGTGATCTTTAAATTCATAGGGAAATTGGCTCTTGACTATACACTAAATGATATGGAGAAGTGCCTAGGGATGACTTGATTTTAATTATGTCAGACCAAAATGCAAATTTCAACATGTTATTCCAATCCCTAAGATTCTTACCCAAAATTTTCTTAATCACAAAAAGTAAATTCTTATTTTTAGATTCAACAACACCATTACCTTATAGATAATAATTATAAGAGAATTTTAGGATTACCTTGTTAGTGAATGCCCATTATATGAATTACAAGGAAGAGAATGCATGACCATTATCACATACCAATGTAAATGTTTTTCTAAACCTGGTGATGATACATTCCTCAAGGAAGTTAATTATCACTTAAGTTGTGTGATTTTTGAATAC
This sequence comes from Torreya grandis, assembly GCA_037957365.1. Taxonomy (NCBI): domain Eukaryota; kingdom Viridiplantae; phylum Streptophyta; class Pinopsida; order Cupressales; family Taxaceae; genus Torreya; species Torreya grandis. The sequence continues at coordinate 1,536,661 of JARHVA010000443.1, forward strand.
CTAATCTTTAGTACAATGAGTACAATAGTCAATTATTATCAATATAATCTTATGTCCAACTACTGCTGAATTGGCATTATTAGCTCTAAAAAATTATAGTTCCCACTTTACAAAAGGTCTAACCTCAATAACAAGATGCAATAACAAAGCAAGGATGCATTGTCTATGTGTTAAAACTTGACATGTATGAAAAATCCTCATATATTCATGAACATCCTTAAAATATGTGGCATATAATAACCTACCCCAAGGATTTGGTAAGCTAAAACATTCCATTAACCATGGCCACTTCCATACTTTTCATGAAAATATTTAATTACTTCAGTTGATTTACCTTTATTCAGACATCTTAATTAAACACCATCATGAATCTCTATATGACAATCTTGATTTTATCCAAAAATTACTTCTCTTTAAATGTGATGCTCTTGTTTGAGTGGGATTCAAGTACTTAAGATAGTTATTATTCAATAAGTAATAGACTATGTCTTGATACCACTCATCATTGGTGATGGAATGCATTGTGTACTATTGATATACAATATGAGAATTAAATTTAGCCATAATTTTAATCAATCCTTGACATCTCAATATCTTCATTGGCTAAATTTCTAAATCAAATTCCTATAAAATAGTTCCTCACTTACCTCTACATTCACCTAGATCATTTATCATCAATATTTCATTTACATAAGGATCAGGTACAATGGTAAACACTTTTCTAATTAAAATATGTCTCAAATTTTTAACTAATTTAATTAAATAATATTCTTACTTATTAATGGTATAATACCTAAGTTCTACATTTATAAGTGGGGAAATCATAAAAATGAAATAGTGTCTCATCTCCAACTTATTTTAATTGTGTTAGAACAATAACACTTGAATGTTCTTAGGAAAGGGATGAAATATAGAAGGGTTGTGTATAATATAGTCTAATTAGACATCTTGATTTTATAAAATGTATCTTGTACTTCACTAGTATATTCAATATTGGAATCTTTCTTCAGCATGTTATTCAATGGTCTAGTTATCTCACCAAACCCTAAAATGAATTTACATACAAAATTAATCTTATTAAAGAATGGATTAAACTAAGGAAAATTTTAGAATTATATCTACTTGATCTAGATCTATGGATATGCCTATTTTAAAAATAACATGGCATAAAAACTTGCCTTCAATAGCTTTAAATATACAATCATTTAGGTTTAAGGAGATGCCATGCTCTCTACACCTTTGTAAAACCATTCTCAAGTCTTTCATATGATCACTTCGGTTCTTTGAAAAGATGGTTAAATAATTCATATAAATCAAAATGCACTTATTTATTAGGTCTTTGAATACAATGTCTATAGCGTGTTGAAATGTAACATAACACCAACATTCATTAGACCAAATGAAATTCTCTTGTAGGCAAAGTTTCCCCATTTTATGGTGAAAGTTGTTTTTATTTTGTCCTCATGGTCACTAACACTTGATTATAACTAGAATATCCATCTGGAAAATACATCATTTGTGAACCGTTCACAATTTTTAACACCTCATCTAAATATGGAAATGGGTAATTATCTTTATCTAAATTTTTGTTCATATTCATAAAATACACACACAAACATATTTATCCATTCTTTTTCCACATAGGAATAAGGTTTTCCACCCACATAGAGTGTCTAATATTTTATAATAATAACTTCTATATTTCCTAAAATATTAATGTTTCTAAGAAAGGATTCATAGGCATTCATATTTGACAAAATAGAATAAATCTTGGATTAATAAGAATTATATGAGTAAGGATTTACATGTCAAATACATTAAAGTCTTTATAACTCCAAGTTATTACATCCTTATAGTCCTTCAAATCTTGTGTAAGTTCCTTCTTCTCTATTTCAGTATAAATTGTGCCTAAGAGTACTCTATTTGAATCATTTACAATCCCTAGATTACATGGCTCATGCATCATACCTTGGGAAGGGGATGCATTCTCTCTTTCATGTTGGCATTCCATGTCAAACAATTTTTCTAAATAGACCATACCTTTAAGGAGGTTTTTTTTTTAATGTTCAAGATAACTTATTCATCTAGCTCAATGTCATATCTATCAACTTCATCGATTATTTGAGACTCAAACACTTTGGTTTTAGTGATAAAATAAATTATATGTTGGACATCATTAAACACATAATTTTTTTTGATGTTATATGTTATAGAAGGAATGGAAATTAGTTCTACTAAAAACCTCTTCAAGAAGGTATTAAAATTTACCTCTAAAATACTTGTAGATGTTTCTAAAGCATATGATGGGTGATTCCTTATACGAGGTATATTTTGTAGGTTAAAGGCATAAAAATAGTCTATTAAATTCAATACTCTATTGTGGTATCTTGAAAGAAAAAAAATCATTACATGCATAGTGACTTCTAACTTGCTTAACCACAAGGTCTAAATCACCTAATACTTTTAGGTATTTGACCTTATCTTTGAGAGAAACTTTAATTCCATGAATCAATGATTCATATTCACTAATGTTATAATTAAAATCAAATTACAACCTAAATGTAACCAAATAAGCCTTCCCTTTTGGATTTATAAGTTTAATTCGATTACCACAAACTTGTTTAGATTTAGAACCATCAATATTTAAGATCCATAACTGACTGTCATTTATTTTTTATTATTTTATAGATATGAACATTGCATCAATATCAATATCAATATCAATACTTCTACTCTTGACATCAATAATATAAATATCTTTTTATTCACTTGATAATGCCCTTTTGGTTCTCTCTTTAGTAGTTGAAGTATGAGTAGTGTTTTTTAATGTAGAGGTATTTTCAACCTTGATCCTTGTTAAATATTCATCTTCATTTGGATTGTCTTGTTTAGAATTTCTCACTATCTGAGTCTCTATTTCTATTAATGGTGTAAGGCATGAAGGATTGTAGTACTTCCATTTATGTTTAAGTGAATGTGAATGTCCAGAAGTAGGGACAATAATAGATGACAATACTATCTCACTTTCATAGACTAAATCCTCTTCATTAAGTGTTTCTAACTCCTCAATCTCATCTATTAGTTAAATAATTATAATTTATAATTTTTATTTCATGAAAAAAAATGTTAACATTTAATTTTTCAATAATTACCTCATTTGAAACATCTATTCTATCATTAGCACCAACATCATTCATATTATCTTTTGTCATCTCTTTCTTAATAGGTGAAACAACACCAGTGAACAAGACTTCTTCAGTTCTATTTGCAATAGTATAAACATCAAGATATTATTATTCATACAAGATCTCGTTGACCTTAACATATTTAGTAATAAAATATTTCATTTTTAGTTCCCTCTTAATCTTAATCTGATTTGGCATACCATGCTATGAGAGCCACTATGAGAAAAATCAATCACCATATATCCATTCATTGCCCTAAACCAATATATACTCAAGAGTATACCATAAGCATCAAGGATATCAACCACCTGAATGTCAATGAACCACTATACCCTTATATCTAATGATAATTTCAAGTGAATATGATTCAACTCACCAACCACCTTAACTAATGATTTTTCTAGCTACACCACCTTTCTGTTTGACTTAGCAAGAGTTAATCTTAGGTTTTGATAAATTTAAAATGGAATCACATTAGCTAAACACTCAAATCCACAAAATAGTTGTGTAAGTTTTTACAAAAAATATGACTTATTAAAAAAAAAATAGTCTTTTCTACATAAATTGCAACATGTGCATCTGCTAATTTACTGATTTCTTTTACTTTTGGAGTAGACAAATATTTTATCAATAATTATTTCTAATTAGATATTTTCATCAATTCAAACATGGATATGTTATCTTTAGTTTTATTTAGGTCTTATACAATGTTTTATCCAAGTTTTTTTTGTTCTGATGACTTACAACTTGTAAGGAAGTGACATTATTATTTGATTGTGAAGATGTGTTAGGCTAATTTAGAGGAAATGGATTATTATATTGAGTTTTCATCAGGTGGAACCTGAGTGTTATTTAGATGAATAGAATTTATCAGAGGTGTTTGTAATTTTCTCCTCAACATGTAATTATTTCCTCTTTGAAATTTACTAGAATATTGAACTTCACCTAATTTATGTTCAAGCTCATTGTCACTCTCTCATGGGAATTCATAGATTTATAAAACCAAGGCTATACTTGGGTTTATTCCAATTAATCTTGGTCACTTTCATTTATGGGGACTATTTACAAAATTTCTATTTCTTTTCTAATGATATTTGAAACTAACATAAAATAAACAATTAGTTTTAACATGATATATTGTGTTATATAATCTACACCAATAGGGTAAGGCCAAACCAATCAAATTTATAGAATTTCCAGCATTGTTATTGGTTTGATTTACCTTATCAAGGGGAGTAGGTACACCTCCATTGTTAGTCTTGGTATTTCATTTGTGATTAATCCTTTGGAAATTAAAATTTATATTTTTGGGAGGGTTATTTGTAATCTAATTTTCATGTACTTATCTTCTTAAGTTAAATACATATTTGGTCAATCTCATAACTAGTTACTGTAAGTTTCCTAACTCAAGATTTAAATTAGTGTGTTGATTATTCCTTATACCATAATACTAATTTGTGTTATCTATAATAAATATAGGGTTCAAAAATATAGGTATAGGAGGTGTTTTTGGATTATGAACTATATTAGGAAGTGTGTGATTATTTAAAAATGATGGGACCTTATGTTTATTATGAGTTAGAATAGGATTATTAGTCATGTGAGGTACAAAAATAGGGTTATTTTAGGGCCTAGGAAGAATTTTTTGGTTACCTACATGAGGCAACAATAGATTTGGATGAACAACTTGATTATTAGGGATTTGATTGAAGGGAATTGGATTATAAGTTATATTTTTATTTGCATACAAATCTCCTTAGATTGTCACTAGTGTGTTAGGTATAAGTGCTTGATTAGCCATGGGTATTTTATTTTATGATCTTTATTTTCCTAAATATTTTAGTTGACCATCACCTTATCCTTTTGGAATCATTTATTGATCAATATTGATTGCTTCATTATAGGATAATGAAAAAGATGCGAGGTCCACTTGAGTTTTTCTAAGGAACTTGGATGTCATTGGATCTAATCCTCTTACGTAAGTTTGATTAAAATCAACCTTTCTTTGGGTATATGGATATTCAAATATCTTATTCAACTAATGTAAATGGGTGTTAAACATATTCATTGGTTCATTTAGATCTCTAACAGAAGAAACAAAGTGATGATACAGGATGGTAGGATCAATAGGTACCCTAAAGTTATTAAAAAACATAGTTATTGTATCATTTTAATAAGTGACAGATCCACTAGCAAGATAAGATACAAACCATAGTTAGCCTCATCCAAGGAATAAGGGAAAAATCAACAAAAAACATCCTCATGTTGGACTTGATTTCTAATAATGATATCTTTAAAATCTTGAATGTGCTCTTCAACACTCATAATCCCACCTTGTACATATTTTAGACAACTTTTTTTAGAATCCTTTGGAAAATCATGGGTAACCCTTAGAATTTTCATAGGATAGTTACCTCCACCAAGCCAAGAAACATCCATTAGTGGATTTAGAGGGATATCAAAAGGATTCATAAATGAAACTATAACCTTAGGATAATTATTGGTTAAATGCGTGTATCTAATCTTTGGTTTCCATTTTCCATATCTAGTTTTTATATGATCAGTGAGGTATAATAGTTAAAATTAACCCTCAATGGACTTTTACCTAGTGATAATAGTTCTATTTTCCAATTTTATAAATTTGAATGTCTCAACATAGGCAATGTTTCACAAATTCTAAAACTTAAACCTTGGTTTCAAACAATAACCAATCATAGATATTATAAGTGTTCAAGATCAAGCCCTCCTTCTAGTTATAATATGTTGATGGATCATTTGGCACACCAACTTAGGTAGGATGAAATCCACCTAACTTATCCTTAAAGGAGACAAAATTTCCCCAAGATCTGTTATTATTAGGTTTTGGATTGTAGGGTAATTTAGTAGTTGATGTAAAATTGTTCAATTTCAAATGGCTTATTTAGAATAAATTCAAATAAATGATAAGTAGGGTCCTATAGATCAGTTGCCTATCTAATAAAAAGTTGAATTTGATATGAATAAATAATTTATTAATAAGTGTTCATTGCAATCATGCATTCAAAAATACATTAAAAAGAATGACAAGGCCTTTTATAATTAGGATAAGACTAGTAAAAATGCATTGTAACTTTAATATATATCCTACCCATTCTAAAAATGTATAAAAAGAGAAAAATATGAGGGTAAAGAGTATTATGTATACATGTTTTGTAGATATAACAATTCTAATTCAATTTAATTAGATGAACTATATGGAACCAATTTGATGCCTAGCCAGTATGCACACAACCATGAACAAATATGATGCAAGAGTATGAGGTATTTAGCTATGAATAAATATGGAAAAGAATAATGTATAAATGTTCAATTAATAAAATTAATCCTTCAATTCCTTTAAATTTGATAGATATTTGCTTGAAAAATAATGTTTGGATCCAAAAAAATTAAGGGAATTACAAAAAATACTTCACAAAAGCATTGCTTATAAGAAAAACAAACTTAATAAAATAAGAAATTGAAGGAAAAAATGTTTGGTCCTCTACTATACTTTCTAACACTAATCAACCAACCCCTAATTCAGTCTTATTGCTGGTCTTATATAGAATTTCAACAATCTCACCCACCCATTAGGTGGTTGCAAACATTAAATAAAAATCCCCAAATAATGCACAAATTTAATATGTGATTATCTTCAAGGTAACAATGTCTCTTTTGATTACATAATTTTCCATCAAATATTGGTAAAATGGTAGTATTGGACTAATGCATCATTTCAACTCACACAGGTCCAAAGTAATTTTAATCAGTTACAATTTTATTACATGTTTGGTTAAGTTTTATCTTCTTATTGTGAATAATTCTCTTGATAGTTGATCAAATGCTTCATTGTGGTGATCATGCCTAGTTAAGGTAATTTTGTCCTTTTCTGATCCTTTTATATCTAATCTTGATTTTCAAAACATTTATTTGATTCAACCCACTATCCAAACTACCTTGGAATTTGTTTCCATGACATGTTATGTAGTTTATAATAAGATATTGAATGAATACACATATCTGATTGTATTCATAGTCTAATTCTAAGATATCAATAGGAAATATGGGTGCCAATATTAACTTTTAAGTTTGTTCATGGAGGTCTACATATCTTCCTTAGAAAGGTCACTCCATGTGTCCACTTCTCACCACTTCAAGAAAGCCAACATGTCTATGATAGGCTAAGATCTTATTATGTGTCAAATTATTACTAACTCTCAATGTGTTGAGGGTTTGAGGATATTGAATTTTCATTAGACTATGGTGTAACAAGATATTGACAAGTGGAAATATCTTACTCACCTAGAAATCCACATTTCCTCATTCATTGTTCCATGTCTTATCTTCCTTGGAGTCCTGATGTTATGCCATGTGGGATCATCTCAAGACTCCCTTGATCATAGCCTTATCATATTGTTCTTACATAAACTTGGGCATGGAGAAGCAAGATGATTCCTACTCACTATATCTCGATCATCCCATGGACCCAAGGAAATGAGATTAAACCATGTGGTATAACATTGTGTAAATATAGGTTTAAAAGGCATAATCTTTATCCTAAGTGTTCTATATAAGTAAATCCCCAAGATCTTGACAAGTGGAATCATCTTGGTGAATCTGGTCCTGTAGGAAAAAAATATCCATTAGTTTTTAGACCTATAAACTAGTCATTAGACTAAAAATTTAATTAAAAATGATTTAGAAAAAATATTAGAACCAAAGAATAAAAACATACAAATATGGATGGATGAAATAGGCCTTTGACAATCTACATACTTGAATTGATTGATTTAAATATGAATAATTAAATTAGGATAAAAATTCATAAATATAATCAATTCAGTCTATTTAAAATAAAATCAACCGTGATTAAAGATAAACCAAAATAGAAAATTAGCCACTTCTAGTCAAAAACAAGGAAAAAATAGGCCAAAAATAAAGAGAAAATAAACCCTTTAGAATTTAATCCATCAATTGATACAAGCACAGTGACCAATTTTAAAAATGAAATTACATAAATAATTAGTCTATGAATTTAAAAATGATAAGAAGTAGTCTAAATTAGTTTTAAGGGAAGGATAAAAATAAAACCTTGAAAAAATTTAGTAACATGATAAGTCTTAAGTATAATCTTAGGTATGATACTTTTGATGGGCTAGACAATTATCAAATTTACGTTAATGTAATAATGATGTAGATGCCAACATATCACCTAGTTGGGACTCCATACCATGAAGCATATCTTCACTCATTTTGGGCCTAAATTAATGTCTACTTGGGTTGATGAATTGTATTCTCATGATGGAATGAGATATTGACACTTATCCAAATCTCTCTCACTTGGGTCCTCGCATAAGGCTTAGAAACATGTAAACCATCTTGGGGAAGTGAGGAAACAAGATTGTGCCATGTGGCATGATCTTAGTCATTCAGTAGGTTTTTTGTTGGTTATAAATATATGGAGATTCATTGGTTTGTGATTATGTAGGATCATTCCACATGGCATGATTTCATGCATCTAGAAGGTCAATGGCTAAGCTTGTAAATCTAAAAGCCACAATGAAGTGAGTAACCAAAATTTTGACACTTGTTAGCATCCTATTTATTATGGAGGTTTGTGGTTAGTGGAATAATCTATGGGGACCTAAGAAAGTGATAAAATATGATCAAGAAACACATTCTCATCTCACTTACCCATGGGACCAAAAGGCTTTAAGAAATTGACTAAGTCCCAAAAGAATCTGAGGGAGTGATTGACCAACACTTGGCAACTCCTTGCTTTTATAAGGAATCACAAGAAGATAAGTGACCATTAGCTCATGGGGAAAATTAAGAATAATTGAATTTAAAATTTAAACCTTGAGAAAAATGACAAAGGTAAAATAAAAGGAAATACAAAAGGAAAAAACATATGCATAAAAAATAATAGTTTGCCTTAACTTAAAACCAAAACTAGTCCATTATTTAAAAGCTAATAAGAATTAAATTTAAACCATAAAAAAACTTAGTCATTATAATTTGACAATGGGGAAAATATGGACTAGATTACTAGAGAAAAGACCTGAAAACCTTGAAACAATTAGATAATCAAGTTAACTCAACTGTAACAAAAGAGACTAAACATAGATGAATAAGTAGATAAAATGGTCTCATTTAATCAACAATTAGATTCAATTTAATCTAACAATCCACTAAGAAAATAAGTTTTAAAATTTAATCAAATTCAAATAGTTTCACCAATGAAGTCCCAAATGCAATCTTCTAGACCAAGGGCATGCTATAGACATTTTAAGTTGACTCAGTTCAAAGAGTAAATTTGATACAATATCAAATATACAACTTTTAAAGGACCCTATTCAAATTAGGTCAAAAACTGATATACACCTTAAGCATAAACTTGACAAAAAAATATTAGGCTACAAATAAAAAATAAGAGGCTTCATGATTTTGCAAGGTGAAATTAGGGTGTGTTATGCAAGCAACAACAATACCCGTGTGAACTTATTTCATGTAGATATTAGGATAATTAGAGATTAGACCTTAATTAATGTGAGTATTATTGTGGGTTTGGGATAAAACACCAATGTATTTTACCGAACATATCATGGATCTACAGAGATCATTAAACATAATACAAAGAATGCTAGTCTATAGGCTATGGTGATAGCCTTAGAGTTTTAGGTAAATACTCTTAGTGACATTATTGGCACAAGGGGTGGTTGATCTTTGTCTAAATGATAGACAACATGAAGCAACACCTCATATCTATGCATGAGTGTATGGTGACATAAGCGTAGTATCCAAAACCCTTATGACTCTATATTGGGTCCTATTAAGAGGAAGAGGAACATGAGTCCTAGACACTTAGCCTCTAAAGGAACTAAGAATTTGGGGTGATCTAGGACTATGATATGTACATTTTTTTTGGATTTTTGGATGATGATACATATTTACAGTCTATGGAGGCTACTTTACTAATACTTGAAGTATACAAACTTTGACACACACATGAACATTGACCCATTTTGGTGTCATGATTGTCTAGCATATTTTTATATTCATGTAATAATATGTACACATTTAAATTATACACATTATATGGATACTAATGTGATGAAATGATATGTATCTTTGATTTTGATAATGTTATGGATATACTTATATTTTATAATGTAATAGCATAATGTATGCAAATGTAATGTGATATATGGTTACAAAACTACAAATACGCTAACACTTATTTTCTAGGTAATGATCAAGATATTTCATACACATGATAAATAACTTTTAATTTATATTATGGGAAAATATATATATGAGATAATGGAAGTGAAAAAATACACATCCAGATTTCATAAAAAATATAAATTTTAATTAATCCGTATGAGAAAAGGGAGTGATTTTACTTTTCACTAGGCTTAGAAAATACTTGCTATGTTAGTTCCATCTATACTAAGATTAAGAGATGTATAACCATGAAAAAATTGATAATATGGATGAGACTATCATTCTAAAATAGACATCTATACAATATTTTCATGAAATTTATTTCTTCTTATACATTTTTTAGTTTGTTTTTTTATCTTGATTTAATTTTTTGACCCCCTAAATTTAGCCTCATGTGACTAGGATGGTGAATGAGATCATCACCAAAATATAAATGTATGTCAATAAGTGAATTTAACCCCATTACTAAAACCACACAACTATTAATATATGAGGGATCATCAACAATAATTAGCTAAGGGTGAAAATTTTAGATTTTTTTTTGACTTGCATAAGTTTACCACAAAATATTGACCTCATACAATTATTATTATGCAGGGGATTATTACCAAGGACCAAGATAGGAAAATGAGTTTACCTAATTTGATCTTGTTAGTGTGTTTTCTTAGATAAAATTATAAAATGGTATTGTATCATGGATAAGATTCTAGATTGGGTTGTAGGCTATAATTTTTAAGTTTATAAGTAAGTTTTTTGGAATACATTGCACAATACTCGTAAGAACTAGGACAAGACTATGCATCATGTTAATTTTGAGAGATTTTTCTAAAGGGGATTAGGGTTATATAAAAGGGTAAAATAATATGATATTTTTCATTTGAAATATTTTTTCATGTGAAATCATAGATAAATAATCACCAAAAAAATAACCAAAATGCAAAAAGAAAAAAAAAAAACAAGAACATTAGAATTTTGAGCAATACATAAAAGGAAATGTGAAATGTAAGTTCTTTATGAAGTAAGTTTTTATTTACAAAGAGTTGATAGATTAATTAAAATCCTTACCATATTAGGTGTGTAAGTATAAATTTTCATTATTGAATCCTCTATCACCAAATATGGGCCTAACCAATTAGGCATGAATTTATAACCTTCTCCTTTATTCTTATCTATTCTCCTATCAATCCTCAAGACAAGGTCTCCTAATTTAAGGCATCATTCATGAACATTTTTTTTATATCAGTAGTAATGTTTATAAGGTGTGATCACATTTGTATTGTCTATCGTATTTGAGCAAGGGAAATCAAAAGCTTGTGAAACCTAGGTGATAAGATTTATATGGCCTTCTACTTCCTCAAGGGAGAGATAATATCCAATCTTGAGGATTTGTGGATATTATTTAGAACTAATATTAACATAACCAATTTCTTGGGTTAAAGTGTGACTTCTTTCTTCTAGTTCTCTAGGCATAGGAGTAAGTTCAAAGTTTCATTATCTAAACTAATATTTAGACAACAATTTACTTATTCATAATGAGGCATCATATGATAATTTGAAGGGGGTAAATTATCAGGATATTCAAGAGGTTTATATTCATGCCCTAAGACTTCCACCATGCTAATGTGATGAAATTTTTTAGTATATTTAAGATCCTCTAAACCAAGAGGTCTATAAAATTGTAAGTCCCAACCTAATATAGGTTGAATGGGAACCTTATGGGTTCATCCTTTTCTAGGTTTTTTATGATCTTAGTTGTAGAATTAGATAATTGATATCATCACAAGATTTTTTACATTCACTTTATTCATTGTTCTGATCCATTTTCCATAATTTTTCCACTTGGTAAAGTTTTAAGGCTCTTAGAACTTAATTTCAAGATATATGTTATTGTCATTATGGGATCTTTATCATCGGATGTGGAGGGAGATTCAATACATAATTTTTGGGTAAGTGATACTAAATTCGAAGCCCTATTATTTTCTTAAGGGATGATCTATGAACATCAAATTCCTTCACATCATCTTAAGAAATAAAGATATTTCATAGGTGTAAAAACTAGATTTTTTAAAATAGGGTAGAAGGGATTGCCTTCATCCTCTGGCTATAAGGCCTTCCTAAAATCATGTTTTATCCTTATCAATAACGTGAGATAAAATTAAAATAGTCTTAGGAACCAAATTAACATGTAGTAAAATAGTCCCAATTGAGGTAGAATTGAGTCTATCATAGCCTCACAAGCTATTATGGTTATAATTAGTTGGTATCTCCATGGCCAAGCTTTTGAAGAAATGAAAAGGGGACTATATTGATAGCTACCCCATCATCTAACATTGTTATCTTAAACTATTTATTGTATATATATATACTTATAAGTACAAGGCTGGATACCCTCTCCTATCCATTTCAACATGTGGAGGAAGGATCATAATATTTTAACAATATCCAAAATCCCTCAAATTTTACCCAGATAGGTGCATATCGAAGTATATATGGTTTATTAGGGATTGAGGTAGATTCATGATGCTATCTAAATTCCCCCATCTTAAGGCATAGAGTAATGTCATGTGATAGGAATGAGAGTTATTTAAAAGGTACATAAAGGAGATGTGGGAAAAGGTCTTAATAAGATTGATAACTAGATCAAGTTTCCCATGGATTAGGATTGGTTTGGGCGTCAGTCTCCATCATATTTTTAGAAATGGGATTTTTTAGTTGGTATTCCCTTGTTTGAGTAATTATGTTTACATCCTCATCTATTTCTAAATCCATGATGCATATCATTATAGTCTTCCCTTTAGTCCTAGTCGGGGAACTACATCAAGATTACTTGATATGGAAGTGTAAGCTTTGAAATCATGGGTTTTAACCAAAAAATATGGTTAATTAGGTTATCTTGTGACTGGTTTTAGACATTACATTATTGGTGGTTAGTAATTAGGTTTTATCATATTAAAATTTTTACCTTTTGAGTGCCACAAGACTTGTTGATGAGGATTTGTGATTTTCATTTACATTTTAATTTGATCGTATCCATAAAGGTTTGATATTAGTCATAGGGAAGTCTTTAAATAAAAAATTTATACTCCATTTAGACATGAGTATAATGACCAAAAACTATGTGGAAAATAAAATATACATTATGATCATAATCCCTAGTCCTTTGGTTTTAATTTTGTGGACCAAATCTTTATTGGTTGTTATAATAAAAGCATTGATTATGGAGTTGAGGGTTTTGGTAAAATTTTTGAAAATGATTTTAAAATTGGTTATGAAATTTATTATCCCAAGGTGAAGGATAGTTTAAATCAACCATATGAATAAAAACTGAAGGGTTATGGTTTCTCACACTTCCATTTTTGTTATTAATATTATTATTACTCATGGATTATTTGGGTTGTTATTCACAACATTTATCTTTTTTAGCTAGTCCATCACACCATTTTTATTAGCATTTTAGTTTCCATTCAAAACCTTTGGGCCTTCATTTTTTGGTTGTTTTGACTTGTATTTTTATAACCCCCATTGCTTTAGTTTAAGGGTGATGATTTTTATATTAGATCCATAAGTCCTACATTTACTTTTGATGGAACCTTGATCTATTTTGAGAGAATTTTCAATAACTTCTTCATAAGACCTATAAGGGAAAATTTGAACATCTTTCCTTATTTATTTATTGAGAGTGTAAAAAGAGATCACATAACTCTCTCTAGTCCATATGTTCAACATTATAAAATAAGTATAATAATTCCCACCATATCATATTAAAATGGGAAACATATTCATTGGATTCTTTATTGATGTGAAATAAATCATGTATGTCAGTTTTGAGTAGTTTGTTCATGTCAAACACCTTGGAAAACCTAGCCATGAACTATTAAAAGGAATAGATGGATGCCTTAAAGAGGCATTAATAAAATTATAACACAATTACCTCAATAGTATTTGGGAATATCTTATAAACTAACCCATCCTAAGGTAAAATATATTTGATGGTTGTTGCATATGATATCACATGTGTGTTTGGATCTCCCTCTCTTGTATATATGGGGAGTTTAGGTTAGGGGCACAATAAAAGGAATCCTTATATGTTTTGGTCGAGGGGTTATTTAATGTATTCTACATAGGTCCCCATGGTGATAAAATATAAGAAGGGAATGTTATAATGAACTTGAGGGAGATGAGTTGGGAAAGAAATAAGAAAAAATTTGATAAAAAAGAAGAGGTGTGGTTTGAAAAGATGTAAAATAGCATATTAGGAAGTAGTTCTTCAACTAAGTAGACTTAAATAACATGTGATAGTAGGGTGGTAAAGAGTTGGGAGAATAATAACTAGTTGGTGCTTACAATGGTGGAAAATATGTGGGTTGTATGTTGGATGACACATAGCTAGGAGGAATAATGAGTGGTGGTGTGTTGGTTACCACATTGTTTGGAGGAGGGTATGAGAAAGAATTTATAATAGGAAATTGAGTAGGAGGTTGATAAGAATTAGGGATATTTTATGCTATAGGTTTAGGAATTCCATGAGTAAGGATGCCTAGGAGGTTTGTAAGAATTAGGGATATTTTATGCTATAGGTTTAGGAATTCCATGAGTAAGGATGCCCCCAAGTTATTTGTTTGGTATGAATCTAGAGGAAGGTGGGTGAAGTTAGTATTTTTTTGGATAATATGATGACACTAGGACATTAATAGAGGATGAATATACTTGATTATTGAGGTTAGGGGTCATTCCTTGGTTTAGAGAAGCTTGGTTACTCTCTAGGTCTAGAATACATCCTACCAAGGTGGAGATGATCTCATTTAGTGAAGTATTCATGTTAGGCTTAGGAAATATCTTATGGGAGACTCAAGAGGAAAAAATTGGTAACCCATAATGAATTGGTTAGTGTTATATGGCTTAAGCAGAGTTATTAAGGTTTGAATATTAGTTATAATGGTATCTAGTTAATGTTAGAAGGAGGTGGGGGTAGTTTCAACCTACTAAGCTAATCCTATAGAAGGTGGATTCTTTTGGCATATTTATCAAACCTTACCATAATTTTTCTATTTGGAATTTACAAACTAATATGAGGTTCAATTATAATTTGCGGATAGGCCCCACCTCAAATAGTGAGGGCCATATTATTAGATTCATGGTATTTATTTTTAGAAGGTCCCATAGTTATAGTATTATAACCCTATACTTGGTTTTTAAGATAGAATAAGAATAGTTTTTAAATTGATTCTCCATCTTTTGGGTGGAGTTTTTTTCCAATTAAATAAGGGCGCTTCACATAGAGTTTGAAGGCTCCTTATATAGGTTTCAAGGTCAAATTTCCTCTTACACTCTTGCTTGTAAATATTCTGGGGGGTGTATACTCCCATATAATAAATGGAAAAGAGGAGAAAAGTGGATGGTAAAATACATGAGGATTATGCAAAAGGAGAAGCGTTTCACATCAGGTTCACCAATTTTTTACATGTGAAAAGAAACACACTAACCTTCATGTACTCAAATTATTAAGTTTTAAATAATATATCCAATGAAATTATAATGGGATGAGTTTTCAAGTGGTTTGGTTGATTAGTTTGACTTGTTTGAGGGATTTGAATGGGAAATGTTGGAAGGGTTGGTTGGTTAAGTTGAGCTATAGGAGGAGAGTTTAGAGAAACATGTAGATAATGATTCCTATGGTGATGACAAAATAGGTCATCTACATTGTATTTATAATTTAATGTGGTGAATTTTCAAGTTATGGGACTCTAATAATCCTTATAATGGATAAATACAAGGTATCAATCTTGATCTATACCAGACTCAAGAAACTGGGTAAAACTAGGTTGAATGACCCTTTAGATTTAGTCAACTCTATCAGGTTTATTATATCCAATGAATTTCATTTAAAATTTTAATGATATATAATTATTATAGACCCAAGGATTAAATGAGAAAAGGTCTCACATTTATAGGGTTTTGGCTTGGTGGGCTTGGATGTAAATGGGCCTCACTACTTGGGATTCTATTGGATAATTTTTCTTGTCAAGAGTGTTAATTTTTATGATAATAAGGTTTAGGAGAGGATTGGAATGGAAAATTTATATAATAATCTATGAGTGAATGTTACACTATATGTTATTCACTGGTACAAGAGTGGACACTATAGGAAATGTAAATACTCTATGGATATTGGCTTGTCCTAGGAGCATCATCTAAGAGTAAAGTAATGTTTTTTGGAATTTGAATATTGTTTACTTGTTTTTATTTGATTTTTTAGATGAAAAATTTAAATTTTTAAATTTTAATGTCATTTTTAAACAATTTTTTATACTTTTTATCATTTTGACAAGGTTTTTCTAATTTGGGCTTGTTTTGAGTTTTCAGCATGGCTTGGCAAATTGAAATAAAACTACAATACTACTGAAATCAAAGTTCTTGGAAATAAATGAAAATAAATATATTTACATTTTTGGTTATTTTATTTATATTTTAATAGTGAAATTCTAATTAAAATTGAAATCTAAACTGACACCATAGTTACTAATTTTTTACTTTTTCCTCTATTTTTGAGATGCAAAATTTCACCTATATACACTAAAATAAATTATTGTGTTTCTATATATTGGAATGAATGAAATATAAATTTAATATTAATTTTAAATCTTGAATATGTAAATATAAAATTATATCTAAGATTTATATTTTGTACATGCAATTTAAATTCTAAATCTTCAAGATCTACTTCATATATGCAAGCTAGTATTCAAGTTTTTTGGGGGGTTTTTTATTTTTATTGATTTGTATGTGAATAAAAGAATTTTAAAAATTAAATTTAAATAATGTTATATATGGATTAAATTAATATATTTATCATTCAAGGAATCAAAATAATTCTAGATGCAAAACTTTTATTTTTTGGTTTTTTAGTTTATGTATGCAAGTTGGTTTTGTTTGTGTGTGAGAGCATGTGCTTATGAAAATTGAAATTTAAAAATTTTGGGTTGGATATGTGACATGATTAATTTGATAAAATTTATAGAGTATGCACAATTTAACCAAATCAACTCAAAAATCATAAAATCATCAAAAAGAGAGCATGAGGAAATAATAAAAATTAATTAGAGCAATCTTACCATCATTTTGGATCCTTGAGTCTTCCCTCCAAGATCATAAATGTTTCTTAAATACAATAAGAGGAAAAATTTTAGATTACAAGACAAAATAGATTCAAGTATTTTATGGGTGGAATAGATTATGGCTATGGATGTAAATAAAGATTATGGATGCAATATGACAAGCTAAGGATTATGAGTGCAAATGGCAATGACTAAAAGAACATGGAGGATTCACAAGCTTGATGATTTTTTCATTACCATGGCCAATAGATTTTAATTATTTATATAGGAGTAAGGAAGGGTGAATGGATGTCCCAAATTCAAATTTTGGTCTTTGAAGATCAAGGGCTCTCAATTTTTGAAGGAATTAAAAATTCCTTAAAGGACATGTCATTAAATGAGGCCTTGATTAAAAAATTTATTAGAATTTCATAAAAAATGGAAGTGAGGGGCTCAAGGTAGGTTAAGGAGACTTTTAAAGAGGATTAGGGGATTTGATGGGGTTTAGTGGAGATTTAAAGTGGGATTACGTTTTAGGTTTCTAGGAATGTCTAGGGATAGGTGGATAGGGGTAGTTAGTATTTTTTAATTTTAAATTAACAAGTGGGCATGAAATAATATTTTTAGGTTAATAGGTGGATAATTTGGAATTAATATATTTTTGGTTATATATAAGGTTGGGATGCAAAATGAAGGGTGTTTAGACTATTGGTTAGGATGGGGATAGTTAGTAAATAAATTAAACTAAATGGATGAATATTAAATAAAATTAAGGATAGGGAGAAGTGATAATATTCAAGTTCATACATTTTGACCTTATTTTAAAGGGCATTGTGGCTAAAGTGACAAGAATAATAGTTTTTCAAATAAATACCAATACATAATGAGTTAGTGAGAATAAGATTTCATGATGCCCCCTTGAAGGGACATGCAAGGAGGAATGAACCAAATGACCACTCAAAAAGGAATTATTGGTAAGTTATGTAGATGATATGACAAAGGTTTGGGATGACTCGATGATTAACTAATGAGCTATAATATGACAATGTGCAAAGTGATATTACAAGGGAGTAATGGCTGATGACTATTATAGGTGTAAGACTAGTCCCAAGCGGAGTGCACCATAATAATAAATAAATTAGCCTCTTAATATTTGTCTTAGGTAGAGACTAATACCTAGGAAAGAGGCAAGTGGTTTTAGATATATATGATGATAAATACTAAGATAAAGACATATGTTAGGGGAAAATGTAGATCAAGAAAAATACGGACAAAAGATTGAGATGAGTCCTAGGAAAGGATGTATGCTAAGGGAAGCTATGGGATGAGATAAGATAATGATAGGATTAATATTGATAAAAGTGTAGATCAAAATGATTAATAAATAAAATTTTGAGTGACCTCAGGGGGATGGGAGAGGACAAGAGATAAGTGGTTGAACTACCCTTGGGCATTCAAAAAATGGCCAAATACTACCTACATAGTCTAAATAAACCTCAAGCCAATTTAGTTTTTATTTATGGGATCTTTGATGATGTTAGATAGGAAGTAATAAAATGGAAGACAATGCTCATAGAAATAATGATGATGAAAATGGTCATGGTTAAATAAAGACTATGACAAGTTCAAGGTGATTTGACAAGTTTTGGAGCAAGGACACATGCCCTAGAGACTATTATGGATTTTTTAAATAATTAAATTTATTGTTGCTAAGGACAAGATTAAATGGATAGAATAATTTAGATAAAATGAAGTGAGATGGTGATGGTGGTTAATGAGGGTTAAGTATGTGTTAGGGTGGAAAAAAAGAGTTAGAGGGGGTAAAATAGAAGGAGATGGCTAAAATAAATTCATTTTCACTATTTTAACATTGTGATTTTTGTGCTCTAGAGTTTATAACCATGGACTAGATTCTATACTCATCACACTATGGAGAGAGGGTTAGGCAGTTTTAGAGACCTATAGATGTTGGACCATCGATAAGTGTTTATCCCTAGCTTTGTTATTTTTGTATTGTCTATATTAATTATGTATTTATGAGGGGTGAAAATGAGAGAGAATAAAATCACAACTAGGGGCATTGCCCTGAGTTGTATTTTTGCACTCATAGTAGGTGAAAATTGGGTCGATATCTATAATTTTACAAAATCACTACTAGTTATCAACCATTTTACAAAATCACAAAAAAAAAATTTGGTTTTGTTAAAACAAATTAGGGTAAGTTGTGATTTTAAAAAATTATAATATGGGAATTCTTATTAGCTTTATTGCAACTAGGTACTTGTGGTTTTGTGAAACTACTTTCCAAGGGAATATGGGATAAGTGATTTTGATGTGTATGAAGATGAGGGTTAGTTAGATGATGAATAGGTATGGTAGATAAAATGGGATGATAAAATGGTAATGAAGACCATAAATAAAAGTGTTTATGATGTAATAAAAATGGGAATGGTTAATATAGGCTAATGAGGTGGGTATTAATTTGTTCATGAGGATCTAGGTGTGTTAGCATCAAGATTATGATGGCTAATGGTGTTGTAATAGATGCATAAACTAAAAGTGATAGAATAAAACATATCAGAGATTAAAAAATTATATTATATAGTGACTATTTCATCGATTATTATTTACTAGGCATTGATTATGGTGTTAGTGGAGAGTTGACATTCAAAGACAAGTACTTTCCACTTTGTGATAAGGGAGATGATAGTGACACTAGAAGATGCTTGACACATTTTCAAATTACCAATGCATGGATATACCATTTAATAGAGGTTTGGATCACATAGAGATATTTTTAAGAGATTATTTGGTCACCTATAGGTTGGTATATGATATTATCGTATTGACATAGACAAGGCACTGGCTAAGGGTATGATTGATTGAGTGATCCTACTATTCATGTCTATTGATACCAGTGTCTCATTATCAAACAAAAACATCCAATGGTTTCAAATAGGTTTAGGATATCAAGTGACCAACATGGTTCAATCACATAGTGTTTTAGGAGGGGGACCCATTGTGTTAGGTTACTTATACTGGGAGCTATATATGGGTGCCTATAAAGGAGCAACCAGTTTTGACCCATTTTTATTATTACAAAATTGGTCATGGGAGCATATTTATATAGATATAACTATGGGTATAATATAAAATTAATAACTTAAGGATATATTAGTGTTTGGATGGAGTATTATTCTAGGTGTGCAATAGGCTCATATAGGTGATATGAGATTTCATAGATGGGCTTTTGATAGCTTGATGGATGCAAATATTACCTGGATTTCATATATGGAGATTTAGTGAACCTGGGTGGAGGATGCAACATATATGAGTTATATGATGAAAAAGTGTTATTTTATAGGCCATCAAGTATATATTATTGAGAGATATCAACTGGATAGAGTACAATGCCATTTTGGTATGTAGCAGGATGTTCCTAGAGTAGAGCATTTATGTTCTCAGAGTGATCATGAGATACCTCAGTAGGGTTAGAGGATAGAGAGAGTTATATCCCAATTAATTTTGATGGATTTATACCAGTAGTATGGTATTATAAGATAATCTGAGTTGACCTTGGTGTTATCATAGCCTATAAAGCCTAATGGGTGCTGAGGAGACTGAGGAGACTATTGAGATATTTATGAAGATAGGTTAGGAGAGGTTTGGTGAGGATATTTTTACATGAATAGGATATATTTCAGAGATGGAGGGCATAAAGAGGACAATAATAAGTTGGCAGAGATGATGGGGATGGTGGAGATGATCTTGCATTTATGGATATTGATGGAGATGCAGAAGTGGGATAGGTAACTATAGATACAATGATAGAAATATGAACTAGTGGAGGTGATGGTTCTAGGTTGTTAAGGCCATCTATGATAACTAAGTATCACACTCACATAGATATTCTGGAGTAGGAGATGAGAGTTAGGGTGACAAATATAGCTAGTATTACTACCAAAAGGTACATGTATTAGAGTGAGGTAGCTGATATCTAGAGATAGTTATTCTAGAGAGACACAAATGGGTCCTATTCTATCATATTTGACCACCTTATTAGGATATATTGGTGATTATGATAAGCATGTACCATCCTTTTATGGGTAGATTAAATATATTTAGGGTTCTCAAGCCTTGTTAAATATTATGCTCAATTAGAGGTAGGTAGAGCTATAGGTGGTAGAGAGGGTGAGCGAGGATGGTATGACACTCCTCCAAAGGTAGGGATTAAGATATTTGACATGATAAATATCTTATCTAACTATAGAGGAACAATATTAGAGGTTCTTATATGAGGGGGACATGCTAGCTAATTGTCAAGCACCATCTTACAAATCTAGAAGTTCTACTTCTTCATAGTATGTTCATCAGACATCAAAGGGACCACCATGACCACATGGGTTTGATAAGAGAAATTTGTTATATTATAGATGTATATATCCATTTTTTGCACATATATGTCCATGATGCATATGTTATGTATGATTTTTCACATGTTCATGGACATTTGATTTTTAAAGTATATATGATGACGTTATTATTGTGATGTGATGCATTTATGGATTTGGGTGTTATTTATTAATTTTATGAGTATAAATTATTGTGTAATGATAGATTAGATAGTGAGATTTAATTATTTAGTGTGTGGGATGTTATAAAATGGTTGTGTTATTTTTGTGATATAATTATTACATCCCTTATGATATTTATGAGATTGTATGTTCAAATGGTTGATGATGTAATAATAGGGATGATGAAATTGATTATTTGATGTATTTTTAGATGATTTATGGATAATATTATTAGGATAATGATGAGGTTTATGTCATTACTTTATTGATCATAGCATGGTGTTGATGATGTTATATGTGTTTATGATGTTAATGAAATATATACATATTTTATTTTATATAGGAAGGGATTAGTTGGTTTTTATGATAAAGATTATGTATTGGACTAATGATGAGTATTATTGTGATAAATGGTAGAGTATGTAACAATTATGATGATACTTGTGAAGTATAGTTAGATGACTATGAAAGATGTGACATAAATGAATGGTTATAGAATTGATATTATACTATATGTATTTTTATATTATGAAGATTTTGCACTTGTGCATGTAGTGTTTGAATGACAAGTGGATGTTATGTTTTTGATTCCATGGAGTTAGATATGATAAATGATATGGATATGTAATATCATTATGGTAAATGGATGTTATAAAATATTCTATAATAATGAGGTGGAAAATGAATAATGTAATAATAAGATGAAAAATAGATGATATAGATAATTTTTTTATAATTTTGACATGTTCCAATGATTTTGTAAGTCATCTTTGAAATTTAACCATGTGCCTCATGAGTTTGGAAGGATGCTGGGTAATCCTCTTACACAAGGGAGATGAATGGGTAAATTAGTAAGATAATGGGAAATAGAATTAGAATAAGTGATATTTTATATTGGATAGGATGAGGAATTGTATGGGTTAATGGTTAGTATGTTTAAGTTAATATTAGTTAATTATATGAGATGTGTATGATGTCTTGAATCCATATAAATGTTTGCAATTCATTTTAATGTTGAACTAGATAGGATACACCAAGCCATTTAGATATTCAAGATGACATTTTATAATAATGCATAGATGTAAAAGGGGGGAAAATAAGGAAATCCATAAAGGACATCTCATTATCATGTTTAAAAAATAATGAGAATTCATTATGACATCCTTGTTCCCTTTGATCCCAAGATAATAGAGATTCATTATATTATTATAGCACTAATTTATGCCAAGCTGATTACCAAGTAAAATATAACTTGAAACAAATATATACAATAAAAATATTTACAAATAAGATAAGAAATTACCAAAAAAACATACAACATGCAATCAAGCAACAAAAACAATATATAATAATTATGTACAATAGGGTCAAAATAAGCACGTTATGCTCCCTAAGGACATGGTGAGCATTTTAGGCTTTGGTTGATCCTTATGATAGATGATGTGTGTCCTAGAAGAAAGATGATTATGTTATATTATTCTTCTTTAAAAATGATAATCTAGTTAAGAAAGGTGTGAAATGGATGCTCAAGTTAGTAAGTGAGAGAGAGAGAGAGAGAGAGAGAGAGAGAGAGAGAGAGAGAGAGAGAGAGAGAGAGAGAGAGAGAGAGAGAGAGAGAGAGAGAGAGAGAGAGAGAGAGAGAGAGAGAGAGAGATTTCAATACAATGTAGAGACTGATAAAATAAAATCCATTTGAAAATGTCAAGTATAACTATTTAGGGTTAGGATAAGAATGATTGAGTGAGGATGTAATATGGAAGGAGCGAATAAAACATTATAGATAACTCTTCAACTTAACTCCTTGCCTTTGATCTATGATATCAATATTTTACAGCTTTTATAGTGTGTATACCCTCACTTATCTTAGCATGCAATTCTGGTATACACCATTGGGA
Source organism: Torreya grandis (assembly GCA_037957365.1). Classification (NCBI taxonomy): domain Eukaryota; kingdom Viridiplantae; phylum Streptophyta; class Pinopsida; order Cupressales; family Taxaceae; genus Torreya; species Torreya grandis. The sequence continues at coordinate 1,560,654 of JARHVA010000443.1, forward strand.
TCAAGGGCACAACAAAGGTAGGTGGATGAGATGGGAAGTGCAGGGTGATGGAAGTTTAAAAAATTAATGGAATTGGCACCAAATATAGGTGATAGTTGGGAACCAATTTCTTATATATGGAGGATTTTACATGGTGATGTCAAAAACCTATTTTTCATCATCATGCTTATCCAAGTCACTAGGAATATGGTTTTCAGCATTGGATGAAAGTTTTTTTTAAAATAGAGGTAAACATTTTGAGATGATCACACTCTAAGACCTTTAGGTATAGAACATTTTGAGGTGCATTATATTATTGGATCATATAATTCTTCTCTTTCTATAGTGGATAATATATATGCCCCAAACCTAAACTTTGAAATAATGATATAAGGACCTAGCCAATTAGGTTCAAATTTACCTTTCTTTTCTAGATCATCATTGGTATTATTTTTAAATATTTGAGGACTAGATTGAATTTTGAATTATAAAGATTGGAATTTCCTATGATATTGAATTTTTAACTTATTTTGATATGCTCTAAGATGGTCTAGATCTTTTTGACACTTTCCATATTGTATTTCTATTTCATGCAGCGATTTAGTTCTAAATGTGTTATCTATGATTATGCCCTGTAATGATATGTGTAAATAAGGGAGTTTGACCTCAATTGGTAGGATGGATTCAGTTCCGTATACCAAAGAGTATGGAGTATCCCTAGTAGGCATGTGAACATTGATTCTATAAGACCATAATGTAGGATGTAACTGTAAATACCAATTTTTGTTAGCGTTATTGATAGTATTTGTAAGGATATTAATAAGTGTTTTATTTGTAGATTCTTCTTGAATATTACCTTAGGGGTAATATGGTGATGAAAAGTGCCTCCCAATATTGTACTTATCACACAAGTCTTCCACTTCTTGGTTTTTAAAAGACTTTCCATTATCAAATATAATCATTGAGGGGATTCCAAAGCATCAACTGACCTAGTTCAAAATAATATTAGATATTTGAATGCCCATGGTATAGATGAGAGGCATAACTTACACCCACTTTGTGAAATATTTCATGGTTGTAAAAAAAAATTATGTTCATATGATTAAGTAAGATTGATTTTACCAATGAGGTCTAATACACATACTAAAAAAGTCTAAGGGCTCATGATAGGCTACAATTATCTAGCAGAGCCATGTATAATATCTCCATGTTTTTGATAGGCCAAACATTTTTTCACATATTCAGAGGCATCATGATCCATCATAGGCCAATAATATCCAACTCTGAGTAACTTCTTGGAAAGGGACATTCCACTAACATTGCCTCCATAAACACCATCATAGACCTCCTTGATTGCTAGAAGAGCCTAATCTGAGTTCAGGCATCTCAATAAGGTCCCATCATAGCTTCACTAATAGATCATGATGCCAAAGATAGTGTAAAGAGAAGTGCATTAGATGAAGGCTTTATGCTGATGGTAGTAAGGTTTGGTGGAAAGGTATTATCAGGGAGGTAAATATAAATATCATGATACCATGGTGAACTAGGATCAATGATTGCATATATTTGATGGTGAGCCAAAGTTTGATGTGTGGGTAATAATAGTTATTAAAGCAACAAGTGGCATTCAAGAACATTTATTGATAAGTACAATAAATACCCAATAGTAGCCATTGCGTCAGCTGATTTATTACTTCCTCTTGGTAATTATTTGAATGTTATGGACCGAAAATGCTTATTCAATTGATCAACCATTTGTATATATGGAATTAAATTATCATATTTTGTTTTTAAATTTTCATTAACCTATTTAATAATTAGTTTATAATCACCCAATACTTAAATATACTGAATATTTTAATGATTGGCCATTTGAACTCCTATGATTAGTGCTTCATATTCAACAATATTATTAGTACATGGAAAAGATATTATAAAATATTTTTGAATTATATATCGTTGAGGTGTATACAAAATTATTCTAGCTCCTAATTCATATGTGGTGAAGGACCCATCAAATTAAAGCTTTCAAATAATTGACTCTTTAGTGGTTAGGATGGATTCATCTAGGAAAGAAGTGGTTATTGGTTTTGTATCTTCCATAGGAGTTTCCGCTAGTTGATCTAAAATTATTTTACCTTTGATGTATTTTTGATATACATATTCTATGTCAAATTCACTCAACATCATAATCCATTTGGACATCCTTCCTAATAGGGCAGACCTTGATAGCATATATTTGAGTGGATCAATCCTAGCAATAAGTTTCAATTGGTTATTTAGCATTTAGTGTCTAAGCTTTTGGGAAGAAAAGATAATAATGAGAGATGATTTTTTGATGGGATTATATTTAATATCATATGATACAAGTGTTCTAATTAAATATTAAAATGATCTTTCTTTTCCTTGATCATTATGTTGTGTTAAAAGAGCTCCTATGGAACATGGAGTAGCTAAAATATACAAGTGTAATGTCTTTCATATTATTAGAGGTACAAGGAATGGAGGTTTTTATAAATATTGATTGAGGTTATATAATTATTTTTTTAATTCTAAATTCTAATTTAAATGAGATCCTTTTCTTAAAAAATGGGTGAATGGATGACATTTATCTAAAAAATGAGAAATAAATTGACAAGTGGCCTGTAGTTTCCTTTTAAGGTTACATAATTTCTTAAGGTTTTTGGATAGAGGCATTTTAGTAATGGATTTTATTTTGGTATGGTCTACTTCAAAGCTTCATTGAGATATAATAAAACCCAAAATTTCCCTTTGATAAATGGATCCTATGTTTTTGAGACCAAAGGGCATTACTTGATAACAAAGCATTCCCCATTGAGTAATGAAGGAAGTTTTATGTTGATCCATAAAAAAAATTATAATTTGATTATATCCCAAAAATCCATTCATGAGGGATATAATTTCATATCCAATTATTTAATCCACAATCATATCAATATTATATAAATTAAAATCATATTTTAGATATGCCTTATTAATATATAAGAAGTGCAATTGTAGATACCTCCTTACGGCTTCACAATGGAGACTATATTGGAAATCCACTTAGAATAGTCAATGAAATGAATGAAACTAGCTTCTAAGAAATTTTGCAATTCCTCTTTGACTAATAATGACACTTTAAGGTGTATTTTATGAAGATTTTGTTTTATTTGTTTAGCACTTGGGTGTATTAATAAATGATGCACCACTAAAGAAGGGTCTAACCCAGGAATGTGTGAATAGTTCCATGCAAATATATCTATAAATTATTTGAGAATTTTAGTGAGAAATTTTAATTTCTTAGGGGTAAGACTTACCCCCAATATAACTATTTTATGATCTTATTTGGTTCCAATGTTTTCTTCTATAACTTCGTCAATTAAGAAAGGTGATTGGTCCTGTACATAAACTAGAGGATTAGGTAATTAGAACTCTTTATCTGAAGAAAATAAATCTAGTAATTTTACACATAGATCTTGATATATCTATTTCTCTTTAGGACTGAAATGAATCAAAGAAGGTTCTTGCTTTATTACATAAGTGTTTGGGGATAAGTCATTTTTACAATTTTTTCCTTCCTTAATTTATATTCTCCAAAATATGTTGAATCATTTAAACTAATAGAAAATCCATTTTTATGATCTTTAGATGTGAGAAGAATTTTTTTGAGAAAATAGATAGAGTATGTACAATCTAACCAAATCCACTTAAAACTCACAAAATCATCAAAAAGAGAGAACCAAGAAGAAATCATAATTAATTAATCTTACCATAATTTTACCTCCTTGAGTCTTCCCTCTAAGATCATAGATGTTGCTTAAAGATAATAAGATGAAAAATATTTGATTAAAATACAAAATAGCTTCAAATCTTTGATGGGTGCAATAAACTATGGATATGGATGCAAACAAGTATTATGGATGCAATATGACAAACTAAGGATTATGAGTACAGATGGTAATGACTAAAATAACATGGAGGATTCAAAAGCTTTCTAAATTTATCATTACCATGGATAAGAAATTTTCATTATTTATATAGGACTAAGGAAGGGTAAATGGATGGCCCAAATTCAAAGTTGGGTATTTTAAGATCAAAGAATCTCAATTTTTCAAGGAGGACATGTCATTAAATGAGCCCTTGATTAGAAAATTGATTAAAATTCCTTATAAAGGGTAGTGAGGGGATCAAGGTAGGTTAAAAAGACTTCTAAATAGGATTAGGAGATATAATGGGTTTTAGTGGAGATTTAAAATGGGATTAGGGATTAGATTTATAGGAATGCTCAGGGATAGGTGGATAGGGGGATAGGGGGTAGTTAGTATTTTTAAATTTTAAATTAGAAAGTGGGAATGGAATAGAATTATTAGGTTAATAGGTGGATAATTGGGAATTAATATATTATGGGTTATATCTATAAAGTTGGGATGAAAAATGAAGGTTATTTAGACTATTGGTTAAGAAGGGTATAGTTAGTAAAAAAACTAAATGAAATGGATGAATATTAGATGAAATTAAAGACATAGATAAGTGATAATACTTAAGTGCATACATGATAAATATAATTTTAATATTAACGTATTTTTTTTTATTAGATAGGATAAACACTTTTGAAACTAGAGATATGAAATGTAAAAGTTAGGGTTTTGATAGCTACACCCACAAATAATAATGATAGTTTTGAATAATGGTATCAAAATCAAGAGGGTTTAATAATCCCACAACCATGACAAATCACATCGAGAGGGTTTTAAGGGTCCCACAACCATGACAGACATAACAAAAGGGTTTGAATGATCCCACAACCATAACAATTCAAATAATGAGAGGGTTTAAAAGATCCCACAACCATGATAAGAGGGTTTTAAGGATCCAATAAAATTATCAAGAAAAGGAAGGAAACTCCTTAATAAATAGAAAATATCTATCCCCCTTTGATGGAGTTTTCCTATAAATTTTTCCATAGAGTAAGATACAACCATAAATAACATATCTTATACTAAACTTATATCTCCTTGAGACATCTTCATAACCTTGATACAATTAAATCACAAATAGTGAGCTTGGACACCCACTTAGAATCAAGGGATTAAACTCAACAAATATAAAGTATAGATTATAGCTATCACACTTTGGTAGAGATTCCCTAAAAATTCCACTAGAGAACATAATCCTACCTAGAGTATAAAGCCTTCCACTAATTTTCTACCTCCTTGAAGCATCTATAGAACCTCAACATAATTCAAGTTCAATCAGAGGCCCACACACCCACTGAGCCAAATAATAGATAAATCACAACAAAGAACTAACCACCTCATCCTCAATAATCTAGTAGTATCTTGGTATCAAACATGAATCTTTAGCCCATAATAAATCACCTTAGTATTTGCTTTGGCTAAAAAAACTTCAATAATTTGTCTTCCATTATGCCTCTTCCTATAATGGTAGTTGAGATGATTTTTGCACAATAGTACCATCGATTAACAAATAATACACATAGGTTTTAAGATAAACCCCAGAAATTGGAAGAGGTAGGGTTAAAATTCTATAACATCCACCCTTCCTCGAAAGACAACAAAGTGAAATCATCATAACATCCATCAAAGGGAGGAACGGGTATAATCCTCTATCATCCACCTAAATCATGAATGTTTTTATGAAGAATATTCTAACTTCCTCTATCAAATCCCATAATGTCTTAGCCCCAAAAACTAATTTTATTTGAGGTTTGTAGTGTTTGAATGCAATTAAGAGGTTGAAACTAATGTTTTAATGTAATGAGAGAGAGAGAGAGAGAGAGAGAGAGAGAGAGAGAGAGAGAGAGAGAGAGAGAGAGAGAGAGAGAGAGAGAGAGAGAGAGAGAGAGAGAGAGAGAGGAGATAATTTATAATGCAAGTTTTTGAATAAATAATTTTGTATTGTAAGCTAATATAACAAAAAATAAATCTAATATAATGCACAAATAAATTAACAAAATAAATAAGAACACAAATTATCCAACCTAACCAATGTTAAGATAAAGTGAAGGAGTTTATATGATTGAGATTTAAATAATCAAGACTAAATATATAATGGGGGATCAAGAAGGATAACTCAATATAAAAGAATAAAAAATCAGTTGAAATCATGAAAAATATTTGAAAACTCAAATTTCAAGAATTAGTTATTAAAATATTTTAATGGTGATGTAATTGATGATATATATAGATCACAATTACAAAACCATGGTAATGGTTTACAAAACTACCATGAAATTTATATAGACCACCAAGGTAGTTCATTGAATAACCTTGGTGGTTTTGTTAACAATTGGATCAATTACGTAACCAATGCAATGGCTTCACCATGGCATGACATTTTTTAAAAATGAAGACCAAAATTTAAAAAAAATGAATATTAAACAAATTGAAAAGGAAAAATAAGGGGAACAAAGGTAAAATTAGAAAGAATAATAGGTATGAGCATTTTTTAGTGTATATCATTACATCATCATCAAAATTTTGATGAAATTTTGCACCAAGCAAAATTTGGATGCATACAATACCTAATATTCATAGTAAAATGATGACTCTATAAGGGATCCTAAGGAATAGGTAACATGTTATGGGAAGGTATTATCCATTTAATTTTAATGTATACTAGCTTTCATGGGATGATATTTATACTTAACTGGTTATCATAAGTTTACGTTAATAGGCAAGGATATATAGGGCCATTAAATTTGAAAACTCTTAGTATTTATAACTTGATTTGAATGTCTTTTTTATAATTAAGATAATATTTTCACCTTGATGGCATGTTATTTTCCTTTCTTCTATAGTTTCCCCTTAAAAGGTAGTTTTGTTTTATAATATTTCCATTTTATTGACTTCTTATTCTCCATCGCTTCTAGACATGGTAGTAATATGTCAATTTTGGCTTACCCATTTTCTTAAGAATAGAAGAATAATATTTAAATTATTATAGTATGCTCTCTTTTTCATTACCTTATCTTTCTACAATTTATCTTAGTTTTTTTTGTGAAATTGTATTTTCTATTTAATTTTTGTGTGTCATTCAGTCATTTTTTCCATTTCATGTTTTCATCTTTTGTTTAAGTATGGTGAGTCACTCCTCTTATTTTGATGATGTTTTAATCATAAATTAGTTTTATGTGTCATTAATTTGATTTTTTTTGTTATTTATCTTACTTTAAATTCATTTTTTGGATTTTGAGTCCTAAGTAGCCTTGGAATTTTGGCTTACCAATATTCCTTTTTTTAACTTCTTTCTTTTTATTTTAGTTATAACCTAGCCTTGTATATCTTGGATTGAAAATTTTCCAAGTGCTTTAATCAATATTGAGAGTTTTTCATGTCCAACCATTTATTAACCATCCTAAGTTTTCATGTATTACTTTTATCTATTTCTTCCTTGTCTCCTCAGGGTTTTTAAAATCTAGTTATTATTCCATCCACAATCAAGACTATGGTATTAACATGAAACCATTAAGTGAAAAAGGAAAGTCAAGGTAAGTGTAATTTATTATCAGTTATTCATTTATTCATTTATTAACATTTATTTTCAATGTTTCTTTTCATTTATGCTTTTGTGTTTTTATGTTTATTTCCCAAATCACCATTCTACATTATACTAATATAACATGTGATGAGATTTGGGTGGGGCATATGTATATACCTAATATTTTAAACATTATCATTTACTAGCACTTTCTCTTACAACAAATTGTCAACACATCAATCTTACCAAGTACACACCTCAAATGTTGCATTTTGAATGAGATGGGAAATTATTGTGGTTATTTTTGAGATATGTTGTTATTTTATATTTATTACACCATTAATATTATAATTTTGACGTCATCTAAGTGTCTATCCATATATATCTTCTATTTACTTTTTATCTAGATTCTATAGTTTACATATATCCTATGACATCGGCCTACCCAATACTGTCTTTTTTGTATCATTATTATTCCCATGTTATATTAGATTTGTATATTACACCATTAATATTATTAGTTTGACCTCCTCTAAGTATATATCCATATATTCCTTCTCTTTACTTCCTATCCAAATTTGTTTGTTTCCATATATCTTACGGCATCACCTTGGCCAATACCATCTTTTTTGTACCTCTATTCTTTCCTTTATAGAATTATCAATTTAGATATTTATTTGCTTATTATATTGTGAATATATGTATTTATATCCTTTTTTAGGCCTTCCCTATACCAAATAAGTTGGTTTAGATATAGAATTTCATAGACTTTCCATAAATAAATTTGGGTTGTGTAGACCCATTTGGTTGTCCATTTCACCTTACCCATTTAAAAATATTCTAGACCATCCTTTAATTTATTTTTTGCCCCTTTAAAACCATTCACCTTAATTTCATTTAAAACCATAGTTTACAATAATTTGACTTTGTTGAGGTCTAGTGAGACCTAAATATTTGTGTCATAAGTTTAGGATTTTGAAACCTTTCCTCTTAAAATATAAATTTTAGGTTATTATATACTAGATATATGGGATTCATTGGTCCTTACTTGATCATCCAAGTATAGGCAAACTTTATTTTATTGATGGTATTCAAGTCCTTATGTATTGAAAGAAAGAGGATAGTTATAGGTCATCCTATCCTTGAGTACAAATAGAATTATATACCATTGACACATATTCAATGGGGGAATGGTATTTATTCATGATTAATATTATTAAAAGCTTCAATATGCAAAAAAAACAAAGATTCAAATTTCAAAATGGAAAAATTCAATTTTTTTTCAAAGTTTAAAGTTCAAAATTAAAATATTCATTTTAAATAAAATTATATGATTAGTGTGTTCATGATGTGGGAATTAATTTTAATCATGAAAAATTTAATTTAGATCCATCTGTAATGGTTTTATCTAAATTTGTGTAGGTGAGTATGTTTGAATATAGTGACACTCAATGGCCTTGGATTAACTCCTAGTGAACCTAACATGGTTCCATATTTTTTGGATTAGTATGTTTGGTATTATTAATCTTTCATGAGAGTTGGATTAATGCATATTTATAACTTAAGATATTGATTAATTATTGAAAATTTAGACTTGATCACTCTTAATTCACAATTGGTACAAATTATCCAAGTGCTTTAGTAAGTGGGCATAGTTTCCATCATTAATTCTAGGTTACAAAGGAAATATGGCTTTACTAATATAAAATTTTACTCCTCCCTTTCCCTTCATTTGAATTTTATAAATTTAAAAGTTAATCTTTTTAAAATTTAAATTGATAAAAATTATCACTTCATGAGTTATTATATATTTTTAAATTTGAGTGCCCTTCATAATTGAAGCATCTACTCTAAGACATATTGTGTTGTATACAATCAAATTCAATTCTTTCTCCTTTAATCTATAAATTTCATTACTATAATAAAGGGGTGAAAACTTGACACATAAATATGATCATAGGTACTTGATAATGGTAACTCTTTGCACATTCTAAACCACATGACTTGAGAACAGATACATAAATCTTATTTCCCATTCCTATAAACCATTTCTCTATATATAGGTTTGACCCTTTTTCTATCTTTAGTACTATACACAATTTCTAATGTCAAATGTTCAAGATATCATGACTCACCTTCACACTATATCCAATAGAGGACATATGTATTTTATCCTATTATACATGTACAATCTAAGTAGATAGGGTATAATATGCCACTATCCACTTAGGCCAATCACATCACATGCTAAATAAAAACTATTTTTTAATTTTAAAATCAATATTTTTGGTCTTCCCATAGGTTTCATGAGGTCAACTAAATGAAATATTAAAAATCAATGACTATAACTACATATAAAGAGTCATATACACTTTTACACATTGATAAAATATTCCTATTCTATCCAAATTTAGAATCATTCATATAGAGCAACCATAAGTGAAGTCGAGATCCCTTTAAGTAAAGTCAAGATATATTATTTTCAAGTATCAGTGCCATATTATAGCTGAATACATATAATCAAAGGATCACAATCACACATTCAATCTAGGTGGAATAACTACATGGGCTTGATTTCCATCCTTGGAGTATTAGATACATAGGTAGCAGCAAATCATCAAGGAGGCAATTAAGGTTAGTTTAGCCCATTACATTATTTTATTTTTATTCCAATATTTTAAGCTATCAAAGTGAACTAAAGGTTTTAAGGATAAGTGAATACTAACAATGATTTATACGTGGCCAAACCTAGTTGTAATATCTCAAATTACTCAACATTCATAAATGTAGAAGGTAAAATAAACAAATTTTATACACAATTAGCCAAAAAATTCCATAATCAATAGACTCAAGTACACTACATCGATGTCCATCTATTGAACTTGTGTCTTTATTTATCTTGTGATTCTACCTCTAATCTATCACTTTTATAATTCAATTTTCTTTGTGTTTTCCTATTAGTAGCTTGTCATAGTCAATTGAGATAAGTCTACAATGAACATATTGGATTACACTTTGTCACTATTCACTTACAATTGACCTATCTAAATAATATTTGTATTCCTAATTCAAATACTAAGCCTATAAAATCACCACTTATTTTGTTTTCCACTTTCAAATAGTCAAAATAGTCAACAAAACTCAAGGTGCAAGCTAAGTATATTTATTATTATCACTTTAAAAAAAAAAAAAACTTTCCATATTTATTAATTTGTCAAAATCACTTTTGGGATATTATTCTTCCTACACTTTTGGGAGATTATTGAGAATGGGGTTATGACAGTAGTAGTTGAATTCTATATAATTGGTAATATTTTCAAGGAGGTCAATAACACCTTCCTTATTTTTTCCTAATAATATAGGGTCTAATCAGTTGAAATACTATAGTCCGATCAGTTTATGCAATAATGTCTACAATATTTGTGCCAAAACTTTAGTCCTTAGACTATATGCTCTTTTACCCAAAATTAAATGGAAAGGGACCTTTATGGCCAAAAGGCATATTACTGATGGCATTATCCTATCCCATGAAGTTATTCACTCATTGAATAATCTCAAAGAATTAGAATGTTCCTAAAGCTCGATATGAACAAGGCCTATGAAATATTATCATGGAAATTCTTGGATAAAATCTTTAAAAAGGTGGGTTTTAATATAAAAAAAATTAGGAGTATCATAGGGGACTGCATATCTTCATATAAATTCTCGATCATGGTTAATAGATCCACTAAATATTTTTTTAGATAAAATGGGGTTTTATCAAGGTGACCCCATCTCATCTTACCTCTTTATTATCATGGTATAAGCTATAGGTAGAAATTGGTCAATTTTAGAATGACTAGGAAGTTAAAATCCCTATAAATTACATCTTGAATGGATTCTATCTCCCACAAAAAAATCATTAACAACACTTTTATCATGGGAGAAGACTTAGTTAGAGACATTAAGGCCATGAAATTTATGCTCAACAATTATGAGGTGGTGTCAGGGAAATGTGTGAACCTATCTAAAAGTTCTCTTTTTTTACTTCATATACTAGCTTTGATGTAAATTAAGATATCCAAAATTTTAGGCTACCAAATTCAAGAGTTTCCATCTTCCTACTTAGGGATACCCCTTTAAAATATAAGGTTGGAAGTGGATATATGAAACCCACTTATAGATAAGTTATAAAATAAGTTGGATAGATGGAAGAGGCGTTTTCTTTCTCAAGTTGGTAAGATCTAACTAGTCAAAATCTCTTTTCAAAGTATGCTCATTTACTAGATTATATTTTTAGCATATAGAATAGAGAAATTATAAAGGATTTTCACATGGTTAGGTAATTAAGAGTCCAATTGGTTTACCTTAGTGTCATGGAACAAGGTGTGAAAATCAAAATATCTAGGAGGTGTAGGATTGATGAGGATTAAAACATGAACAGGGCCCTTATTACTAATCAGGGGTGGAAAATAATAGAGGAGGAACATATGTGGACAAAAAAAATAAGATACAAATACCTAGTTAGAAGAGAGGAAGACAATATTATAATGGAAGAGGTTCCTCCCATGGATCTTTATTTTGGAAAGGGGTTGTTAAAAGCAAAGATTTGATTTTTAAATGTAGTAAATGGATTGTTGGAAATGTTAGAAAGGTCAACTTCAAAGATGACCCATGATTTTTAAATTTCCCTTTAATATTTTTGGAGCATTGAAAGGTTGTTAGTGACCATTTTATCTCCTCTATTAGTACTAAATACTTTGATTAGTAGACCCATTCTGAGGTTGGTCTACTTTGGAAGGATCTTGAATTAGATGCTTCCTTTGGGATACCCTTCCAGAATATAACGAATATCAATTAGAAATGGAGGTGTATTCACATTGTCATCCATCTAAAAGAGGACCTGATCATTTCGTAGAAAGAGGAATATGGAGCTTACATGGTTAGATCAAGCTATATCCTTAACCTAGAGTATAGGGGAGATATGGTCTAATGGATTAAATTCTAAGATAAATGCCTTAACCCTAAGGTCAACATTTTTTTGGATGGCCTGCTAAAACAAGACCTATTGAGTATTATCATTGATTGTTGAGTATTGGCATCAATGTTATCATTGATGTCAAAGGTTCTTATGAAGGTGCATGATCAAGTAAGATTTGAGGTATGTATATGATGAGTTCTTATGCTAACATAGTGATTATTGTTGGTATGAGAGAGAGTGTAATCATGGTGAATAATGTTGATTTCAAGTAGTTTTTTTGAGGTTGGTGTCTAGATGATCAAGTTTAGTTGGCAGTGAGTTGTGTCAAGAAGTATGGAATAATTATCATGAGTGAGGTCATTCATGAAAGAAAGGGGGTTTCCATGAGTGTTGCCTTAATAGAAAGGGGTGTTTTTGGAAGTATGAAATGTGACAAGCTGATAAAGTACATATTTATAGTATGAGATGTGAATATGTCATTCTTGAAAGAGAGAATTTGAACATAACTAATCAAGCATAGAAGGTATAGTGTATAGTAAGCATAGTCATATCATGAAGAGGCATGTGAATAGTGAGCATGAATATGTATGTGCAGAGGTATGACATTATTTTAGAAGAATGTAAGGCATGTGATGAAGGTGTAAAAGTATCAATGAAATTTTCAAGGTGAGCCTATAGGGGTAAAACCCTTAGTCTAAGTCTACAACTAGACCAATCCTAGACCCTACCTAGCCTAAAGAGGTATCATGATCTATTGTCAAGGCATGTAAATGATGTATGAAAATGTTTAAGTATGAGAGAGGTTGTATGGCATGATATTGAGATGTTGAGCATGATATTGAGGTGTTTAGAACATGAAAAGAGGTATGGCAGTCAAGCACCTAAATAATCTAAGACTAGTCATGGCATGTAAAGTCTTTGTGAGAAGGTATGAGTATGATGACTATTGATACTCAACTACCCCCTATTCCCAGAATGGGGACCCTCCTTTCCTAAAATTTAAAAAATTCCTAAGATGCCAAGCTTTCTAAGTCATTTTCTCACATAAAAATTGATTTAATACTTCCTAACAATTTATTGTTCATTGTTCATTTCATAATACTTATTGACACTCAAAAAAATTCAAATATATTGCAAATTTTCTTCAATTTTCATTCAAACAATAGATTATTAAATATGAATGCTTTAAAAATTTGTAGACAACCCTTCACCAAGAAGATTCTACCTAGTTTTCAAATGGGCATGAGAGCCACAAGCCTTGTTGAATATTATTAGACTAACCTTATACTTAATTTAAATCATTTACTTACGTAATTTTGATTTAGACTTGTTTAATTTTCTTGTGATAGTAATTTGACATTTTTAGAAATCTAATTCAAATTATTGCTTGGATTTTTAGGATGTCAAAGTTAAATTAGTGTTTTGATATGCCTCTTAGGATGTAAAATTTAAGATTGAAACCTAAAGAGGATAGATCTCCACCTCACCAACCTTCATAATGCCTTATTGATTCATCACCCCATGTAGGACACTTGGAAAAAATATATGAAACCTACGAGCCATATGAAATCATCCCAAAAGCTTGAGAGGGAGTTATCCATTGAAATTCAAATCCATAGACTATGTGTTAAGATCTTAGATCCCATGAGCAAGCCCATTCAATATGAGTCACCATGCATCACACTACAATATTAAAGCCCATGAGATGTCACCATGTGTCTCAAATATGACCATCCAGACTTGAGAAGTCTTTTGAAGTGTCACATGTCCCCTTTAGATTCATTTGAGAATGATGCATGTCCCCTTTGGATCTGTGTGATGATGACACTTATCATTCATACACTACTTCTATCTAAGGATCCAATAGAAAACCTCCAAAGGCTTGCTAAAGTGATGCATGTCCCCATTAGACCCATGAAATGATGTCACATGTCATTCCTACAAAGCTACATTCTAAGATCAACCAACCCACTCAGAGAGTGACATGTGGCTCCACCTGAGCCACACATTTAAAACAAAATTGTTGATAGTTTCCTACATGCCTTTCTAAGGTGACACCTATCAAGGCAAAGCTATGATCATCTATGAGGGAGCCACTTGACAAATAAGAAACTTTGATTGCTTGTGAGAGTGGCATGTGGCACTCCTACAACCAACCAAAGCTAGAGGTCCCACTCAAAGGATCAATAAAAATAGAGAGATGCCACATGGCATAGTATAAATTACTTGACACACTAAGCTACATCCCAATGGGTTGAGAGTAATTATAAAGTGCCACATTTTTAGATTTGAGCTGACTAAATAGCCTAATCATATTCAATCCCCATGAATTCTTAGCTAGGTTTTATGTGGCATGTCATGTGTCAAAAGGTGATAACATTTAGCTTCAAAGCTAAAATTGATGGTGAGTAAAAAGTGATCAATGCTAAATTTGAATTCTAAAAGTAATTAAATGTCAAAATAAGTAGTTTAGGTGTTTCAAATGCAAAGGTGATTAGCTCACCATTAATACAACATGAACTAGAATCACCATCAAACCTTTCATTAATCAAGACAATCTACAAAAGGATACCTAACATAGTTATTGATACCTGCATTTACATTTTAATCCCTAAGGGTTTGCTCTCTTTTCTATCTATGTTATTAATTCAACCAAGCTCAAGCTAATTCACAAGTTTCACCTAGGCCATCATTGTCAAAGATCAAAACTTGTAGATAGGTATCAGAGGATGTTAGTTACTACCCAATCACTCAAAAAATGTCATAGGTAGTACCTTCAACCCTAGGTAAGAGCATTATATTTAAAAGTGATGATTTTCTATATTAATATGGTAATTCAGTCATGTTTAAGGACGTAAAGTTCATCCCTAAAGCCATAAACTCAAGGGACATGAATTATAGCAGTGTTTATTATAATTTTAAGGGAGTTAGGGATCTCAATGAATCGGAAACCATGCCCCACATTATTCATCTTGCTTCATATATTCTTACAATCCAATTTTTTAGCCTTCATAAATTTACAATGAAACTATAGGTCATGTCATGCATTGACCTAGTCTATGGCATCTTTGGTAGGTCGAGATGAAAATATGGATTGATTAAGTCAATGAACCAAGGGTTTCCCATTTCCTTCATTATGGAGCTGAGTTTTGAAAAATGTTATGACCTGCCTTTGCCACAACTAAACTACAACTATTGCATTATTAACAACTGGTATGAGGCACACAGGCTAGAGACAGTCTTAGCTTCATGGGAAACAAACCCAACTGGAGTCTTCATGGATGACCAAGGGAATATAACCATTTCATAGTTTAGATAGGGAGTCAGGATTAGCCTTTCCCTACTAAACAAAATATTTGGCAATGCTTACATTAGGCACATGGATATAAGGGCTATCCCACTATTATAAATAATTTTAGAAGATCAATGAAAACCCCTCACATGGTGATATTAGTAGTAGTAACTTGATTTCAATTATGCATGATACATGCCAAAATGGGGCTCCATTATATATAATGAGATATTTATTAGATGTTATATGTGTAACTACACAATTAGGACCAAACACATAGACTCTTTCACAAGATGAATTTTTTCACTAGTTATATTCTACAATGCACATTCACCATTTCAAAAACTACATCAAGATAATTTAAAAAGACTTCTACCCTCCTATCTATAAATCCATCACTAAATGTGAGATTCCAAGGGTTTCATTATAAGTTAGATAGGCACTGAGAGAAATAGGTAACTTTTGGCTCTACCCTAATTTCATGATTATTGAATTAGAAGGGTTAATGGTGGCTCCCTTTAGGTTTCCCAGGTATGTACCGATGAAGCTATAAGAGGAGGAGATAGCCTACCAAATACTAAATGGATTTGATGGCATCTTTAAGAGGAAAAAAAATATTCCCTACCCATAAGGCTCCTTACCAATTAGGGAGAGCCAAGGTAATGAAATGGAAATATCTAATAGAGGTATTAAGGCATAGGGACTTGTACCTATTGCCCAATGATGTCTTTAAGATGTGGGATCCAAACTAATTCATTTTTAAGCACCTACTCAAGTTAAAGAGGGATGTGACTATGGAATATAAGCACCAAGATGAGGTGCATGAATGGATATACCTAGATGCAATGAATTATGAGGTAGTATTAATAAATATTGTAAGGAAGAATATAGTGCTTGAAATGAGTCTTGATCGAGAAAGGAGGAAGGAAGACATAGTAAAGCATCAACTCCCACCAACTCATGGGAGCATGTTCAATGAAGACTATGAGGAGAAAGAAGAGGAAGAAGAAGAGGATAATGCTCTTCTTATAAAAAATAAGTGCTATAGGCATTCACTTTAGGACACTCTAAGTGGAAAATGCATGCCTCTAAACTTTAAACAAGGATATTCAAGAAACCAACCTAGCCTTTCATAAGGGCCTACAATAGTATTTGTATCTATTGAGGAAGCTACCACAAAAAAATTGGGCCAACTAGATCCCAATGTCATTGATCTTGAATAAGGACAACAAGGAATTAAGGTATCAATATAGGGGCTTCAAGTGCTATCTGAGAGTATTATTAAAAAAAATTATATAAGGAAGAGGTCCCCTAAGACTACAATGAGAAGAGAATTATCCCATCCACTAGCTTACCAAACTCCATCTATAAGTAATCCACCATTATCTTCTTTCTCAGTCATTGGTACATTTACAATTTCTCCTACTTATACTACTACTCACACTCCCATGTTCACATCCCCCAACATTGCTTATTTTTAGGGCACCATTCCCCAATTCGTCTCCCATGCCACCATCAAAATTATACCTCCAGTGGGTTCCCAAATATTAGTGTTATCTAAGCTATGGGTTCTACTTCTTCTCAGGCTACCACATGAAATACATCACTCACCCTTAGCTCCCTTATATCCAAAATGCCATTAAAACCAATTATAAATTCATTTACCTAGTATAAACCACTTTACCTCACCAAAATAGACAAAATGATTTGGACTTCAATGTTTCCCTCATTTTTACTCAACTTGGGCCTTTACAAGTCTTTGTTTGATCCACTTGGTCAATTAGACCCAACCAATTTATTCATCATTGCCATAATCTTGGATTCTTCTTCTACATAGGTACTCCCATCACAACCACCATCCATAGCCACCCTAAATTGGGTAAGGGACATGAAACAAAAAATAAGGCAAGGAAGCCTCAGGCAAGCCAAGTTTTTCCCCAAGTTGGTATGAGGTTTAATGCGAACACTAGAACTATGAAGAGATTAGTGAGAAGACAAGTTGAGCAACCATAATCAAGATTGAGTGATATACAAGAGTGAAGAGCCACTCTTCACTCTAAATAAGAAGAGGAAGGTTATCCCTAGATAGGTACAAGATTATGTAGAGGAAATTATATCAATAGAACAAGCACAAGAAAAATCTACTATTGCCTTGATGAAGGGGATGTAATGAGAGTTAAAGAGGCTAAAGGAACAAGCACTACTAAAAGTGCTAGATAACACTCTAATTTTAATAATCAATGCTATGATCAATGTCTTTAACTTGTACAAGCTTATGGAGATAAGGAAGGAGGACAATATCAAGCAAGCCAAAGGGGTCATTAAACTTGACTAAAGTCTTGCCCTCTATGACACCAAGCTAGCAAACTTGGCAATATTGGAAAGAAGCAATAAGTTTCCTACCCTAAAAGTATTGCCTCTTGAAGACATTGTTCTTGCATATACAATCCTCATGAATAAGAGGAGGATTTTGAAGACATGGTTGGATAAGCTCAAGGATGCAAATACATCCTTTGAGAAAATTTAATTTAAGATAGCCCACTTACTAAAGGATGCCATGATCACTAGAGTGACAAAGCTTGATGGCTATTTCATAGATGATCAAGAGTTTAGGGCATAAATAAAGGTCTTCATTACATAATTTGAATAGGATGTAGCTAGTTTCAAGATGGATTTTGAGGTGATAGACATTGTGGCACTTATTATTTAGAGGCTATAGAAATTAGAGGTAATTAAGGAAGCACTAAGACCCATACTCATGGAGCATGACAAGTTGATCTAGGGAATACCTAATTTATTTAGGCCCATGATCCTAGACTTTGCTCAAATTGACTAGGATTAACAGGCATTTGTAGAGGTATGTACCAAATAAGAAGTAGAAAAGAAGAAAAAGCAAAAATAACAATAGTAGCAGCAAACATCTCAATAGCCTCATGGATCTTAGGAATATTCCAATGTGTTTTATAACTTTAAATTCATTATATTATATTGTGTATGGCATTTTAGGCCACTTATGTATATTGGGTGCCTTTTATGGGCCCACTCAAATTTATCTTAGGCATTTTTAAACCTATAAATAGGGTTTTTTCCCTCATAATCAAAAATATCTATTTGCAAGAATTAATACAAGAAAGTGAAAGAATTCCCAAGTTTGTTTGTAGTGCTTAATTGTTTATTTATATAGTTATTGTTCCTCATGATTTTAGATGTTTGATTGTTTATTTTCTATAAATTGATTTGGAAATTACATTTTATACATGCATCTATTAGTTTCATCTTAATGCTATGCTAACTAATTTGTGAGTGTACGTGCTCTATTTTCATCTCTTTTTCTATTAGATGTGCTTATGTAATTTACTATGAGTGCATTATCTTTGAGAAATGTATGATGTTAGACATATGAATTTTCCTTCTTCATAAGCTTCAATTGTATTTATTTATATTTAAGCATTACACTAGGGCTAGTTGGTGTTAGTTTCATGTATTTTTCCTCAAAATTTAGTAGAATTGGTATCTTTAGTCATATAAAACACATTTCCTTCTCTACCCTACCCTAATCACTCTAGGATCTGCCCATGAATCACTCTAGTTTATATCATGCTATAAATACCCATTGTTTGTTTGTATTTTGGATAGTAATTGGCAAATATTAAGATAATTCATAAATATTAGCAAGAAAAGTGTCACTGTATAAACATTTGTTGTCCCTACAATAGGGTCTACTTGCGTACTTTCAAAGTGGTGACCATATCTCTACTATTTGTGTTATTCCCAATAATAGTTGTATAAAAAACTCAATCTCTAAGTCATTCTAGGACATAAAATTGAGTTTTTCACTTCCCCCTTATTCCTTGGTGACACAGGGAGAACAATACATGAATCAACAGGAAGGGAAAATTTATAGTGCTAGAAGTAGGGCCTTATGAAACTATTTTCATGCATCTTTGTGTAATTACCATGTACTTAATTATATACATGCTTAATGATATAAAATAACATGAATTTTATTAAATAACACTAAGGATTTACAATATTTATAGGAATCTTTGCATCCTTTATATGTAACTTTGTATTATTTGAGATATTTCATCAATATTGGTGTTTATTTATGAAAATTTGGTAAAATAATTTGGATCTTTGCTCAAATTTATGTAAATATATGTGAAATACCTCATCTTTTACACATATTAAGGGTTATTTTTATTATTGTTACAAATTTTAGTATAAATTTGTTAAAGAATTTAGATATTTGTAAAGAGATCAATCTCTAAGATGTTATTTGTATTGGATCTAAACATTTGAGATCATATTGCTATAATCTACTTGGAATTAAATAAACATTTAATCATCTTTGTGATTTAATTTGTTTTAAAATACTCAAACATTTTTAGCTCATTAAATAAGGCATAGATACACCTTGATGTGTTGGTTTAACACAGATATTTTTAGGTTAACATATTGAGCTAACAATATTTGTGTAGGTCTTGAGAAATTTGAGGTTGCATGGCTTATATCCTCAAATATCAAGGTGAAGTTTATTGATATAATATTTTATATCAAGGATTCACTTATATTTACAATATTTAACACTTGTGAGGTCATCTTAAGATATCCTTATGCTTTAGCACCCATCTTAGGATTGGAACCAGGTCCTGATCTGAACCTAAGACCCCTTTAGCATCCTTAGAAACCCATAGGAAGGTAAGAGAGGATAGAGGTAGACATAGGAATTCCAAGACCCAACCAAATTCCCTATATAACCAAAATATACAACCTCTCAAGCCAATCATGGCATGGTTAACTAGCTCATCCATCAATGTTCCTAGGCCCATGCATCATTTACCTAAGAATCTAAAAAATTAGGTACCTCTCTTTACCCCAACTAGGAGAGTGATTGTTGAAGAACATGTGAAGTCATTTAAGGCATATTTAAGGTTGCTCAACATGATTCATGAGGACATGGCATATCACCTTTATGGATGTAGCTTATGATTGGTTCCTTACCTTACCCAAAGATTCCATCATGATATGGAGTTAGTTTAATGATACCTTTATCACCAAATTTGGAAGGATAGTTGGTTCATGAGTTGTATACCAATAGTTTACCACCATAAAAAGGGACCCAAAAGAGCTAATCAAAACATTCAATGCTATGTTCCAAAATATGTACACCATGACATCCCTACCATATAATCCTAGAGATGATTTAGTATTATAAATATACAAGAATACTTTGGACCCAATGATATATGTCTTTTTTAGGAGAGTCATGGGTATTAACATGTTGTCTTTAGCATGTGCTGAGGCTATTCATATTGATGATCAAATTCACCCACAAGGTCGCCTTTCCTTTCCCATACCAAACTTTGATCCAAATCTATCTACTCTAAATCTCATCCCTAACATGAACCAAAACTAGCTTGCATTGAACCAATTACCAATACTCGACCAGTTGCATTTGAGTCATGTCACACCTAACCAACATCTTGGATTCTTCAAAAAAGTAAATGTCAAAGTACACCCCTAGAATAATAAATAAATGGTTCCTATAAATAACACCATTGTCCAAGCTACCACCAAAAATAATAATCTTGGAACCCCAAAAGGAGAGTTAGACTCAATCCAATGAAATGTCCAAAAGCTCACTAACAATTTCTTAGATCTCAAGAAAAAAATGGGTAACATTACTGATAGTTACAATAGAAATTATAAATTTTAAAGATATAATAAACCTTTCAATACACCTATAAATAATAGGGACCCCCCTTTGATCAAACTACCTAAGATTAATATTTATGAGATGGCCTTGCCTAACTGGTGTTGAGTGCACAATACATCTAGACACAGAGAACTAGGCTATGTCATGTTTTGTCATACATTTGAAGCCATCCAAAGCCAGATTTAGGGATTAAAATAGAATCACATTGATCAAAACAATGCTAAAGGCTATGATAACTCCAATGATGCTTCTAGATCACTTGAATTACTCCTCATGGTTGAGACTTATGACTTGAACATTTAAGATGAGAATGAACCCAAAGATAATGTTGAAGAGGTGCATGATTTCCATTAATACCAATGAAATAACTACACCTTGAGAAGAAAATATTAGAACCCACCATTGACAACCTCCACTCCACATAATAATCTAGACATACCCCCTGATAAAAAGACAAATAATAACCCTCCACACCCCAAAGGTAAGGAGAGTAAACCAGTAATAGAGGCTCCATACATAGCATCAAAGGGTGGATACAACATAGTAAAAGACATGAATAATATTAAGGAAAATATAACACTACATGAGCTCACATAAATCACTAAATAATGTGATTTACTTCTAAAATAATTGAATGAAAAGCCTAGATCCAGTAAGGCTAAACAAGCTCATGCTAATGTTTTAATGTACAAAAGTAAGCATGAGGTTCCCCATTCTTGTTAACTATTAGATTTTTTGGTAAGAATATCTATAACTACTTGCTTTATTCTAGTGTTTTAGATAATATTATTATTATAGGAATTTATGAAAAATTAGGGTTAAACCTAGTTAAATATGAGAAGGTGGTGGTACAATTAGACAAGTCAATAGTGAAGGTAATAGGTGAATTACTAAACATCCATATGCCGCTAGTTCATGAGCCTTGAATATAGTAGTTCATCAACATTCAGGTCATTGATATGCCAAAATATTATATATTTTTACTAAACCATGAATGGAATAAATCCTTGAAGGGATACATGTCCAAGGATTACTCTCATAAGTGACTACCTTGGAGAGAAATTCCCAATCAGATTAGGATTGATCGGGAGCCCAGGATGAAATATATGATTATAGAGTATAATGCCAAGAATGAGAAGGTAAATTACTATTCCTTTGACTTATGTGTTTATACCCTAAAAACCACTAACATTATTTTAGGTGATATTAAGATAGAAGAAGAACAAATAAAATGTCTTTGGATGTTGCACTTTGATCGTACACGAGCTAAACAAGGCTCAAACATGGGTATTATGTTAACAAATCCCAAAGGCAAAGAGTATCTAGCTTAGTATAGATTATAGTTCTCTTTAACTAATAATTTAGTATAATATGAAGCTCTTATATCAGGACTTCAATTTTCAATCAAACATTAGGTTAAAAAATTACTAGTCTATGGTGATTCTCAATTAGTAGTTAATCAAATTAGAAGCAGGTACCAGTGCAAAATTTCTTGTTTAAAAAAATATTTATTTAGAGCTTGGGATTTAATTAAGTATTTTGACTCATTCAATATTTTTTCCTTTCCCAAGGAACATAACCAATTGGTAGATGACCTAGCATCAACATCAATAAACTTTGTACCTCCATAGGCCTTGAACTTGCAAGGATTCACTGTAAAGATAATTTCATGCCCCTCTATACTAGAAAACATTAATCACTTATAATTTTTTGATGATGATCAATAGATAATTGATTTCATGTGCAGTGTTGGCATATTCAAATTTCATATTATTGATGAACAAGATGAAAGTCCTATACAAGATTTAAAGGACAATGAATATGGAGTAATCCATCTTAAAGAGAACCAAATCCCCAAATGCATGATTTCATTGGAAAGGATGTTTGATCTAGATAAGAAAGATATTGAAGCCAAGCATCCCAATGTAAGTGGGAAGGAATATAAGTAAGTTAACTTGGGAGGTCTTAAAGATGGATAAAATGTCAACATTGGTCTAGTATGCACCAATGAAGAATTGATGAAAGTTGTTTCCCTCCTAACTATATTCACGGATGTTATTGCATGGTCATCTGATGACCTAAAGATATTTGACACTAGTGTGATCACTCAAACTATTCCACTAAATAAATCATATAAACCTTTTAGGCAGAGGCAAAGACCTCTAAATCCAGTGTTGGAATATTGATTTACAAAGAAGTAAAGAAATTACTTGACGTAAGGATAATATTCCCCATAAGGCACTCAATGTGGGTTTTTAATCTTATGTCAGTCTGGAAGAAGAATGGAGACATATAACTTTGTGTTGATTTATATAACTTGAATAGATCTTCTGAGAATGATAATTACCCTTTGACATCTTTGGATGAAGTCATATAGTTGGTAAGTGTCTCTAAAATGATGTTATTCCTGGATGGATTTTCAAGCTACAATCATGTGCTAGTAAACAAGAGTGATAGGATGAATACTGACTTCATAAATAAATGGAGAATGTTTGCCTACAATTGAATGTTGTTCAGACTTATCAATGCAAGAGAAACTTTCTAGTGAGTGGTGGACCATGAATTTCATGGATTAATAGGTAAATGAATTATTATTTACATGGATGATCTGATATTTTTTTCTAAAAATAGGGGAGATCACATGATGCATTTAGAACAAGTGCTAGAGAAGTGCAAAAGGTATGGCATTTCTTTGAACCCTAAGAAAAACATCTTTTGTGTGATTGAAGGTAAACTCTTAGACATGTGACCACTCAAGAAGGTATGACCATCCACCTTGATAGGATCAATGCAATTTCAAAGGTGGAAGTTCCAAATAGAAAAAAAGAGTTAAAATCTTTCTTTAGCAAAATCAACTTTGTGATAAATTTTATCTCTAGTTTTGTAGAGATTGTGATACTTATCAACACCATGCTAAATAAGAATGCCAAGATAGAATGGATAGCTAAGTTGAAGAAGGCCTTTCATTACATTAAACATGTTATTGTTTAAGCTCCTATTCTGATAATTCTTAATTTTAATAATGTTTTATATCTATACTCTTTTGCTTCTAATCATACTATTATTGATGTCTTAACATAGAAAGAAGATGACAAAGAGCACCCCATAGCCTTCATGAACACTAATTTGAAGAATGCAGAGCTGAATTATCCTATTCTAGATAAGCAAGCATATGCACTAGTGAAGGTTTTGAATAAATTCAGACACTACATCCTAAGAAACAAGACATATGCTATAGTGTTTGATCCAGCTATTAATTTAATGCTAAGATAGAATGAAATTGGGGAAAAAAGAGGGAAGTGGATGACCAAGATTCAATAATATGATTTAGAGATAAAATTTTCTAAGTTAATAAGAGGTCAAGGTCTTATCCAAATCATTGTAAACATTGATCCTCACATTGATGTTTTGTAGGTGGAAGCAAACTAAGTACCTAGTAGAGATTGGTATAACGACATTGTTCATTACTTTTGGCATGAATCATGTCACCCACACCTTAAGAGAGAATATAAAAAAACCCTTATATTGAGATCATCTCACTTTATGATCAAAAGAGGAGTCTTATAAAGAAATAACTATAAAGGAATTTATCTAAGGTATGTTTCTAAAGATGAAGCCATTGAGATCATGGACAATTTCCATGACAAGTTGGGACATGGCCATCCTTTAGGATGAAATACTACACACAAGATATTAAGGGTTGGCTATTATTGACCAAACATTTTCAAAGACGTACATGCTCATGTGCAAACATTCTAGTAATGTCAAGTGTTCAACCGAAGAGAAGTAAAGGTAGCTATGCCTTTGTAACCTATAATTGAGGCAAATCCATTTTTACAATGGGGCTTAGACTTCATGGTTTTAATTAACCCCAAATCCTTAATGAGACATAAATTTATACTTACCACCAAAAACTATTATACTAGGTGGATTGAAGCAGTGGCCACCAAAAATAGTAGAATGATTGATGTCATCAATTTCCTTGAAGAAAACATTATCACTCAGTTTGGGGCACCTCTATCTTTGGTATGTGATAATGGCCTAGCCTTTACATTACTTGAGTTCACTAAATGGGCATATGATAACCATGTCATTATTAAGTCTACTTAAACTACTACCCTTAGGGTAATGGATTAGTTGAATCCACTAATAAAAACTTGATGAATGCCATTAAGAAGTCTATAAAAAGGAAACTATGAGAATGGTAGTCCCTACTAAAATATGCTCTATGGGTAGATATAACCAAGTACAAATAGGCACTCAAGGCATCCCCATTCCTATTAGTTTATGGGTAGAAACCTATATTTCCCATCACATTGAACATGCCCACCTATGAGTTCATGGCTGAGTACATGGAAGATAAGGAAAGAGTACAATCCAAGATATTAAACATCAAATATATGGTGGATGATAGATATGAAGCATTGAAAATTTTTAGTAAGCATCAAGATGTTATAAAAAGATGATTCAACAAGTGAGCCAAAATTAAAGTGTTTTGAATCTCAAACATAGTCCTACTATGGGATAAATCCCATGAGAAAAAGGATAGCATGACAAGTTCACTCCCCTCTATATTGGAACCTATCAAGTAGAAGAGATACTCAATGAAAATACATTTAGACTCAAATAATTGCAATGGAATGACTTATCCATGTCATTAAATGGGAAATACATGAAGCATTACTTATTTATTACTCTATCACAAATCTTAGAAGGATACTAAACTTATTTAGGGTTAGAGTAGGTAGGGGTAATGTAGTTTCCCTTTATTTTCACTTTTATTTCCTACTTTATTTTTTTGTTGTTCTCTTTTCACTTTCCTATTGTGTGTTTTTTTTTTTCATGTGCTTTAGCTTAGTAATAAGTCCTTTAGATAAGAATTCATTGCCTCAATTTGTGTCGATATAATCCTAAAATGGGAAGAAGGGATTGTTAATCTTAAACATTGGTAGACCAAAGTTTGGAAGCCTCTAACATTTGTTCTAATTTATAAAATTGAGTGGGGTTAGTTATAAGTTAGTCTTCTCATGAAAATCCTAAGTTAATTTTAAGATTATAATATGGTTTAGATGGTTTAACATTTGCTTGAACAAGAGTTTTAATCTATGTAGACATTCATACTATTACTTAAATTCATTAAGTAAATTACCTGGGTAGATCTTGCTATATGAGAATGAATAACATTCAGACTATGTCTTGACACAATCCTCACACCTAGCTAATTTTGGTTCCCAACCATTTTAGTTTATGAATATAGGTATAAAAAAAATATATGATACACCAATAAAGTGAAATCATAAAATACTTCTTATTATATGAATGGTGATTTAGAAAATCTTTAGTAGGGCTATGGATGCTTGGATATTAGTAGAGTAAGGCCCAAAGTGGAGCCCAAGGTATCTTTGTTGGGGCTATGGGCATCTGGTTGGCCATCAGAGCAATGCCCCAACCATCCCTAACTTAGCAAAGCATTATTATACAAAATATAAATAATGCTTTATTCATTGCATGTTGGATGTCTTAAAGCTTGAAATGTATCATTTTTGAACCCAATGGAAATGTTTAATGAACTTCAAAGCACACACATAGTATGATTGTCTACAAGGTTTAAACTCTAGTTCCAACTTGTGAGATTTCATTAGTTCTGAAAAGAATTTTTGATATTGACTAAGAATCATAACAAGGTGACTAATTTTTTATTCATCTTTGAACAAAAGATTTATATTCTAACATTTTACAATTTTTCCCCATAGAGGTTTCCATTTGTTGATGTTTAAATACCCCTATTCCTAGAATGGGGACCTCATTTTCCTAAATTTTCCAAAATGACTAAGATGACAAGCTTGCTAAGTCATTTAACCACATAAAAATTGATTTAATACTTCCTCATAGTTTTGCATTTACTGTTCATTTTGTAATACTTATTAACACTCAAAAATATTCAAAGTTATTGCAAATTTTCTTCAATTTCCATTCAAAAAATAGATTATTAACCATGAATGCTTTAAAAATGTGCAAATAGGCCTTCACCAAGAAGATTTTACCTAGTTTTCAAATTGGAATGAGAGCCATAAGCCTTACTGAATCTTACTAGACTAACCTTACACTCTGTTTAAATCATTTACTTATGTAATTTTTCTTTAGACTTGTTTAATTTGCTTATGACAAGAATTTGACATTTTTAGAAGTCTAATTCAACTTCTTGCTTGGATTCATAGGATGTCAAATTTAAATTAGCAATTTTAGATGCCTCATGGGATGTCAAATTTAAGATTTAGACCTAAACAAGATAGGTGTCCACCTTACCAACCTTTGTGATGCCTTAACAATTCACCACCCTACATGAGACATTTGAAACAAATCTATGAAACCCACGAGCCATGTGGCATGTTATGGTCTTGGTGGGTGGACTTCACTAATGCCTCAAGGTTTTGGTGTAGTGGTTCGTTACATGTGGTATCAGAGCCTCCACCTGGGTTCAAGTCACAAAGTGGGTCATGGTAGTGTTCGTCTAGGGCTCATACACATAGGGAATCCTAGTGGTATAGGCACAAATCCAGCCCAGAGTCCAAGCTTTGGAAGCATGGTGGGATGTTATGGTCCTGATGGGTGGACTTCACTAATGCCTCAAGGTTTTGGTGTAGTGGTTCATTACAAAGACATGTGGTGGTACCCTTGAAGATCATAGGATCATTGAGAAGGTGTTAAAGAGCCTTCCAATTATATTTGACCCTATAGTGGTTGCTATAGAAGAGTCAAACGATTTGAGTCAAATGATGGTTGATGAGTTAATGGGTTCTTTTCAAACCCATGAAAAAAGGTTGAATAGGTCAGCCACCTCCTCTAATGAGAAAGCATTCAAGACCAATGTCAATATGAAAGGAAGGGGGAGAGGATCAAACAATAGAGGAAGATGAAGAACTTGAAGCAGTCAAGAAAGCGGAAGGCATAGCCGTCAAGAGTCACATGGAAGAGGAAGAGGAAGGAGCAACAACACTTCCAAAGGTGGATCTACATAAAGGTATGATAAGTCTAACGTCCAATGTTATTATTACAAGAGGTCTAAACATTATGATAGTGAGTGTAGAAAGAAGGAGTATGACATGAATAGGAAGAATTATAACTTCACTCATACACAAGAGGTTGAACAAAATAGGAATGAGAAAGGAGGGAGCTTATTTATAATATGCAACATTACCGAATAAAGTGGCAAGGAGACATGGTATTTGGATAATGGTTGTATCAACCACATGAGTGGGAACAAAGAGATGTTCAACCACATAGATGAGACAATAAAATTAGAGGTGAATATGGGAAATAATTATAAGGTTCTTATCATGGGTAAGCGCAAAATTTCAATCTATACCAAGCAAGGTGACAAAAGGTAAATTCATGATGTCTATTATGTACTCAAGTTGAAACACAACCTTATCACCATATTATAGCTTATGAAAAATGGGTACAAGGTTAGATTTGAGAATGGTGAGTGCATTATCTTTGATAGGAGTGGCTGCAATAGGAAGATATAAATAGTCAAGATGATAAGCAATCAGATGTTTCCATTGAGAATGCAAAGTGAGCTCACAGTAGCGTTCAAAATAATGATGGTAGATGAACCTAATATTTGTCATCATAGGTACAGGAATTTGAGATTTGGAGGGATGAACCTTCTTCATAAGAAGCACATGGTGAAGGGGTTGCCCCTTATAGAATAACCAAACAAGGTGTGTGAAGGATGCATGTTGAGGAAGCAACATAGGAGTGTATTTCTCATGGGTAAGGTATGGAGAGCTAGAGATCTGTTAGAGCTGATCCATTTAGATTTATGTGGTCCAATGAAGACCCCATCCCTATCAAAAAAATTCTATTTCATGACATTCATAGATGATTATAGTCATAAGATATGAGTATATTTCTTGAAGAACAAATCAGAAGCATTTGAGACCTTCAAGCATTTCAAGGCCATGGTGGAGAATTAAAGTGGCCACTACATCAAGATTTTGAGGATAGATAGAGGGGGAGAGCATATCTCCAATGATTTCATGAATTTTTGCAAGGATCATGGCATAAATAAACAATTTATAACTAGGTATACACCGTAATAAAATGGTGTGGCCGAGAGGAAGAGTAGGACCATCCAAGATATTGTAAGGAGCATGCTAAAGGCAAGAGGTTTGCCTAATGATTTTTGGGCTGAGTCTATAGTAATAGCTATGTACTTGTTGAACATTTATCCAATAAAGAGTGTAAGGGATATAATCCCTCAAGAATCATGGAACAATTACAAGCCAAATGTTGAACACCTTAGAGTGTTTGGTTGTGTAGAATATGCACACGTACCCAAGTAAAGAAGAAAGAAGTGGGATGAAAAAGTTGAGAAGTGTATTTTCATAGGGTATAGTGACCAATCAAAGGCATATCATCTATACAATCCCATTACCAAAGATCTCATAATCAGCTAGGATGTTTAATTTATTGAGCATGATGCTTGGGAAGAGAGACAAGGAGAAGAGCATGTTGAAACAAGGGCTAGTAGACCCTTCATTAAATCTGAAACAACAGCTATGGATGAATAAATACATGTCATAGAGAGAAATGATACATGTGAGTTAGCTGACCTACCAAAAGGAAAAGAGTTCATAGGAGTTAAGTGGGTATACAAGAAAAAAACTACTCTCGAAGGCAAGATAGAGAGGCATAAGGCAAGGCTAGTGGTGAAGGGATACAAGCAAAATCCTAGACGTGATTAAAATGAAACATTTTCACCCATGGCAAGGTTGGAAACCATAAGGATAATCATAGCCATTACTTCCTAACACAGGTGAAAGGTGCATTAAATGGATGTGAAGTCAGCATTTTTGAATGGAGTGCTTGAAGAAAAGGTCTACATGGGAAAACCACCTAGATATGAGATTTTCACACATGAGAACAAAGTGATTAGGCTAAAAAAGGCATTGTATGGGCTCGAGCAAGCCCCAAGAGCATGTTACAACTGTATAGACTCATATTTGTTGAGTAAAAGTTTTAGCAAGAGTGCAAGTGAACCCATATTATACATCAAATCATGCAAGGAAGGTATGTTGATTTTTGTATTATATGTGGATGATCTAGTATTCATCGGTAATGCAAATTAGTCCATTAAAGATTTCAAAATAGCCATGTAAATTGAGTTTGAAATGACTGATTTGGGCTTATTGAAGTACTTTCTCAGGATAGAAGTCAATAAAATGGATGAAGGAATATTCATATGCCAATCTAAGTATGCAAAAAAAAAATAGAAAGGTTCAAGATGTTGGATGGCAAGCCTATATTCACTCCAACTGAGACAAGTCTTAAGTTATGTAAAGATAATTGCAACAGCAATGTAGAACCCACATGTTATAAGAGTCTAGTGGAAAGCCTAATGTATTTAACTACAATAAGGTTGGATATCATGTATATAGTTAGAACTATGTCAAGATTCATGGGGATGATAAAGGAGACACATTGGCAAGCTAGCAAGAGGATATTGAAGTACGTTGATAGAACAAGGGATTATGGTGTTTTATATGTAGCAGTAAATATATTTTAGCTTGTTAGTTACACAGACAGTGATTGGGTAGGTAGCCTTGATGACTAAAAGAGCACTTCAGGGTATGTATTTCATCTTAGGTTAGGATCCATATCTTGGGCTTCAAATAAATAACTAATAGTGTCACTTTCTATGCCTGAAGCAGAGTATAATGCAACATCATGTTAGGGTATATAGTTGAGAAGGATACTTTTTGATTTGCATGAGGATCAAGAAGGAGCTTCTAAAGTCTATTGTGACAATGTATCATCCATAGCATTATCAAAAAACCCCATGTTTCATAGAAGGAGTAAGCACATTACAATCAAGTATCACTTCATTTGAGAGTTAGTTGAAAATCATGTCATATAACTTAGTTTTTGTAAGTCTAATTATTAGCTAGATGACATTTTTACTAAGCCATTGCCTAAGGACACTTGTATTTACCTAAGAGAAAGGTTAGGGGTTATAAATACAGTAGCATTAGGCCTACATAGTGTTATGGTGGATTCAGAGTCTTATAGCAGAGCTATGGACTCAAACAATCTAACTATAGACTCCATCAGTCCATTTATGGACTCCATAAAAAAACCTATGGACTCCATCAGTATAACTATGGACTCCTACAACAAATCTATGGACTCCAATAGTCCATCTATGAACTCCATCAATCCATCTACGGACTCCATCAGTCTAGCTATAAACTGTTATAAAAAATCTATAGACTCTAATAGTCCATCTACAAACTCCTACAGAAAAACTATGGACCCCATAAAAAAAACTATGAACTCCATCAGTAAAGCTACGGAATTCAGTTATAAACCTATGGACATGCATAAAAAGGATACAAAAGCATTTGGTAAGTTAAAGAGAAGTTATAAACAGGTTTTAGAGACTGAGAAAAGTCAAATTGACCATGGTAGGAAGTTCAAAAATAAGGGGGAGGGTTAAAATATTATTTTATTTCTTCCTACCTAACCCAACCAACTCCAAAACATTGCATATGCTACCACTAACAAAAAATAAATGCAATTTTTTTCAAATTTCAATTTTGGAGCCCATTTTTTTTAGGGGGGAGAAAATCTATGAAGTAGGTAAAAAAGTAATTAGAAGACAAAAAGGGAAATGCACATAGCAACAAAGAGTAGAAGGAGAATGTGTAGCAGTCTGCAAAAGGAGAGAGAAAGAGAGAAGATTCAAGGGAGTATTCAACACAACATCAATTTGTAGAAAAACAACATAATAAATGTGTTATGAACATAGTAAATCAAATGAAGACATGTGGTGATACCCTTGAAGACCATAGGATCATTGAGAAGGTGTTAAGGAACCTTCCAATTAGATTTGACCCTATAGTGGTTGCTATAGAAGAGGTAAAGGATTTGAGGCAAATGATGGTTGATGAGTTAATGGGTTCTTTGCAAACCCATGAACAAAGGTTGAATAGGTCAGCCACCTCCTCCCATGAGCAAGCATTCAAGACCAATGTTAATGTGAAAGGAAGGGGGAGAGGATCAAACAATAGAGGAAGAGTAAAAACTTGTAGTAGTCAAGAAGGTGGAAGGCATAGCCATCAAGAGTCACATGGAAGAGGAAGAGGAAGGAACAACAACACTTCTAGAGGTGGATCTACATAAAGGTATGATAAGTCTAGCATCCAATGTTATTATTGTAACAGGTCTGAACATTATGCTAGTGAGTATAGAAAGAAGGAGTATGACATGAATAGGAAGAATTCTAATTTCAATCATACACAAGAGGTTGAACCAAATAGGAATGAGAAAGGAGGAATCTTGTTTATAATATGCAACATTACCGAACAAAATGGCAAGGAGACATGGTGTTTGGATAGTGGTTGTAGTAACCACATGAGTGGGAACAAAGAGATGTTCAACCACATAGATGAGACAATAAAATTAGAGGTGAAGATGGGAAATAATGATAAGGTTCATATCATGGGTAAACACAGCATTTCAATCCATACCAAGCAAGGTGACAAGAGGCAAATTCATGATGTCTATTATGTACTCAAGTTGAAACACAACCTTATCACCATAGGATAGCTTTTGGAAAATGGGTAAAAGGTTCAATTTGAGAATGGTGAGTGTATAATATTTGATAGGAGTGGCTCAAATATGAAGATATAAATAGTCAAGATGATAAGCAATCGAATGTTTCCACTAAGAATGCAAAGTGAGCTCACAACATCATTCAAAATAATGATGATAGATGAACCTACTCTTTGGCATCTTAGGTATATGCATTTGAACTTTGGAGGGTTGAACCTTCTTCATAAGAATCACATGGTGAAGGGGTTTCCCCTTATAGAACAACCAAACAAGGTGTGTGAAGGATGCATATTAAGGAAGCAACATAGGAGTGTATTTCTCATAGGTAAGGCATGGAGAGCTAGAGTTCCATTAGAGCTGATCCATTCAAATTTGTGTGGTCCAATGAAGACCCCCTCCCTATCCAAAAATTTCTATTTCATGACATTCATAAATGATTACAGTCGGAAGATATGGGTGTATTTATTTAAGAACAAATCGGAAGCATTTAAGACTTTCAAGCATTTCAAGGCCACGGTGGAGAAGTAAAGTGGCCACTACATGAGGGTTTTGAGGATGGATAGAGGGTGAGAGTATATATCCAATGAGTTCATGAATTTTTGCAAGGATCATGGCATAAAGAAATAATTTATAGCCAGGTATACACCACAATATAATGGTGTGGCCTAGAGGAAGAATAAGAGCATCTAAGAGATTTCAAGGAGTATGCTAAAGGCAAGAGGTTTGCCTAATGATTTTTGGGCTTAGGCTATGGCAATAGCTATGTACTTGTTAAACATTTATCCAATAAATAGTGTAAGGGATGTAATCCCTCAAGAAGCATGGAGTAATTATAAGCCAAGTGTTGAACACCTTAGAGTGTTTAATTGTGTAGCATATGCACACATACCTAAGCAAAGAAGAAAGAAATGGGATGAAAAAGGTGAAAAGTGTATTTTCATAGGGTATAGTGACCAATCAAAGGCATATCAGCTAATAATCCCATCACCAAATAACTCATAATCAACCAAGATGTTTAATTTATTGATCATGAAGCTTGGGAAGAGAGATAAGGACAAGAGCATGTTGAAACAAGGGCTGGTAGACCCTTCATTAAATCTGAAACAAGGGCTATGGATGAAGAAATGCATGCCATAGAGAGAAATGATACATGGGAGTTAGCTGACCTACCAAAAGGAAAAGAGGTCATAGGATTTAAGTGGGTGTACAAGACAAAAACTAATCTCAAAGGCAAGATAGAGAGGCATAAGGCAAGGCTAGTGGTGAAGGGATACAAGCAAAATCCTGGATGTGATTACAATGAAACATTTACACCCATGGTAAGGATGGAAACCGTAAGGATAATCATAGCCATTGCTGCCCAACACATGTGAAAGGTGCATTAAATGGATGTGAAGTCAGCATTCTTGAATGGAGTGCTTGAAGAAGAGGTCTACATGGGACAACCACCTAGATATGAGATTTTCACGCATGAGAACAAAGTGTATATGCTAAAAAAGGCATTGTGTGGGCTCAAGCAAGCCCCAAGAGCATGGTATAGCCATATAGACTCATATTTGTTGAGAAATAGTTTTAGAAAGAGTGCAAGTGAACCCATATTATACATCAAATTATCTAATATTCACTAATAATGCAAATCAATCCATTGAAGATTTCAAAATAGCCATGAAAATTGAGTTTGAAATGACTGATTTGGGATTATTGAAGTACTTTCTCAAGATAGAAGTCAATAAAATGGATGAAGGCATATTCATATGCCAATATAAGTATGCAAAAAAGGTTTTAGAAAGGTTCAAGATGTTGGACAACAAGCCTATATTCACTCCAACCGAGACAAGTCTTCAGTTATGTAAAGATGATTGCAGCAACAATGTAGAACCCACATGTTATAAGAGTCTAATGGGTAGCCTAATGTATTTAGCTACAATAAGGCTATATATAATGTATATAGTTAGCATTATATCAAGATTCATGGGGATGCCAAAGGAGACACATTGGCAAAATGGCAAGAGGATATTGAGGTACATCAATGGAACAAGGGATTATGGTGTTTTATATGCAACAACAAATATGTTTCAACTTGTTGGTTACACAGACAATGATTGGGTAGGTAGCCTTGATGATTGAAAGAGCACTTCAAGGTATGTATTTCATCTTGGGTCAGGATCTATATCTTAGGCTTCAAAGAAACAATCGATAGTGTCACTTTCTATAGCTGAAGTAGAGTAGTATATAGAAGCTAATGCAACATCATGTCAGGGTATATAGTTGAGAAGGATACTTTCTAATTTGCATGAGGAGAAATAAGGAGCTTATAAAGTCTATTGTGACAATGTATCATAGATAGCATTGTCAAAAAACCCCATGTTTCATGGAAGGAGCAAACACATTGCAATCAAGTATCACTTCATTTGAGAGTTAGTTGAAAATCATGTCATA
This sequence comes from Torreya grandis, assembly GCA_037957365.1. NCBI lineage: Eukaryota > Viridiplantae > Streptophyta > Pinopsida > Cupressales > Taxaceae > Torreya > Torreya grandis. Next base: position 1,596,165 of record JARHVA010000443.1, read on the forward strand.
GAGCTTAGTTTTTGTAAGTCTAATCAATAGCTAGATGATATTTTTACTAAGCCATTACCTCAGGACACTTTTATTCACCTAAGAAAAAGGTTAAGGGTTATAAATGTAGTAGCATTAGGCCTACATAGTGTTATGGTAGATTCAAAGTCTTATAGCAGAGCTATGGACTCAAAAAATCTAACTATAGACTCCTACAACACATCTACAAACTCCATCAGTCCATCTATGGACTCCATAAAAAAACCTATGGACTCCATCAGTAGAACTATGGACTTCTACAACAAATATACGGACTCCAATAGTCCATCTATGAACTCCATCAGTCCATCTACAGACTCCATCAGTCTAGCTATGGACTATTACAAAAAATCTACAGACTCTAACTGTCCATCTACGGACTCCTATATAAAAACTATGGACTCCAGAAAAACTATGAACTCCATCAGTAAATCTATCGACTTCAGTTATGAACCTTTGGACATGCATAAAAAAGATGCAGAAGCATTTGGTAAGTTAAAGAGAAGTTATAAAGATGTTTTAGAGACTGAGAAAAGTCAAATTGACCATGGTAGGAAGGTCAAAAATAAGGGGGAGTGTTAAAATATTATTGTATTTCTTCCTACCTAACCCAGCTAGCTCCAAAACATGGCATATGCTGCCACCAACAAAAATTAAATGCAATTTTTTCCAAATTTAAATTTAGGAGCCCATTTTATTTTGGGGGGGGTAGAAAAGCTATGAAGTAGGTAAGAAAGTAAGTATAAGACAAAAATGGAAATTCACACAGCAACAAAGAGAAGGAGAATGTGCAGTAGTCTACAAAAAGAGAGAGAGAAGATTCAGGGGAGTATTCAAAATAATAGTAGTATGTAGAAAAAACAACACAAAAGATGAGCAAAAAATGTAGCAGCAACAACAGTCCATAGAAAGGAATAGAACAAATCATCACCCTATCAGGAGAAAGTAGGGGAATAGGGGAAACAGAGTAGTAGCAAAGTAAGAGGTGCAAAACACAACATCAGTCTATGAGAAGAGAGAGTTACCAACAATAGTTAAGGAAAGTCCTTTTTAAGAGTATTTTGTGAGTTAATTTTAAACAATAATAGCTGTATTTTTACAAGGAGATATTTAGAGTTAATAGATATATAGTTGTGTTTATTTCTTCATACCCTTTCTCCCCTATTTCAGTCTTCTATTTCATTGTTGTGTTGTTTACTAGCTGCCCATCTTGGCCTGCGTATATATATTTTATTTCTCTCTCTTACACAACCAAAAGTGTTGTTAGTTTTTTCCAATAGAAGCCCAATTGTTTCCCCACTTAAATATGGTTTTCCTAAAAATGTGGTAGCCATGGCTTCTTCCTGTTGCAACAACTCGTTGTTTAGCTGCCTCTCTCCCCTCCACTTTGCTTCTCCCCATCGCCCTCATCGCTCCTGCAACCTATATTTATATATTCCCATTCCCATTCCCAACCAACAACTACTTCTACATGGATGTCATCTTTAGAATACCACTAAAATCTCATAAATAATAATAGTCTAATTAAATTGTTCCTCTTAACTTTCAATAATTTAACATGCAATACTTTTTTTTTTATGAAACCATTTTTCCCTTCTTATAATTTTAAAAAAAAAGTTATCATTTGTCCCTCTCTATACAACATTATTTTATGATATTAAATTTAATTTATAATTGTAAATAATAGTTTAATAAATAAAATACATTATTTATACAAATTTATAACATTTATAATTATATTTAAAATGTGTTATTACAAGGATTAGTAAGAAAGTAAAAAATATTAACTTAATAAATAAATTTCAATGAAATAATTTTATAACATTTTTATTTTTATATGAAGTGGATCTTTTTACATTTATAATTATTAAAATATATGAAAAAATAATTACATTAAAGGTTGTTCCTACAATGGTATTTGGGGAGGCAGTTGGGCATTGTAATGGCATGAGAATGTTAGAATTTAATTATTTGAAAGTCGATATTATAAAATATAAATAAAATAATTTAATTATATCAAAATTGATATGATTAAATAAAAAATATGACGGTTTAAAAAAATAAAAAACATATAAATACAAATAAATTCAAACTAAAAACAAACAAAAATATAAAGTAAAGAAAAAGAAACAAAAATTAAAGAAGAATAAAAAAATAGTAAATTGAACTGTCTTTCCGTATTAGATAAAAGACAAACTTTTTAAATTTAATATTTTAAAAATTATTTCTGTTCTCATTATTTTTCCTCTACAACTTCCACTTGATGGATTACATTATATTACATCATCATAATTAATAAATAAATAATCATATTCCCACATCATATTTATTATCACATCATATTTATTAATAATCATAACAATGAAATTGTAAAAATAAATTATCATAAAAAATATTACAACATCATAATAAATAGATAATATATAGATAATCATAATTAAATAGAAATAATAATAATTAATTTATGAGTATTGTATAAATTTTATTACATTATATTCATAAATAATTATATAATCATAACTAATGTATATATAATATATAAATTTTATCACATTATATTTATAAATAATCATAATATAAATACAATGATAATTAATTTATAGATAATATATAAATTTTACTACATCATATTAATTTTGTCACATCATGTTTATAAAATAATTAATTTATAGATAATATATATGGATTTTACCACATCATATTTATAAATAATTATATCATTATAATGACTTATAAAAATAAATCATCATAAAAAATATTTACACATTATAATAAATAAATAGGTAATATACAAATAATCATAATTTATTTATTTATCATAAAAAATATTATCACATGATAATAAATAATATATAGATAATCATAACTTTTATATATATATATATATATATATATATATATATATATATATATATATATATATATATATATATATATATATATATTACCACATCATATTTATAAATAAACATAAGAATGGAATTGTAAAAATAAATTGGCATAATATATAGATTATTATAATAATAATTTGTAGGTAATATATAAATAATCATATACATCATAATAAATAAATATTGTGTTGCTCTCCACTTCCTATTTTAAAATTACATTAAATATTTAGATTAAGTATTTTTTATGAATAATAAATATTTATCTTTGTTTTACACACATATCTTAGATAAATCTATGTAAAATACACTAATAAATATCATTCTTGAGACATTCACAATTCAATACATTATAAGTGCTTCATATCTATCGGTGGTGTTTTACATAGAGTTATCTAAGATATGTATGCTAGTTATTATAATAATAACTATTTATTTATAAACTGTATTTTAAAATATCTTAAACAAATATTAATAAAATATTAAAATAAATAAATAATTTAATAATTTAATAATTTTTTTAAGATAAATACTAGGGTTCAATGGGTCTCTTGCCCTATATTTAAAACACAAAGTTTTTACAAAAATATTACACTGTTAGGAATTTCAAAATGAAATTGAAGTCCTAGGGAGATACAGAGCCAACCAAGTGGCAACACAATCAAAAGGACAAAAAATAAGATCTTACAAACAAACCTTGCTAAAACAACACGCAGAATAATAACAAAACAAAAAACCAACCACCAACATATTAAACTAAACCAAGCACTTCATCCTACATCTTCTTTCAGCATCACCTCATAGACTACATTACCCTCTGCTTCCATAACATGCTCCCCACCAGATGCAACTCGACATAGCCTACCCTTCAGACTGCCAACTGACACCGCTTTTTGATTGCTCTCCATATGCCCACGCATTACCACTGTGACTGCTCGATGTGGAACTCAGGCTATCCAGGGAGGAGCTACTCATCGAGGTTTATCCAACAACTAGCATAGAAAAGACACCGCTTATACCCTTTCTCTACAATGATGAGATTATTTCTAGAATTCAATCTCTGTTATGGGGCTCTGTATCTGTGCCCAAGGTGGGGGAAATATAAATTGACCACCCACCAAAGGGGGATGACGAAGCTTACCCTAAAGTTATTTCACAAAACCCATCATGGAAACAAACTGAGTTTTAAGGGCCCTGAAAATAGATATTGGAATGAATCTAAAACCATTGTTGATAGAAAAGGGAAGTTTAGGAAAAGGGCCTACATTGAAATTAGCCAAGCTTTTCATCAATCCTTTTTTATGCACTGGATTCACAAAGAACTCAATCACCCCGACAATCTTGTCCTTATCTTGAACTAGTACTAACATATTTGATGCAAAAAGAGCCATAATTTCATAATTAACTCTGCTCAAAGAACTTTTCATAAGAAATTCCTCCTCCAGGGTGAAGAAAATAGCCTGTAGAATTTCTTTCGTCGGAGCCCAAAAATTCTTCTATATTTAAGCTTTAGAAGCTTCACCATAGAGCACCATCTCTCGAACTTCATTGCCTCTGTTAACTGCTGGAATCCCCAAGGCTGTTGCAATGGACCGATCTATCCCTGCCACCTCTACTATTGAAACCCAAGAGAAAAACACACCAACTAGAAGTGATTAACAGACATAAAAAGATGGGATGGAAGCCTCATGAAAAACAAGCCATTAATGAGGATAATCATTCCTCATTAATCATCCTTTGCCACCATCTTCTTGCCACACAAGAGAGGCCCATTAAAAGAAAGGGCTAATAAAACACCCCAATTAAGCATCTAGAATAATATTTGTGATTCCTTCAAACTCTTCCCATGTCGTTCTATGATTATCAACTATAGGTGATACTCTTTGATCTATACCACAATTAGCAAGAAAAATCGTCGCATAATTGGTTGCCCTATAACAATGCAAACCTTCCCACACTTCAAACCCAACGACACTCTCCCAAGCCTTGGAGAGAATATTTTTCAAGTTCCAGGAAGAAGCTAAAGACTTTTTCAAAGCTAAAATAACAATTTATGAATCACCTTCCACCTGGATCTTATTGATACCACATTCGGAAGCTAGATCCAAACCAATCACCAAGCCCTGAGCTTCTGCTTCATTGTTGGTTTCGTCATTCAATTTTTTAAATACAACCTTAATAAGAGATCCACTATAATTTCTAATGATGCGTCCTGCCCTAGAAACTCCAGAATTATCCCTAAAAGTCTCATCAAAATTCAATTTAAACCAACCAAAAGAGGGGGGACACCACTCTATATTCTTATTTCTTCTTTTTATATACGACTACCATTGACCCATTAACAAAAAAATAATTTAATATATTTATAAACTTCAAAAATATAATAATATCAAATTTATATGTGAAAAATAATAATTATAATTTATAATTTATAATAAAAAATTAAACACTAAAAAATGAATTTTTAGGAAAAATGATTGGAAGGAAAAATAATTCCTTAGGGTTTTAAAATAAGTCAAGAATAATCTTGGATTACAAAAATCTTAAAAACGTTAAAATATCTAAACCATTTTCTTGCATATTAAAAAAATAAGAACAACTTTAAAGTCTACCAAAGACCATTTGGATCCTATCTTAAGCATTGGGGTCTACATAGTTAAAATGCTTGTAGAATCCCTTACATCGACGAACATATTACTGATCTTCCTTCCTTCAGTGATGAAAGAAAAATCATAACTAGCTGAGCACTCGTGTAAATTCAAGTATATAATTTACATAAAAAACACATCAAAGTTATTACGGTGAAAAACTATTTCCATAAAGGAGAAATGAAATCAATAAACACTTCCACAATTTAAATACAGATAAGGGTTTGGAGACATTATTAACAATGTGAATTATTAATTTAATTTTCTTTATTTATATAATTATTAATGTAATTTTAATAATTATAAAATTTGGAACTTTTGAAATTGAATTTTTTCAATTAAGAAGAGTTAGTTTTTTATTTCTATTTATTTGTTTTATTTAGTTTTATTCATTAAAATTAGATTTAATTTAAAATTTAGTGAAGTTCAAAATATTATTAAAAATGATGCAAGTATATATTTTTAAAATTGATATGATTATTTTTACATTTAATATCTCTTAAAATTTGTTATCTCTTAATTTTTAAAGAAGAAATATTAAATTATTTTTATATTATAAATCTTTTTCTGGTAATGATAGATTACAGAGGATGATTCTAAATATAAAGAAAAAATACATAATATTTCAAAAACTTGTAAATCAAATAATCATATTATCTAATATATGAAAGATTTTGCATGCAATTTGACTTCTCACCTCTAACCTTTTTCCCTATTAACTAAAGGGTGACTGAAATGGTGAATTAAATTTACCATTCCTTCCTCCTCCTAACAAATATTTATAATAACTCTTTGTTAAAATGAATCCTTTTACCTTATAATTATCATCAAAAATGTATAAATAAATAAAATGTCATTTAAATAAATTATTATTTATAAATATCATTTAAAATACCATTTAAATAAATAACTATTCATAAAAATCATTTAATTAAATACCTAACATACACAAATAAAAATTTCAGTAAATTAATATCTAAACCATATTATCTTTTTAATTAAAAAATATAGTTTCCACATTTACAATTTTATTTTATTTTATTTTTTTAAATTACACTAAATTAGCTAGGCTGCCCTTTTATACTTTAAAAGTGCACTTGTTAATACTCTATTAATTATTATTTATACGGACTCTAGCTTTGCAATATATGTGTTTACATCAAGGGTTTGAATTCTTATAAAAATATAATACTAAACAAGCGTTTGTCTATATAGAATGCGTTCAATTATATTCATTCACATTTTTAAAACAAGCATCTGTAATTAAAAATATTTTAAAATAAATATTAAATTAAAATTTAAAGTGAAAGGCGGAATGGATTGAAAATGTGACAATTTTGTTATATTATAATAGATGTTGAGTTATTTCGTTTATAAATTTACAAATTATTTGATATATTATGTAATTTTATTCTACAATTTAAAAGAGGAATAGCAAGGTATTCTCCCAGCTATGCATACACCCCTGTTAGTTTTAACTAGTTATCCACCACGAAGATCCTCCACAACATATTATTCATACTCCATTAAATGCAATTCTCTTCTCCTGCTCCTGCTCGCAGACTATTTCCATCCCCCTTCTCTTTCTGTGAAGGTTCTCTCTGTGTTTTTCTGCAACAAGTCAACGAGTGATAGTGAAAAATGGATTGAAAATAAGAAGAATAACAGAGAGGCACTCGCCATTGAATTAATCTTGAGTTTCAATGACGTCGTGAGATCGTGACCACAATATGGATAGACTTCAACCACAATAATATATCATATTGTGAAATTTCATACGAAGAAGGTTTTTAGAAAATGAATAGTATAGATAATATTATATAATTAATCTAAAACGTTTGTGATGTTTGGTTGTAATTGAATGTTTGTTTGTTTGTTTTTGTTTTTAATGGTAGTAGTTGTTGTTCAAATTATAGTAACGAGATTGTATTTTTATAATTTAAATAAAATTAAAATTTTAGAGAGCTTCAATTTATAAGATTGGGATTCAAATTTAGATAAGAGGAGGGAAAAGGAAGTCCAAGAATTTAAACAACTTTATTTATTTATCGGAAGGTTGAAGAACTTTTGATGGCCTAAACTATCTCACCTTTATTATATATAGTTATAGTTTTGATAGTATTCATGTCCACTCTCTCACTATATAAGCTAAGGGAATGATTCATCAAGTACATTTTAAAATAAAATATTACAAATTTTAAAATTAAATAAATTTTTATATGTTCTACATAAAAATAATATTAATAATATATAAATAATTAATAAAAATATTATTATTTAAATTAATTTAACGTATCAAATTAATTTAATTTGAATATTTATCCATAAAATATAAATATAGAGACTTATTACTCAATACTTTCTTTTCAATTTAAAATTTAAAATATCATAAATGATTAATAATTAAAAAAGAATTAAATATATTAACACGTTAAGATTTTAATATTTTTTAGAGTGATGTATTTATAATGTAATAATAATTTTTATAAAAGTTATGAGTTATTTGAGTGAGGCCTTAAAACTTACGGGTCCTTACTTAGCTTGGGATTTTGCAAGTTTTTCATAAAGTCACAAACTCTCAAAATTATGCTTCAAATGTGAAAACAATTTGCAACAACCTAGTTCAATGATTAAGATGGAGACGAGAAAGAAGAGAAAGGAGACATTAAAACAAATGGAAATTGTCATGTATACAAACTTTGGAGCAGTTCGCAGATGCTTCTAAACTTGAAATGACGAATGTGACATCCAATTATGTTTAGAATATGTGTATATTCTTGTATTTGTTGAAGGTGAATTATTTCATCTTCTTCTATTGTAATAAACAAGAATGAATCTAGATATATACATGGTGTTATATTATAATCAATTTTAACATTAAATTATAATGTTACATAAAAACTACTAGATTACTAGTACCATTAACGTTAAATAAAAAAATGATGTATAATGCTTGAATTTTAGTGGGTTTTCAATTATATATTGGCCATAATCTTATAGTGATATATTCAACATATTCAAATTATATATGTATGTAATTTTAAAATCAACAAATGCCTTTTTCATTTCATTAATATTATTTACAACCAAACATCACAAATTAAATTGAGTCTTTCTTCGTGACATGATTTAAGTGAAAGTATATTTCTCGTGATAGACCCAAAATGCAAGTTTGTTGTGCATGATTTCAAAAGGAAGTTTCCCGAGATGCACATTCTTTGTCTGTAAGAAGTTAAGGTGGCAGATTTTTTATTGACGACTGTCAATAATTCCATTTGGCACAATAGTATTATCTTGCATAGAAATCATGAAGTAGGACATGGAGGGGCGATCACATTCATTTCTCCAAGGTGGCGGCCATATTTAGTGCAATCTAGCATGGACCCGACCAACTGGTTAGTGTGGACCATTTTTAGTATTGAAATATTTTTTTTGGGTTTTATTAACATTTATGCTTTAAATGATGCCATTGAACATACCCATTTATGTCTATGGATTGCGTATGATCTCCTTGATGCTCATTGTGTTTTATGTGGTGACTTTAATATGGTGGCATCTCCTGGAAACAAAGTAAGCCACCTACTAATGCTTTGGGCAGTTGGCGAAAAGGTGTGGTATTATATGTACACTAAATGGGGACTTTATTACCCTAATTTAATCTGTCAACCTAAAAATGGAGTATGGTACACCTGGAACAATCTTAGGGAGGGTCCCACTCAAATTCTTAAATGCCTAGATAGGACAATGATGTTCACCCAACTGTACTTTACATTTGATAATGGTTTTTATCTTTCAGTATAGGGGTTACCAAATTTTGGGCTTTCTGACCACTCCCATATTTAGTTCCAAGCGACATGGCAGTTCATGAAACCCAAAGTCCACAAAACATAATTCTTTCTAAACACTTCTCTGCTCAAGCATGGGCCCACTGTGGCACACATTCATAGAGTTTGGAATTTTGATCCCCATCCATCCCAAGAATCTGGTTGGATTCTTTGGTGGGATGATTCCATCAGGACCTCTTGCTTTCTGAGAATCTATGGCCACCAGCTTGTTAAAATTTGAAGACACTCTTACTCTACTACTTCCTCAGATCTTAGCCATGCAACTTTAACACTAGAAAAATATCAACTCAATGAGATCTTGGAAGTTAGAGTCTCTTTCTTGCAGCGTCGTATCTAGCTAGTAGACAATTACATTGCCTGGGGAGCTCAAGTCAAAGCTAGGCTCCACTGGCTCAAGATAGATGACAAAACTTCCAAAGACTTTTTTCAAATGTTGTGAGCCAAAAACTTGAAACAACAAATTTGGGTCATCTTTGACGTTGGCAATAGACTATCAGAGATACTGGATATTATTCAATATTTTGTCTGCCACTATCAACAAGTGTTCAAAGCTCAAACTTCCTCTGTAAAGCATGATATTGCCCTTCAAAAGTGTCTCATAGTGGTGTCTTGTAAACTCACTCTCATCTAGTGGGTGGCTTGTAATAGGCTTCTCACTATGGATGATCTATATGAGGTGATGTCTCACATGGCTAATGACAAAGATCCAAACATTGATGGTTTCCCCTATGAATTCTATAAAACTCTTTGGGATCTTGTGGGTACTGATTTACACCATGTTTATCAAGAGGCTTTTCATACTCATTCTCTAGGAAAGAATATTAATAAAGGAAATATTAAATTCATACCTAAGCAAGGGGATCCTAAGTTGATCTATAATTGACAGCCTATCACCCTCTTGAATGTTTCCTACAAGATCATTGCCAAGGCTCTGGTGCTCCAGTTACGTAATATGTTACCACATGTCATTCATCCTAAGAAAATAGGATTCATTAGAAGTAGATATATATTAGACAACATCATAGTGGTCTGAGAAGGTATGGACTGGGCTAGAAGGTCTAAGCAACAAGCTATGTTCATTAAAATTAACTTTGAAAAAGCTTATGACCATATTGAGTGGCCATGCTTAGAGCCTTAAGATTTTGGCCCAATTTCATTCAAATTGTCTAAATACTATTTTTAGATGCCTTGGCCATCCTCTCCATTAATGGAGTCACTTTTGAGCAATTTGGTTTGTTCTGTCCCATTCACCAAGGATGCCCTTTGGTACCCACCCTATATGTGCTTGCACATGAGGGTTTTGGATATCTTCTTAGATATGCCCAAGCTAGGGGCCTTGTTAAGGGAATTTGTCTCCCTCTTGACACAAAAAACCTGCACAAAGATATGTAATTTCTTAATGGCCACTTTGTGGATGATTATTTCCTTCCTCTCATTGAAGATGAGGCCAATGTGGACAATGCCTTACAATCTCTCAAAACCTTATACTTTACCTCTAGATCCAACATCCAATGGTAAAAAACGTATTGCTATAGACAATCATACCTCCCCCCGCCAGTGTGGGCTACTAAATATGGCTGGGTATGGATCAAACATGATGAAATCTTCAAATTTATTGGCATCCCCTTTAATTTTGATATCTTTTTGCCTATGTTATGGTAATATGTTGTTGACAGATTAGCTAAAAAAATGGAATACTAGGTGACCAAACCCATATTGTTGGTAGGTAAATTTCAAATCTGCTCGAAAATGCTTGTGACCACCCATGTTTACTACTCTTCTTGTTGGGTGGCTTCAAATAAATCTTACCAGAAGCTGGAGAAATTGATCAGGGATTTTCTTTGGGCCAATTCTTCTCATGGACATGGATTTCATAGGGTGGCCTGGGAATATTTCTGCCTCACGCGAGATGCCAGAGGTATGTGGCTTATTGACGTGGCTCATCAAGGATCTACCTTATATGCCAAATAGATTGTGTAGGTCATTGAAGGCAAGGAAGCTTGGAAGGTGTTATTCCGACACTGCATCTCTTTGGGATTGCCTAAAGGTAAAAAAGATTGGAAAGGGATCAACTTTTCCAATTTTCTTATCATCAAATCTCTCATTTAAATCACATGGTCCTTTGTGGGGAAAATTATTTGGAAGGTATGAGAAAGGATTAAACCATGGCTTCTCTAGAATGGCTCAAGGTTTTGAGACAGGTTATCTATTAACTCTCACTCACTATGGTGGTCTCATTTTATCAATTCTAATGAATTTCCTTTGGTCGAGGTCCCTTGGATCAATGCTTTCAAGTTGTTTTATAGAGGCATTCATACTGTCCAAGATATTTTTTATAGGCGATCTCACTCCTGGCTAGCTTGGGAAGAGGTGAAAACCAAATTCCAGTTTGCCAATTCTGATCAAGAATCCTACTAGGAAATACTTAACACTATGCTTCCCTCCATACTTCACAAAATTTCTATTCACTCTACTCATCCTTGATGGAAAGATTGGAAGTGGTATGTTAAAACTCCTTTCCATAACTATACCCCCCGACTTGGTTATGGTTATCTTACTCTACACATGCCTATGGTGGATAAGCTTAATTCTCATTGGGGTTTGCATTCTTCTGTTAGTATGTGGTAATTTCATTTTTATACTGATTGGGGGGATTTCTTGGAGCCTAATCTAGCTTATTTTGCTTGGTGTATTTTATACCAGAGCTTACTTATTGGCATAAGGCTTGTTCAATTAAGAGTTTCCCTTCCCACTTGCCCTTTTTGTGGCCACCTGGAAATGCTCCCTCATTTTTTATGGTACTACTCTAAAGCTCAAAGGGTCTAGACTTGGATTCATGACCTCTTCAGGCCTTTTCAACCTAAATTCTTTTATTGATAGCATATCCTCCTTGGAGATAAACCCATGTTGCCTTTTAAATATACCCAAATATGGCATACTTTCAGAGTGGAGATTCTCTTTTGGTTATGAAAAGAAAGAAATAATGTTATTTTTAATAATGCTTCTTCATATTGTAATGTTTTTGCTTTGAGAAAGTCTTCTATCATTTTTGATGTTCTCTTGCAGATACAAGTTCAAGCAAACAAAGATACCATGGAGCTTAGTCACCTCCAGGATCTTCTCACCCATTGGGGAGACGCTCCTTGTACCATGGCATGGGTTCTACCATATTTTCCCTAAGAACATAGATTGGAGGACATAATTTCCTTAACTCCTCATGGTGGACATTGATGCAGTCAATTTTGGCACCACTCTCATAGTGGTACCCCATACTAGTACATGACCCCTCCTGGGAAGTAATGAGGGTGACAACTTTTGTCTCTTTCCCTTGCTAGGTAGGATGGTTGGGATGCTCCTCCTCCTCCTTTACACTCAGATGCTTGGGGGCAGCACATGGAGATCAGTTGGATGTGTTTGACAAGTTCCCCAGGCTCTCTCTGGCCATTTTGCCCACTCAGACACAAGAAAAAGAAGATAACAAGGACATTGCTTAGGCTTTTAGCTGGGAGCCAATTCTAGATCGAAATAACTTGCTAAGCTTGGGTTAGGGTCCTGATGATATGGATCCTTCGCTTTTTGGCGTTACTCTTGCTACTTAATATTTTCTTTTATGATGACTCTATGACTTATTCCTAGATAGAGCCTAGTTATTTTTGTTGTTACTATTTCCAATTCTTAAGCTATACCTAATTTAACTTTGAGGTGTGCTTTTATATCACCTTTTTTTTTTATAAATTATTTGTATATTTATTTTTATTTATATAGATATATTTCATTAAAAAACAAATAAAAATATAATTTTAATAATTTATGATAAAAAACTCATTTATATATAATCAAATAAATCATTAAAAAAATTATATAATTATAAAATTTAAAAAGAAATTTTTAATGAAGTACAAGTCTAACACTTTAAGATTTTTCTTTCAAATAGAATCTTATTTATCATGAGTCATTTTTTAAGGGTCTCAAATATCAAATATTTGCATAATATCTCTATTAGCCATTTTAGAAAGGAACTTCATTTTTTAGACAATTTTTTTTAGTAATCATCTAACTTGTCCTCATAAAAGAGAGGAATGTATATTAACACTTGCATTACACGAACATTAATATCATTTAAATTGAGACTTTCTTCGTGACAAGATTAAAGTGAATGTATATTAAACTCTTTTTGTGAATGAATCTATCTAAGTGCACTTGATTTTTTTTATATATTGTTTTATTATAAAAATAAATAGTCATTATATTTAAATTAAATGAGGGAAAACTAAAAGTTAATATATATAAGACTAAGCTCAATATATTAACCATGTCATTTTTTAAGGAAGATTTTGACTGCTTATATTTTTGTAGGGAAGATTTTGATTGTTTATATTTTCAATAAACTTTAAATATATATTTTAAAGTAAAGAGGTTTACAAAGAATATATATATTTTATTATATATTATCTAATAGTACCACAACATTTACATATAACTCTGACATTATATATATATATATATATAATCATTAACATGATTGATATATGTTTCATTATAAACTTTACTTTTTTTCATTGTTTCTTAAGTTACATATGAAATAAAAAAAGTCACATAAGAAGAAGTTCAAATAGAAAAATTTAGAAACAAAAATAAATATATAATCTAGTTGTCTCCTCCCCTCTCTCAATAAAAAAAGAGAGAAAAAAAAAAGTAAAATTAAAAAAGAAGTAAAATGATGACAATTGTTCAATTTAACTTTTAAAGGATTAATCTTTTATTTTTTTTACTCCATACACTAATAATCAATACAATCAAGAGGAAAAAGTATCATTCTTTTAATTATCTTAGATGAAATTATCTCTATTATTTCATCCATCTTTTCATTAATTTAAATGATAATGCCTTCATTTTTTCAAAAAAACATTTGAATAAATTCATATGATTAAAATTACTAAACTCTACAACATGTGAATGCACTTCTTTCTTCTTAGTAAATGAATTTTTGAAAGGGATAAAATTTTCCCTCTATTTTATTAGATTAATTTACATATTAGAAATATCCTCAATTCTATCTACAATATTCTCATTTCTTTTAACATATATGTTTTGTTCTCAAAAATATTTTTGTGAAGGAGATTTTGATATTTTTGCTTTTTTCATATATTTTCTCTTCAATTTTTAACATTGAGTGATGATATTGGGTGCATAATAATCGAAAATAAACATCTAACATTAATTGAGAGTCTATCTCTTCACGTTTTTATAATCCCTAAAAATATCAAATTTTTTGAGAACTAAATGTTTTTTCTCTTTTTTATTCAAATATGAATCTAATTTTTCAATGTTGGACACTCATCTTGGATCGCTCCACAACATTATCCATCCTCCTCTAATTTTTAAAAATTTACCACATATTCTCTAAGTATATGTGCTCAAACAAAGACCCATAATGGGAAAAAGGTAAAGCCATGAAGTTCAAATATTTCTCTATTCTAGAGTTTGAACATGTCATTGGAATCTTAAGCATCACAAATGACCCTACTCATTTGATTAAAAAATATCTACTTTAAAATTGCATATTTCCCCAAATAAGGGTAGAACACAAGTTTTTCAACACTAAAGCATCTTCAACTTGCCCAAAATGGATAATTATTTGAAATAAAAATGGGTACTTATATATATACAATTTTTTCTAAGCCCATGTTTGAAATTTTCATCACCACTATGTCATGGCGTTTAGTTTTGGGGGCAAGTATTCAAAATCTACGAGTAAAATCAAATTCCACTAAATGTAATGATTGAAACACATATAAAATAGAATACCAATCACAATTTTATGCTTGGATTCTACCTAGGTGGTTCCCTCAAACAATGGATTTGTTATACCTTGCCTTATTGGAAGCCTTACATTAAATCTCTAATTTTCTCATTTTATGTGGTTTTAGGATGAATCGGCTTCCTTGTATTATGATTAGCTTTCCTAATATTTAAGGGAGGATCCGATTTTTGTGGACAAAAGAATCTGATCTAGCTCACACTTATAAATTTTAAAATATAATATTAAGTATTTGATATTGATAAGTTTGATATATTTATCACATATAATTTAAACACATAAATATGGTCTTGATTATTATTCTCTCTACATTTATATTAAATTATGAATTTGATTTTTTCCGTTTTGTTATTACATATCTATAAGAATCTCATTGTCTATTTCAAACTTGTTAAATATTTTATGCAGACATCTCTAGACCTTCAATTTAGTTCACTTATACACAAGTTGGTTATGTAAATTTT
Organism: Torreya grandis; assembly: GCA_037957365.1. Taxonomy (NCBI): domain Eukaryota; kingdom Viridiplantae; phylum Streptophyta; class Pinopsida; order Cupressales; family Taxaceae; genus Torreya; species Torreya grandis. Next base: position 1,611,849 of record JARHVA010000443.1, read on the forward strand.
AGTAAATATCGCTAGTCGATATTTACCCAAACTGATCAGGACCGACCGTCTCCTATGATGGTTAATTTTTTAAAATCAAACATTTCTTTAAGATTAACTCATTTTCCTAGCATTTTGATGAAATGGTAAATTACCCAATTAAGCTACGATATAAACAAATCAAGGTCTTTTCAAAAGGAATTTGAAACTTATCATATGCATATTTATACATTATTTCACATTGAGAAAATGTTCACTATTCTTACCAAATTGTGAAGCTATCACTAGGAACAATCAAATCTAAGTCTTAAGCACACTAAAACCAAGTCAACATAATAATTTTAAAATATCAAATACAAATCATTAGTTGCATACATATAGTGAATGAGTGCAATTGCACAATCACACTAGGTGGGATGACTACGTGTGACTTGATTTCCCTCATTAGAGTATTAAATATGTAGGGAGAAGTCAATCATCAAATGGGGGTAATTGGGCTCAGTGTATCCCATTACGCTTTCTTAGTTTTTGTATTTTCTAGCCCTCACAAGCAACCTAGGGTTTCAAGGTGAAGGAAGATGTTTTTTGGATTTGCACACATCATTAGGGTTCATGATCACACATACATATCATATTTAGATAGGTTAAGGTGACCATATGGTCATAGAACATTCACATATAAGCCAATACTAACCAAAAATAGGTCAATATTGACCAACGATACTTACCTAGATTGACAAAAATGACCATGTGTAGATAGAAGTATAGTTACTAAACCAGATGAATCAAATCCTACTTTAGTCTGATTTCCACTTCTATAATATAGTTACAATTGGGTAGACAACTATAAAAGCTAAGTATTCATCCTTATTTTGTAGTTATTATATTTAGCATATGCTACTTGTTAAAAAATTGCAATCAGTTTCACTATTTCACATTTAGATGTATGCTTGAATGCCATATCTTAGTATCTGAATTATTATACTAATTTATATCTTATTAGGGTTTATAAAACTAAATTAGTGTAAAACATATTGGTGAACCCACACACTTATTTAACTGTGTCAAACCCTAAATTTTCCTTAAGGTTTAATCCTTCTATTATTGTAGTTTTTTGTCTTAGGGTTTATAATATGATATTTAATTTACCCATTCAAAAGATAATACATCTTTGCATATTTGTCCCTAGCCTTTGACATACTTACATTATCCCATATTATCCTATCCAAGAAAGTTAGTTCCCTTGTCTCTCTAAGACACGGTGATAGAATAAGTGGGGCCCATCTAGAGTATAATTAGATTCTTTTAACTTCATATAAAATGGATATAATGAATGTTTCTTTTATTTTAGTGATGCAGTTAATCATGAGTATGTGTAAATAAATGATAATGTTGGCATTCTTACATGAGAACATGATAATCAAAATGATCATAATAATCAAAATAATTATGAGGACCTAGATAAAATTGATCCCAATGAAATTAATGGGGTAGATCCTAACTAATTAAAAACATTATCTAATTATTGTCAAGGATTTCATAAATATCATAAAAACATAGGTATAATTTTTCCAATTTATCCTAGCATCCAAGGACACACATGAATATAGCCTTTATACATCTTATGAATAACAAAAAGAGCCTTTACTATTATCAACAAGTTATTTAAATATATTACTTCCACATTAGGTATTTAGACCTCTATTGTTTACCCTATTCTTGTGTCTATTCCTCTAATGACCTATAACATCCATCCAAGGATTTGGGTAAACACGAGGCCTCCAAAAAAAATCCATTCTTACTCCCACATAGGTAACCTTTACCCCTCCCATGATGACCACACATGTTCCACTATCAACCTCACTTACTATATGTTCTTTTGAGTAGAGTGTTATAGTTATACATACTAAGGTGTTGCATCTAGAGTAAGGCGCATCTAGATCTAGTCATTCCATGGATTCACATGCCTTAATTCATAATCCCTTATCCATTGAGATAATATCTTACCCTTTACTAATGGGATTTGTAGCTCTTAATCTTACACTATACAAAGGTAAAAGGTGATCCCAAACAACACCTTAGATCATTCCACATAGTATGCTTGGACTATTCATACAATGACAGATTATTAACCATATTATTTCCCAAAAACATTAAGGACTATGTTTTGCGATGGTTATACTATCTCTCCCTCTTATTTTTTAAAAGCATTCAACCCTTTGATAGACAAATTTATTTCACATTTTCCCATCAACATCGATGACAAACTATTTTATACACAAATTACTAAACTCAATAAAGGGTCCAATGAGCCAATAAATGAATTTATACTTTGGTACAAGACTATGCTAGCTAAGATGACCAATGGTATGGATAAAAATTAATTACAAGACATATTCAAGAAAATTTGGCTTGTACTACTCCTTGAGTCAATTATATTCAAGAGATTTAAATCATTCAATGAATTATGCCATTTAGTAAGGGACAAATAATTTATGATCATGAATTTGAACAAAATCACATATAAATATACCCTTACAACTAATTCAACAATAAATTTTGAAAGAAAACCGAGCTTCAAGGTCAAACCAAATAATAATAAGAATGAGGCAAAAATTATACTCAATGCAATATCACAACTTTAAAACTAACTACAATTAACAACTCCCTTGAAGAGGCAATTTTAAAGATTACCATCACCTCCTCATATACTTAAAAATAATTTACATGACTACAAACTTATTACATGTATTCCTCCACAAGATATTTATCCAAATAGGCCTACACCATAAAAATATGACAATAATACATATTATGATTATCATCAAATTGTGGGACATTCAATGAACTTATGCTTCAAATTGAGAAATAAGGTACAAGATCTTATTGATGATAACATTATTTACTTGGGAACTCCTATAAATAAATATTGACCATAGACTAATGTGAATGTAATAATATAAAATGTGAAATTGGATGAATTAGGCATGGATAATAACACCCAACCTATAGGTCCTCTTTCTTGCTCACTCAACCCTTCTCGGCTAGACTTTCACTAATTCCTAGTCACCCATAGCTTCCCAAACTTAGATTTTTAAGACCCAGACAACACTCTCAGACCTAGATCCATCCCCCCAAGTATCATCTTCCTAAGAAAAGAGCACCCAACTTGGACAGGAGCACCATAATTTAGGGGTGTCCTATTTTCAGTGTTATTGTCCAAGTTCACTTTAGCCTCAAATGGTCAGATTTTCCTGATTCCTTATCTTTTCCCTTGTCATCCTAATGCAAGCTCATCTAACCCATGATCATCAGTTTTCCTATAAAATACCATTCAACATCTATTTAGAGGGGTTGACACTCATTCATAGGAAATAAGCAAGATTATAAGCAAGCACACTCAATCACTCTTCCCTATTCTCTACATACAACCTTCTAAGACCAATTCAAGCCTATTCAAGCACTCATACCAATATCTAGTCATCCAAAGTGCATTCTAGTTTCACATCTAGTTGCATACATCACACAATTATTCTAAGCACTTTAAATGGGAGAACTACATTAGCTTGATCCCTCTTCAAAGTATTGGTATGTAGATAACATGCCCACACATGGGGTGTGAAGTGCATCTAACATATCATTTGCACACTAACCCCTTCTCTCTTTCCCAAGTTTGCTACTCAAGTTCAAGTACCAAGAGATCCTAAAGGTTTTGAATATTGAATCAGACACATAGTTAGCTCTACACAAACCCAAGATCTAATATGTCATTGTTAGGGTGTCATAGACCTATCAAATAAAACCTAGAAAAGCCAGACCACTAAGAAAACATCACCAAAAGTGGACAACAACACTGAAAGTAGACAATGATGTAAGAAAGTAGAATACAACACCAATTAGTAAGTTGTCTTGAATTTGGTACTCCTATCTAATCCAAAAATAGAGTTTTGAGTCTTAGTTGTGACATTTTGCCATCCTTTCATAGCAATTTCTAGATCCTGCCTCATCCTTTTTAGCCCAGAATAAGCTAAGTTTGATTTCTTTACACTTATTTCTATATTTAGAAAAGGTAAAATACATATATGTTTACACAATTTATTAGGCTAATTGGGACACATTTATTTACCGATTTACATTTACTTGAACCTTTATTTGCTTAGGAATTAAACACCTTAATTCCTAAAAAGAATAAAACATTTGGTGAACCTGACTTACTTCAAAATTTGGCACAAAAACCCTAGAAACCCTAGGGCTAATTATTTCTATTTTTTTGTAATTTTTTCTTGAATTTAAAAATTAGAAAACTACAAATTAATTGAAATATTTTTAGTAAATTCACCAAAACCCTAGTTTTCACATACTAGGTCCTATTTGCATACAAACACTTTCAAACCACTAGGAAAAATATACTACTAATTTTAGAAATATTTTAAAGATTTTTCCTTAATTTTTCAAAATTAAAACTACAAATTTTTTTATACATTTTTCAAATTACTGCACTAATTTTAGAAAAAAATATTCAAAAACCTAGTTACATCAAATACATTCTTAGTTAATTTTAGTACTTTTCACATCATTTTATGAAAATTTAGTTACATATCTAACTCAAAAAAATTGATTTCAAATTCAAAAGTTCATATTACTTTGCAAATAATATTTCTAAAATATCCCTAGTGGTATACACTAGCTCCTTTTTACTTGTTGAGGTATCACCTTACATGTTTCAGAGTCTTGTATCCTTTTCATGCATATTCCAGTTCCTTGTTTAGATTATATCAGCTTAATATTTTCTACTATTATCCAAGTTGTTTTCTTTATGCCATCTAAATTCCTTGCATCTTTTTCCTCACAAAAAAGTGTAAGACTTAGTGGCAATCCTCCTGAGTTCACCCAAATTCTTGCAACTCGACCATATACCATGGATAAATAACCAATTCAGGTTCTAATCATAGATTTTACACATCCAAATTACACCAATTTAAATGAGGATAATTTTGATAAAGAGCAGTATGAAAATAAAAATTATGATGTATACACTGATGCTCATGCTCCAACACATTGGACTACTGATCCACTTCAACCCATTGTCAATAATGAAGTCATACTCAACAAAGATTTGGTTTTACAAAATTTTAGAGAACAACTTAAGGAATAACCTAAAGATCATACACTAATTCTACAATCTATCATGAAAATAAAAAAGGCTAAGCAAGTTGAGTCTTCCAGTCATTCAGAACAACTAGTTACAAATGATATTATAGGGGCAACTATGTCTCAACCACCCCCTATAACAGCCCAACCTTCTTCTATGCCACCAGTTGTAGCTAGTACATCCCTATCTCTTAATGTCACAACCCTTGTGTAAGAGATAATATCTATTTAATCCAATGTGCAACATCTTGAGCAAGGTACCACTAGAGCTACACAGGCATTGGATTTTTTTTGCACTTCTGCATACACCATTGACATGTCACGTTTCTTATACACCCTTGCCATAAGGATTTTTTCAATCTAAGCTTACTCTTTATAATGGAAAGGGTGATTCAAAGACACATTTGATATATTTTCACATAGAATGTTTGTATTATGTACCCAATGACTGGCTACTTACCAAACTCTTTCCATGGATCCTAAATGATTATGCTTTACAATGGTTTTATAGTCTATCAAATTAGTCAGTCATGATATTCAATCCTTTAGATGACATGTTCCTAGCACATTTCAGTATCAACATTGGTGATAAGGTCTCATATGCACATATTGCATAATAGAAACATAGGTCAAATGAGCCTCTCATGGATTATGTTCTTAGATACAAGACTATTCTAGCTAAGTTAACTATCCCATGGCTGATCAAGAGCTACAAGACATCTTCAAATAAATCCTTCTACCAGCACTGTATGAATCCATTATGTTCAAAAGATTGTCTTCCTTCACTAAATTATGCCATACACTTAAGGGAAGAGAAGTCAATTTAATATCAATGGGCAAACTCAAGTATTCAAGTACTCCAGACATAAGAAACAAGAGTATCATCAAAATCCCATACAATGTCAAAATAAGTGACAAAAAGAATCAAAATCAACCAATAGTCAATGTGGCTTCAGAGCCCCCTTAACATATGGTTTTATCAACACCTCCTCGATGTGCATTTACCAATTTACCAGTTTCTCTAACTAGAGTTCTATAGTAGTTATTGGAATGCATCATCATAACTCTCCCACCTATTCAAGAAGAAGATCTAGTAAAGCCTCTTCCATGGGGATATGATTAACATACATTTTGTAATTTTCATAGAGCACTAGCCACACCACAAATATATGCATCAGGTTATGACATAAGATACAGGATTTGATAGACGATAATCTACTTGATCTAGGCACTTTAGTTGAGCCTCCAAAGACAAAGCCAACACAAGATAAATCTTTGAAAATATTTTTAGATCCTTTTCCATAACATTAAAAATAAGAGAAAGAGGACACATCTGGTGTTCATCATACGTACCATACAATCCTCCACCAGTTACATACCAAGCACCTTTAATTGAGGCACATCCTTTGAGAGGTATGATAGGTGTGTAAGAGTCTAGAGTTCCAACTAGGCCTTTGATATATTTTTCAGATTAGGAGATTGTAGAGGATGATACAGGTTACAATGCACTTTTTATCATATCACATATCCATAATCAGCCTATCCACAGTGTACTCATTGATAATGGTTTCAATATTAATATATGCACCTTCACACTACTACAACATTTGGGTTATTCAGAGTAGGAGATCACTCTGATTGATAAAGTTATTAGTGGTTTTAGTGGGCATATTTAGAGTTCATTAGGGGAGATAGTAATTACACTACAGGTTGGTCCTACACATGTGGCTACACCATTCACTATAGTTCCCAACATAGGAGTTTTTGACATACTACTTGGTCAACCATGGATTCAAAAACTCAAGGTATTACCTTTTATAGTTCATAGATGTGTGAAATTCATTCATGCTAATTAGGTTATTAAATTTGATGGAGTTCCTTATGAATCACCACTCCCCACTTTAGAACCATCTACTAGCTTCCAGTCCCTAGATCCAGTTCTTCCATCAATTTTAGCTTCTCTTCCAGATTCTATTCTAGTTCCACTTTAGGTTTATCCAAAGTTATAACATCTATCACTAGTACAGAGCATACACACACTCCCACAACCTTAATATTCTAGATGACTTCCAGTGATAGTATTCAAACCTAGAGAAGTGACACTGAGATCTCATATAGCTATACATAGAGCACCTATTCATAGAGCTTCTTCTCTTACTTTCAGATGGGTCCTTAAGATCCCTATAGTTACATCCACTTCTCATATTCATAGGGAGACCCCAAATTTAGTTTCCACTTCAAATATTTTAGAGTAGTTACAATATACACGCATTTCAGCTTTCACAATCTTAGTCATACACTTGTGCCTCATGATCACACATGATTTAGTTATTCGACACAGGATACCAAGACAGGGAGTCTGACATGAGACTCATCGATTAGTATCATATTTTCTTAGTCCTTACTATACATAGTTCAAATATTTACAAATAAAATACAAAAAATTTCAAAAAAATTGCAAAAATTCCAAAAATATTTTGATTGTATGCATCACCCATGCTTTAAATCACTACTATTATGCTAGGACTCACATTGATTGTTTCATGCTATTGTATGTTGATTTTATACATTACCATGCTTCACTTGATCTTATTTGAGTGTGATGCAGTGACATCCAACTACTTGATTGCTTCATTGCTACGCATTGAGGGGGCACTCCTACTTCTACATTCAAGACATACATCAATATACATAACCACTTGGGGGCATCTTCTACATGACTAAACCATCCAGTGGTTATGTCATTCCTACACCACACACTCTGAGTTACCATGCTAATGTACATTACTTTATAGCTTACACAGAATACTATATCAACATCTCAATAGTATCTAGCACTTGTGTAATTCTTAGCATATACCTAGTCTTATATTATGCATATTTTTCATAATCTCACATTTGCTTTGATCAGTTAGATGTGTTTGTATCTCTCTCTAGTTATTACATGCCTTCTCTGACTTGCTTAGCATAGCTTGTGTGATTGCATTTTCAATTCTAGCTTGTCTCTTGCTTGTGCCTTAGGATATTTACCAATGTCCTTTGCTTTTTTTTCATGTGTATACCTTAGGACATTTTCCAATGACCTTTTTTGTACTCCTCTATGTGCATTTGTGGCCTATGTGTCAACTTTACTTATTTCACTTGTATGTGTATGAGGCATTTGAACATGGCTTCCATGCTTGTTTCTAGTTTGAGTGACATGTGCCCATGTCCCTTATTTGCATGGCCCTTTGGCCCATTTCAGTATGATTCTTGATTATTACATATCTTTCTTGTTGATTGTTACTTGTCAAATGTGTGAAATGCCATGATCCATATCATGTTTTTTCTTTGTTTTCTTGGATGCCATGATGGGCATCATCCTCCATCCCTCCAACTAACAACTAATAATTAACATTTCCAGTTCTAGTTTAGTACATTGTATATGGTTTCACATTATTGTATCTATCTAGGTATACCCCTATTGATCTAATAATATCTATCAATACAAAAATTTCTATATCTTAAAACATATTGTCAAACATCAAATGCCATATCATAAATCTTTTCAAAATCAACATACTTGTAAGACTTTTTTCTTCTAAGGGTAGTCATTACAGGTTTATCATTCCTACCCTCAAAAGAGGGGGCATCAAATAGGGATTGTATCATAGAGATAAAGCCTCCTATATAATTGAAATAACAACATTCAAAATAGTCAGCATAAAATCTAGAGGTCAAATCGGTCAAATCAGAGCAAAAAAACATGAACAATCTCATATCAGTAGTTAGTTTTCACATTGGAAAACAACACCAAAAATGGACTAGAAATAGTAACACCAAAAATAGGGGGTGTCCATAGTTTGGTGCTCCTATCCAGGAAAAAAAAACTCAAGGTTTCCAAAAATAGGCAAAAATTTTAGTTTAGGGACAATTTTTGCACTTGTAGATCCTTCAGATTCAGTAGTTTCAACATAATTTTCTCAGATACAAGGGGTTATCATGCATGACATGATGGTTCTCAATTTCAATTTAGATTGGGTGGTTGGCATAACTTTTAGATCAAAATCCATTTTCCAGACATTAATAATTAGGGGTAATGTGTGTGTCATATTAATCTTTTTTTGTTTTTGATTTCAGTTTATTCCATGTATCCTCAATAATTGTGTGCCTTACTCCATTTGTAGGTGGTTAGCAACACATTCAAGTTAAAATTTTATACAATTTTAGCTTTTCAAATACCTGAGTTCCTAAGTTGGTTTTTATATAAGTCTAGTACATTAGTTTCAAAGTGGATTTTATACAAGCCTAATCTCCATCTTTCCAAATGACCAAGAGTGGCCTAGTTTCTAGCACACATTCGACCAACCATGCCATATTGTCAAATTTATAACACATTAATGGGATCCATGATCCATCTCATATGACATATATTATATATAAATATCAATTCATAGATTCACTTCATGGGACAATGATGGAGCCAAAGGGCTAGCCTTTATATTCTTGAGCCACCTATTCAGAGGGATTAGACACATAGTCCAAACATCGATTAACACACATTATTTGTTAACTTCACTTAGTTTGTGATGATGGAGCCAAAGGGTCAACCTTTGAATTCTTAAACCACATTTTGGGGAATTGAGCACTTAGCTCCATTCATGATATTACTCTTGATTTAACACATACTCAACACAATCCAACATCATAATAGGTTTTGTATTGGTTCGAGTACCCAGTGAGGTGTATTTGTTCCTCTCTCTTCCTTTACTTATTTTTTGTAAATTTTTATTTAAGATATAGCGTATCTAGTAAGAACTAATCTACTTCATTTTTTATTTTTAGATTCACACATCATAGTGTTCTCTCTCTCTACGTACATCCAACATCACATAGTTTCATAAGCTTTTCCCTTACTAGTAAGTTCAGGGATGCTTTTTATTTTTCCTTTATCCTAGTATTTCACTTTACTGCATTAATAAAATAAAGGAGGGTCAAATGTAATCATATAAAATACAAAATTAGATGACTTAGGCATGGCTAATAGCACCCAACATATATGTCCTCTTTCTTTCTCACTCAACCCTTCTCAATCAGAGTTTCATTGATTCCCAGTCACCCATAGCTTCTCAGACATAGATTTTTGTGACCCAAGTAACACTCTTAGACCCAGATCCATCCTCCCATGTCTCATCCTCCTAGGAAAATATCACCTAACATGGATAGGAGTGATAGAATTTAGGGGTGTACTATTTTTGGTGTTGTTTTCCAAGTTCACTTTAGCCTCAAACGATCAAATTTTCTTGATTCTTTATCTATACCCCTGTCGATCTAATGCAAGCTCATCTAACCCATGATCATTAGTTTTTATATAAAAATCCATTCAATTTCCATTTAGAGGGATTGCCACTCATTCCTAAGAAAGAAACAAGAATACAAGAAAACACACTCAAGCACACTTCCCTATTCTCTGTATACAGCCTTCCAAGACCAATTCAAGCCTATTCAAGCACTCATACTAGTCTCTAGTCATCCAAAGTGAATTCTAGTTTCACATCTATTTGAATACATCACATCATTGCACCAATCACTTCAAATAGGATAACTAAATTAGTTTTATCCCTCTTTAAAGTATTGTTATGTAGGTAGCATGCCCACACATAAGGTGTGAAGTGAATACAACATATACTTTACACACTAACCCCTTCTCTATTTCCCAAGTTTACTACTCAAGTTTAAGTACCAACAGCTCCTAAGGGTTTTGAAGATTGAATCAGACACATAGTGAGATTTGCATAGACCCAAGCTTTGATATTTCACTGCCAAGGTGTCACAGCCCTACCAAACAAAACCTATAAAATCCAAACCACTAGGATAATCATGTCAAAAGTGGACAAAAATGCTATAAGTGGACAAAAATGTAGGAAAGTGGACTATAATGCCAAGTAGCAGGGTGTCCTGATTTTGGCACTCTTATCCAATCCAAAAACAAAGTTTTGGGTCCTATTTGTGATAGTCTGCCATCCCTGCACAACAATTTCTAGATCCTACCTCATCCATTATAGCCCATAATAAGCTAAGTTTGATTTCTTTACACTTATTGCTATTTTTATAAAAGGTAAAATATATATATATATCTATTTACACAAATCAGTAGGATAATTGAGACACATTTATTTACTAATTTATATTTACTCAAACCTTTATTTGCTTAGAAATTAAACACCTTAATTTCCAAAAAGAATAAAATAGTGAATGACAAATTTAAAATATTTAATGATGCATTTCCAAAACATGAGACAACATAGACTAAGGATACTTCATAAATACATTATGAATATAACATGCATCCTCCACCTATGATGTATGATCATCTAATAGATGAAATTATTGGTATACTTATCAATACTTCACCACAACAACCTATGACCACATTTGATGACAATGATATTGTTGATGATGGTTGATACTTTCATTCACTCTTTATATGAGCCTATATAAATGAACAACCCATATAAGATTTCATGATTGATAATGGGTCAAGTGAATTTTTTTGCATGATGACACTTAATTACTCCCTTGGGTACATGCAACAAGATTTACAAAATACATCAAAATAAATTAAGGGATTCTATGGAAAAAAATACCTTGGGACACATTCTATTACAACTTTAGGTGGGTTTTTCCATACTATCCACACCATACTTAATTCTATAGAGTAATGGGTATTTGACATGATTTTAGGATGCCATTGGATGACAAAATATTTTTTAGTACCATCTACAGTACACATATGTCTAAAGTACATACATTGTAATAAGATAGTCACAATTATAGGTGTACAATATCAGTACCATCTACAACCAAAGTTATCTTCTTCTCCACCTCCATCGCCAGTTTAGTTAGATTATATACCTATTTAGGATAATTATATAGAGATGGTTGGTACACATATTCATGATAATTATATAAATATATTTTTTACATCTATGTAGTATATTTACATACACCTAGCTCAGATGAAAGTAGTTAGACCTACTAAATAATTATATTTTCAATGTCGATCACATCAGAGAGTTATCTAGGGATAAAAAATGCCATCATCTCTTATAACACATAGTCATTTATCACCACAAATAGTTCAATGTGTTCCAAAATTAAAATAGGAAGTGAGGAATTATATTATTATACAAGAAAACCAATAGATTCCTAGGTCTTCAAGAGTTACCCATCATACACAATATTCTATGAGTCATGATCATGAAAGTTAACATATGACACATGACTTTTTATCATATTTTGACTTGCACAAAACTATTACCTTTCATCCATGATAGAGGATCCTTAATCTATTATATATAATAAATTTAAATCATCCTCCCATTGATGTGATCATCAATTAGTTTTTCTAAACCTAAAATATTCTAAAAATACAAAAAAATCAAATAACGAAGAACATGTAAAAACATTCAAAATATTAAAAAAATTAAAAATAATACTTGAGCATGACATTATTACTATATTACATTATTTACATATGTTATTTATCACATTTTTCGTATATGGAATGATATTTTCACACTTAAATGCATTTCATTATATATTAGAGCGATGCAGGGCATACACATTACACATGGACATACAGATGTCAGACTTTCCTCTACCTAATGGCTAGGTCAATACTAGGGGCATACTATTAAATAAATTTCATTATTAAAAATCATATTTTTTATGAACTTTATACCATGTTGAGATACCAAGATTACTTATAGATGTCTTGATAGTTACTCATATCTTGCATAGTGCTACATTGATACATATGGAGGGTGTAGACTAGTCCCCTTGTTATATGCTCCATTAATGTTGTTACCCTCTTACATGATAGTCTACTCTATGATTATCTATTTTATGTGTCCCTTTGGCCTTTATTGTGATATATTTATGTCCATTACATGTAGTTGTTAGCCTTGTTTGATGGAACATATTTAAGTCCTTATGTGTGGCCCTTATCCTTGTTTGATGTAACATATTTGATGTCCCTTGATTGTCACATCATTATGTCCCTTATGTGTTGTCCTTGGAATTATTTTTTGTGACATATTTATGTCCCTTATATGTGTCCCTTGGCCTTATATGTGACACCAAGACTTGAGTATGTTGAGTTTGTTGACATTGAGTGGTTCCATGATTTGTATTATGTTACTTTTAGTATGTAGTATTATTTAACGATCCTACTATTATGTGCTTCATTGATACAATTATCTATTCATGAAACTTATATGTTATGCATTACATATGTTCTATACATTCCTTGATTAACATATACATTAATATGATGACATACTATTGACATCATCACATGATTATACATGATGTTATCTTTATATATGAGATGATAATGTTAACTCTTATTTTAAGATGAGTGACTTAAAAGACACATCCCTCATCTCAAAAGTGGTCAATTATAGTGGGATTATCATAGAGATATTAATATCCATGAAAAAAAATTAAGATCAGAGTACAAATTTCAAATTTTTAGAATGGTTTAGTTACATGAGATATATTGTCACTTCAGTGCAAATTAAGAGAGCATATGCAATCAATTTATAGAGTCTTAATCATATATTCATACACACTTGGATGCATATCATGGGCATTATAAGAATAGGAATTAAAAGTTTCTACATAACCATAAAACCAAGATACAAGTTATTATATTTAACATATAAATATATATCATTTTATATCACTTGGTAGATTCATGGGACATGATACTGGTTCATGCACATATACACAATTTTAGATTCATGAGGCATGATACTGGTTCCTACAAATACAAAAAAACACAATTTACATTTGAATGGAAAATTTTTGTCATTCCACTTCACACTTATATGATCTATGGTCATGATGGGGGAATGACCATTCATCATTATCTTTCGATCATGCATTTTATTCTACATTGAGTGAAACTATACAATTAAATTTGTGTTCATGATGGGGGCATGAATTTTTTTTATCATGCATTTTTTTACATGGAGTTAACTTGAGAAAAATTATACAATTGAATCTATAATCCATTTGTAGTGGTTAATTCATTTTCTTTGATAAAACCCATCATGTGGTTCCCTCTTTACCTTTGTAGTTATTTGGGTTAGTACGTTGTGTACTTATTCCCACATACAAGATGGTTTAATAATTTTGTCTTTCCAACCAAAAATTATCCATAATTACTAAATGTTTTGGCATAATCACCCCAATTCTCCATGTGCTTTACAAAGGAAGCACAAGTTTCTCAAATGCTTCAACAAGGAAGCATCATCTGTAATAAGTTTCAAGGCTAACATGGTTTTCACCAACAGACATGTGTACTCTTTTATTGCTTTTTAAGAAATTTTAGATTAAAATGGTCAACTGATGGACATTAACTACACATGATTTTAGTTTTTTCTATTTAAATACCTGTATAATTGGATATTCATACCAAATAAAAAGTGTGTTGTATACACTCAGATAAATTTTATGATTTTACTCTATAGATTTCATTACTATAATAAATGGGGGGTTTTGTAAAGACTAAAATTTGGTATTAATTACTTTAAAATGACAATATTGACACACATCTACCACATGTGTTTTAAGCACATAAACATGGTCATAATCCACCATTATGTCATACTTACATGTTACCTTATGAGTTTGACCCTTCATTTTTTATGTTACAAACCTATAGGAACATCACTGTTTATTTCAAACCTATTAAATATCCTACATATAAATTTATAAACCTTCAATTTAATCCACTTATTCACAAGTCATCTCCCTTAATTTTTATCAATATCACCAGTCAATACTGCCCTGATCAGGTTAGAATGACTCTTTCCCAATAATGATTACTTTTAAAATCAAACCTTTCCTTAGGGTTGGTCTATTTTCCTAGCATATTGATGGCATGAGAAATCACCTAATTGGACTCATATAAAAAAAATAAGGTATCATTCAAAATGGACTTGACACTTTTCTATTACACATATATACACTATTACACATTGAACAAATTTACCATATTCTCCCCATTTTGTGAATCTATCACTAGAAGCAGTCAAAAGACAAGTCTAAAGTGTTGGTTTATCAAATTTGGGATATAAATATTATATAAATAATAACTATGAAAAAAATATTGTGTAAAATTATAGTTTATATAATATGAAATAAATCACACAAACTAATTTGGAACTTGTTGAATATGGGAATATACTAAAAATGGAAAGTACCAAAAAAGAATAATTTAACTATAGATTGAATATGTTGGACTATGACTATGACTATGAAACTAACTATAAGGATTTGAGAGGTCATTATGAATTAGGAATAAGACTTTTCATTTGTATAGGATAAGGTTGGCTTGTGTTGGTGTCTATAGGAAGCACCGACTACCGATAGGTTTTTATCCTCTATAAAAATTGGTTTATGCACGTTAACGTATGAGTCCTATATGCATGATTATATTTTTTTGATTCGATGTGGAAGTTGATGTATTCCTTATTATTCACTTGGAACCCTAGTTTAATATATCATGAAAAAGAAATAAAATAAATGAGAAAATGGGTTAGCGGTTGAATTTGTGTTTAATGTTAACACCTCTTATTTTAAGCACTAACTACATACCAATACTCTAAAGAGGGATCAAACCACATGCAGTTATCCCATGTTATGGTTATGCGTGTGAAATATTTGTGTAATGTTAGATGTGAGTGCAATTTTGATGTAATTATGTGATTCAACAATGACTTGTGACCTTGGAGGTGTACACATACTTAGATTAGGGCTAGTAGGATTATGTGTACTAAAAATTGGGAATAATAAATGATTTCCTCTCAATGTGAAGTTAGATATTCTGGTGATTTTTAATCATATGAGCATCTAGTGAATAATGATAAAATGTGGCTTTATAATGATGATTTTATAATTCATTCAAATGAGACTTAATAAACATGTCAAATGACCCTTTAGGTGAGTTTGAATTTGATAAAATATCTATTATTTGGAAGAAGGATATGGATGGTAGATTCAAACACTACCAATGAGAAGGATAGTATTGAATGAGTGGCCTTGTCTGAGGAGCAAATATATCTAAACTAAAAGTGTGGATCAATATAAAAGTGCATTTAGGCTATTTAGAATGGTGAATAGGGATATTCAAAATTATATTTTTCTTCAAAGGTAAGGCCATTCATATATAACTAAAATAAGGGTGGTCAAGGATCATAGAATTATGAGTGAGTCAAGTGTGTATAAGGAATGATCACAAGTGCATTATTTTATAAATAAATTTTAATTTATGTGTCTATATTTTATCCTATTTTATTTTATTAATGAATCAAAGTTAAATTACTATAGTAAAGGGAAGATAATTATACCTAAACTTATTTATGAAGAATAATATTGAATGTAGGCCATGCACTAAACTGTTCTTCATGAATTTTTTTAATGAAACATATATAAATCAAACATTTTAAAGATGGAAATATGAAATTAAATATAATAATATTATAGATCAAGTAACAAGAAACATATACACTTTTTTGAGTATGCAAACCTTTGTGTTTTATAGTACAAAATTGGGGATTGTAAAGTGTAATACCCTTGGAAATTTTATTCTTCATTGAAATAATTGGATTGAACTATGCATATCCCAATCCTCATTAGAAGGAGAGTGTACTTAATAAATCAAGGTGTGATTGAATTTACAATTTCATTCCCAAATTATTGGAGTATATTGGAATCCTTGTATGAATTTTGATAGATCATTATGGTGCAAAATTGGTGTAAACAATAGAAAAAAAAAGTTGAATCAACTAGTGTAGATGAAATAAGATTTATTTTTGGTATAAATTTGGCACAAAATTGGTGAAAAAATTGTTGATAAAACTAGTAAAAAAGGCATGATTTGATTCTGGTGTATACAACATAGAGAACGACATGAATTGTTATTCTTTCTATGAAAATTGATGAAAAAAATGAGTAAGGATGTTATCATGTGCTAGGCACATGCCCCAAATTTGAGATCTAGGTGTACATGGATTCTAGAACTAAGTAATATCAAGTTATTTTATAAGTAAAAACTATTTAATAAATTTTGGAACAAATTTAGTATATGATGAAGTATTTATACTAAACATCTGTATTAAACCTAAAACTATCCTTGACTAGTTGATAAAAACTATTTTGTTGGCTGAGTGCAATTCTAAAAATTCTAAAAGATGTTTTTTTCATATTTTGGATAGTGCCCTATTCTATATGAGGCAAACATATTCCCTCATTTAAATGGAACATTTTTGTCTAAAAGTACTTTTTGAGTAAAATATGGGTATGAACTATGATTGTTTGAGTAAAAACTATTTTTTTGTCTATGTAATGTACTATTATAATTTAGTCTCTAAGACAAGTTGATTTATATGATCCTATTTTGAGGTGAGTTATGAAGCCTAAAAAATAACTTATCTCAAAATAATAAAGTTATGAAAATTATGTTATATAAAAGAGATAAATTTAGAGTACTAATGATAACATTGGAGATCATGTAATCATCATAGATAAACTAGGAAATATAGTAACATAAGATGCATGTAGAACCAATTAAACATTATTTCATGTATAGATAGATGTTAATAATGAGAAACATAATGAATAATTATCATAAATTGAGTAATTGAAACTGATCTATAGAAACTAGGAGAGGATGCATGATATCCATCATCACATCAAAAAACTAAGAAGATGCATGATGCCCATCATTGCATTAAAAACAAAGTAAACAAAGTAAATAAGAGTCATGGCTATGACACACATACACATAAATAGTACACACAAAAGCACACTAGACACACAAGAAGAAGGCCAAAGGGACACAAAAAAGGGACATGTTCAAATGTCACTCAAATGCATAGAAGCATAAAATAAGGCTTAGATCTTAAAATAAGGACATGCTCAAATGTCCACAATCCAAACAAGTTGAATACACACAACACATGAAGCTATAAATCAAACACAAAAAACATTCATGAATAATGGAATTTTATCTACATAATCAACATGTAACATCATGATATTTAGTAAATTAGGTTATCTAATAATATATAAATTTTAAAATAAGAAAGCCAATAATCATGCAATGTAATGTAGTAAAGAATGAACAATAGGGATACTCATAGAATGATAAAACATATGTAAAAGGATGCCTTGATTGAAATTTATAAGATATAAAAAAAAATTATAAGGTTTGTGACTAGTTTGAATGTATTAAAATAGAGCATGTGTTCACTAGGACAAGTCTGACATGATCAAATAAGAGAGTAGTGTGTTATTGTCTAGAAGAGAGGAGTTATGTCTATGTAAAGTTTCTAGTTCTGAGATAATATCACCACCTAAAACTAAATCTATAATTTATAATTGATATGTTATGAAACTCATTGAAGTACAAGTGTGAAGTAAGTTTGACATAAAACTAGATATAGATAGAAATACTGCATATACTGAGTATAGACACTTTGTGACAATTTTAACCAATCAATCTTCTATTTGCACTAACATCCTTGGCCTTAAATATTCATCATCCCTTAAATAATTAATTCATTTATCTCATAACCATCTCTAATCCCATAAAATTCACATCCTATTCCATTAGTTAATCAATTAAAATTAATTAACTAATCATTCTCTAATTTTATAGATTTTGAATATCCATAATTATTAAAATCTAGAAATCAAATAATCTCCACATCATGACATCATATTCAAACCCCTTCCACTTTTAAAATTTCAATGATGCCATAGGCTCCACATGTCCCCCATCATCTATATTGTATAATCCAAAGATCATTCTTTCCAAATTTTAATGATGTTATAGGTTCCACATGTCCCTCATAAGCTGAATTTTATAATCCAAAGTTTCATCTCTTCAAATTTAATAATGCACCTCAAATCCCATTAACCTTCCACTATAAAATTAAATAATCCCATTTAATCCTCCATAGGTCCAATGCTCCCATATATTTCCCACTCATAAGATTCCCACTAAAAATTTTAATAATCCCCCATCAATTCAATCATCCTCCACCTTTGATCTCCAACCAAGATCAATGTATCTCATTAATCAAACAAAATCTATAAATGGAACCATTCACCTCCATTTCTAATAATCTTTAATTATACATCAAAGTTCCATCTAAATACTATCCATTGAAGCTTCAATTGATCAAGCCAAACAATCAAGCATCAAAATTGTAATAAGAAGTGTTGTCGAATCATCGGCGTGCCTCAATCAAGCCTTTATAACTACAATAACAATTAATCTGAGTAACATCCAATCTAGAAAATAATAAGTGAAGATATGCTATTTGGTATATAATTTTTTAATTATTTACTCCTTAAATAGCTGATATGAAGTACACTAGAATAGATTATTTACCACATCCATTTATTTTAGATTTTATCTAACCATCTAATATCTTATTCTTGTGTTACATTTTGGCACACTTGGTGGGACTATGCACCACACAACCATACTCAGAAGTAAAATAACCCTATTTTCAAAATAAATTATAGCTCCTTTTAGTTATAATATTAGTTATTTTAGGTTTCTTATCAATGATCTTTCTTTTAAAAATCCATTTTTTTTTTTTTTTTTTTAAAAGTTAATCTAAATTTTGTTTAAAAATAAAAATGGTTGTATATTTTAATTTATACCCTATATTGTTCAGATTTTTTTAGATTGGTTTGGAATTATCTTAACAAAAATCACTCAAAATTTCATAAATATTTGATTTGTGGTTTAGGATATATCATTAAAATAGTGGCTATCATTTTTAATTTATTTTTAACACGACTATTAAAATGATTATAACTTGTAATTATAATTTGGGTTTTTCTATTTTTTTTCAAGTTTATTTAGCTTTGGCATAATAATATCAAAATTTGATAAAAATATAAATTTAGTTTAGAAGATATCCTTAAAATGGTGACTGCCATTTTTTATTTTATTTTCTAACTTTTAAGTTTGTAATTTTCTCTTATTCTTTATTTATCTTTCAACTTGCATATTTTTTGTTTGGTTTAGATTTTAAGTATTTTGTGTACAAGTTTAATTTTAGTATTCACTAGTCAAATAAAATGGTTATTATCAAATTTAAGACATTTTATATCACATTTCGTTTGGTGTTTAAATAGCGAACCCACACTTACATTAGTACTCTAAAAATAATTATTGTATTTCATTGCTTGAGTGTTTAATTGGTGTGTTTTCAGTAATTTAGAGTGTGTATGCTCTCCCTTTGCCCCTTTATGGGATCTTGGGTGATCAAAAACACAAAAATTACTTGATTAATTGTTTACTAATTAAACAATTTAATTTCATTGTAAAATTTCTTTTGTGTGTCATAAAGCTCACATATGATCTTTTCTTGGCATCACATTGATGATGATACTTGGAGATAAGAAGAGACATTGTGATTTTATGTTGCCTTAATTGTGTTTGCATATGATCTTCCCTCAATAGCACATTGATAATGATACTTAATAAGAATTCCAAAGTAAATACTTAGCCCATAAGGCTTTGTACTTAGCTTTTCCAAGGTTTGTAAGCCCTTATAGACTTATTCATGAAACTATTATTTGACCTTCAACCTTTAGAATTCTACTCAGCTTATTGATCTGGGCATAAGCTTAGTATGTGGGCCAAAAGATGGCCAATAATTACTATTGAAATGGTTAAAAAACCATTTTTTGGATGAGAATAGAATAATAATGAACATGGGTAGGAGGATTGGCGTTCTCTCCTTAATTTAGAGATTGTTGGTTATTTTACAAATCACAAATGCAACCCACCAAAGTATTGATTAGTTCATTTAGACTAGTTATGGCACTAGGTATGGGAGCCTTTTTATAGGAAGGATATAGGTGATATATTGGTTAGTGTGAAGATATTTATTTATAATGGGAGCCTTAAGTGCAACAGAGTATAATAATTTTGATTCCTATTATAGGAATGTGTATATGATTACATTTGGTTAACTTCATCCTCTAAATAAGAGATCCTACCTATATATTAGTCATATCTAGAAAATATTTCAACATCTAGGTTATGTAGGCTTATTTATGGTCTAATATCCATACAAGTATTGGTTTAACTCCCTCCAACATGACTCATAATATAAGAGTTAGTATGATTGCTAGTAGTTTAAAATACGTCTTACACCTGATGATTAGGTACTCCACTTTTGGTTTGAGTATTTGGGTGAGAATAATTTTAGGATTGATAATCTAAATTGGTGTAAAAATTATGGTTGTTATAACTCACCAATGAAGCTTCACAAGGGTTAAGTTGGCTCCTTCTATAGCCCTCCAAGCCAAGAGATCTACTTATGTCCTATCTAGACATATTCTAGAGGTATATGGATACACACATAATAAATGGAAGATGGAAGGATAATGGAAAAGGGAGAAATAATAAAGAGAAGAAAATTGAAACATAAAATATGAAATAATTTCACATTGGGTTCACTAATTTTTATTCACATGAATAACACATGCTAAATTGTGCACTCGACTTTTTGAAGCCTAGCCTAGATAACCAACATAATGGATGGATGATGGTTATAACTATGGATTGAGATAATTTATATTTGAATGGGATTTAGAATGATGCATGTTAAGGGATACTCATTATTTAATTAAAATAGTTCCATTGTGTCACATTACTCATTAATAATACCCAACTGAGTGGAAACAAAACTCTAAGGTCTATTAGTGTTGGTGATGACTAGGAGGTGAAAGAATCATGGGAATGTCTAAGTGGGAATGGGTTGGTTGAATGAATTTGATAATGTGTCTAGATTTAATGGTTTGAATATTACCTATTTATTTCATACAAAAATGTGAATGATATGTGATGAGGCTAGACCCAAGGAGAAGAAAGGGGATGGAAAGGAGAATCTAGGCCTAGATTATGTTGTATTGACGGTCTCAATTTTAGGGAAGGATGATGATGGGTAGATCAAGGATATTATATTTATCTTTTATGGAATTAAGATCACTAAAAATGAGATAATGTACATGTGTTTAATGGAATATATAATTTCTAATATCAACACTGATATCTGAATGGATATTTATAGTTGGACCTAGTGCTTTAACTCTAGGGAAAAGAACCGCTCTATAGAGGTATGGACACTCAAAGAGTGTCATCTAAAATTCTAGGTGTATCGATGTATAAGTGTAAAAACTTACTCTAAATCTGATATGTGGTTGGAATTTTTGTTATGTGATAAGCAATGTTTTAGGAATGCTCATGTTCGTTGGTACAAGGCTATGGTTTTTTATTTTGTTTTTGTTTTTGGCAATGTTTTAACTGAAAATAAATCTAACTAATTGATAAAATTGAATGAATGAATGTAAATAAAAATTAATATCTGGAAATAAATGAAATAATTCTTATTTTTGGTATTTTTAAATTCACTTTTCAATGTATGTAATACTAAAAAGCAAAATCTAGGTTAACAATGTAAGTTGATTATAGATTTTCTAGAAGTAACTAAATGAAATTATTTTTGTGTTTTTAGGTTATGGGTGAATTAATATATTATTGAAACTAATATTTATATTATTAAATTAAATAAAAAATAATATATAAATTCTAATCACCAATACTACCAAGCATCTAATTTTTTTTGCATATGCATGTTGGAACTAGTTTTTGGTGTTTATAAATGAATGCACACTAAATTTGAATGATTTGTATCAAATCAAGGTAAATAAATAAGTTTTTATTTATTTAATTAATTAAATAAAATTATAATTTTAAACTCAAATAAGGAAAATCAAAATCAAGATACTACCTTTCACTCTCTTAGGTTTGGCTAAAATTTTCTATATGTTAGTGTGCTTGTTTGTGCATGAACAAGATATTGTTTTAAAATAAAAATTGATTGTTTTTAAAGACAAAAAAAAATTATTTTGATTTATAATATCTACCTATGGTTTTAATTCAAATCTATTACTTTTAAATAATCTATTGTATGGCTAAAAACAAGGAAACTAACTAATATTTTTGTTACAAAGACAAGAAGAGAGAAGAACAAATTTTCCTATGTATTTGAATTTTTGAAATAGAGATATAATAAATTGAAATAAATGAAATTAAACTAGTCTAATTTATTGAATGAATAAATAAAATTAAAATTAGAAACCCCCAGATTGGTCAAGATGTTGATTAGTTGGAAGCAAGATATGTATCTATGATATGGTCCTCAACGTTGTATCTCCTCCACTCAAAAAATTGATTGTAGTAAATTTTTTACCAAGGGTAATGATAAAATAATAGTATTAAATGAATAATATGATATGAACACAATCCCCAAAAAAATATAAATTGACTGTGGTTGGGTAGTTTACTAACTGCAAATATATGGTTACAAATTTAATGACCCTACCTGTTTGAAATTGTGTAGTCTAACACGAAAATAATCAAAGGTAATGATCAAAATAAATGGTAATAAAGTTATGGATATATAAATATTAAAAAAATAAATATATAATTCAATTTTTTGGATCTAAAATTCTTCTATAATTGGAATAATTGTAGGAGAGGAATGGAGGTTGCAAGGGTGATTTTAACTGAGTTTAATTGCGAGTAAAACTTAGGATGTTGAGGTATGTTCCTATTGGTGTGTTTGTGGAATTAATTTTTTCATTTATGTAAAATATATTCAAATTTCATTGATATCCCAGAGGTGATCTTGTGAAGAGACATGGTAAGTATTCATGATGACTCAAGCATAGTCTAGTAGATTCTTGAGTTTTGTATGAGGTATTGGTTCTATGTTGTGGTGTAACAAGCTTATGAGAAAATGTGTATCAGGATTTAAACATGGTATAAAGGATTTTTATAATTTTAATTAATAATATAATGCATCTACAGTGGTAAGAAGGTCAATTTTGAGGCTTAGTCTTTGCATAAGAGACCTGGTATAAAGGTACAGGCTTGGTAGCTTGTTGAGATAAGTCGTATGAGACTTTTGTGAAAATTATTAAAAACATGTGATATTGATATTATGTCATTATACATGTGTATGATGTATTGATATCATTACAAGAGGTTCCCAAGTGTGTTCAAGGGTCAAAATGCAATTAGTAGTTTAAGATATAGTATACATGGAAACCTAGTATGGCCTAATGAAGGGTCAAGATGAGTTTTAAAGGAGATATAAAACATATGAGAATGGATTAAGGTTTAATAGTTTGTTTCAAGGTTTTTAACCAATCCTTAGATCTTGAGTTGAAGTTAAAATCAATAAAACACGTTTGTAGGTCTCCTGTACATGCAAAATGAAAAAATGAGAGCCCAAGAAGGATCTTTTTAATGCTCATTGGTATGTGTGATAGTTTCATGGTAATAATTTTGGGAGAGATTTATAATGGAAATAATAAGGTTTTAAAATCATTAGGAAATGGTTTAAGGGACAAATTTGTATGAATCATTGTTAAGAATGGAAACTAGTCCAAAACCCTATCAAAACCCTTAAAGTGACCCAATTAGAGAACTATTGATATAAAATTCCTAGAATAGTTTGTTAAGGAAAGTTTTATGTTTTTATAATGTATATGAATAATATATTAATCTCTAGGTGGTATTGTTTTGTTAGGTCAGTGAGTGAAAGCTATAAAAATATGCTTGTTTCTAAAGAATTTGATGCTACAAGCAGGGTTGACCATGTCAATGCATGAAAGTGGATGGAAGTTGAAGGCCAAGAATAATTATTTATGTCCATAATGTTTGTTGTAAAATATATATCCTATTTTTCAATTATTTTGGTCAATCAAGTTGACCTATCGCTAAAACTGGCTAATGGTGAAATAGTGAGAAAAAACTAATCAAAGTGAGAATGTGTTTAGGGATGAGTTTTAGGTGATTAGGAATGGATCCAATTATTTTGTGTTTTTTTTTAAAGACATATACTCATGTTCCATTTATTTATAATGTTTTAATATTATCACATATAGGCAATAAATTTCTCTTAAGATGACTTGTATGACAAAGTAAAGATAGTGAAAGAGTGAGGTTTAAAGTTTGATTAGTTTGGTCTATATTTGTCATTTTATCTCTATATATTTGTGATTGGAGTTGAGATAAATATGTATGATGATATTAAAAATTAATTATAAGTTCAATTAAGTGTCCCTACAGGTGTGGGAATTCATGTTCACCATGACTGGCTCTTAAGCCAAAATGACAATCCCAGGTTTGCCAAGTGAAGTGAGGATTGTGAGACCTTATGACAAGATCCAATGTATCCAATGAAATTGGTTATGTTTTTTGGTATGTAAATTATATATTAATTATTTATATAATTTTTATATATATTTTAATAATTTATAATTTGGAAGCCAAAATGGCTTATCAAACTGTGTGAGGACTGTGAGAAAGAGGCTTAGCAAATTGGTCTATAAGACCAATGCTTGGTAATATAAAAAGTGAATATTATATTTGAGTTTGATATAAATATCATATAAGATATATTAATATGAATTATATGTTTTTTAATTAATTTTACAAGTGATAAAGATAAACTTCTACATGACTTTGTTTTTAGAGCTACAAGCAGTTTTGAGTAGTCATCTTGCAGAAGTAAGTTTGGAGTGGTTTGCTCAGATTTGAAGGATTTATTGATTATGAGGATGTGATATAAGTATATAAGGTTAATATTAATGTTTTTTTATTCATAATATGCTCATATTTTTTTTATCAAATGTTTTTGAATGTACTTTGACAGTGTTTGCCCATTCTAAGTGGTCGTGATGCAAGAGTTGGTTTAAGGCCTTCTGATCTGTTTGGTTATTTAAAATTAACATGTGATGTTTTTGAGGTAATTAAAAATATATTTATTTTATTTTTTCATATGTTCAATTGTAAAAATTTACTGCATGCTTCAGTTTTTTAAGGTAGACTATTTCTATGTATGAAGGGTTAATGAAGAGTAAGCCTATTTGCATGGTTCAAGTGATGAGTTAGAATAATAGGTGGTATGGAGATATGATAATTATATAAGGGGTATATTTAAGACATATTTTATGTGTTTCAATTGTTTATAGAGACTTCATATGGTCCATGAGGTCAGAAGTGTAACATGTGCTTAAGACAAACCTAATTGCATTAGGTCTCCTTTAGGCCTAATAGAAGTTTTGGCCCTTAAGGGGTATGATCAGCTTGTGTAATGATGTTTTCTTGTGTGAAACGTGTGTGTGTACTTATTTAAATTTTTATCCAAGTGGTTTAATGTTATTTGTCGACCAAGATAGGTGAAAGCAAATGTTTGGTATAAAAGCAAGGCCTAATTGGCCTATTTTAACTAGTTAGAGGAATGGGAATATAAGTGAAGAGAATGGATCATTAAAGGAGAATTATTAGGTCATTGAGGACCATAAAAATATTAAATAAATCATTATTAACATCTAACATATTTTTTTCAAGTGGATGATAAGGTCAATTTACCTAATGAGCCTAAAGAGGTATGTTGAGCAAGTGAGCCTAGAAGGTTGTGTGAGAGGGGTAGAAGGGTGAATTGAGATGAATGAGGTGAGATACCATCATCATCTTCATGAGAATTTTTTTTAAAGGTGTATTACATATTATATATAAGATAAATATATAAATAATATTTCACCATCAATTGAGAGATCAATAAGGTGTTATGAAGATGATGAAGTTTGGCTTGGCTGGGTTGGTGCTTAGTCAAGAAGGGAGTTGGTTATACCTTACAGGTTGGATATTTTAGAAGCTTTGTTGAAGTGTCTAGGTTAGTTACAAGTAACTTAGGTTTTTTTATCCTCCTTACAATTTGGATCTTTCTAAATGACTAGTTGGGTTGGTGCTTGACTAGGAAGGGGTTGGTGCCTCACTAAATGTTGAATAATTGATTATAGGACAATAGTCCAAGTAGTGTTTTAGTGGGTTTTATTCCCCATGAGTATTTACCACATATTTATGGTTTTCATAATTTTATATCTTGATTATTATCTATGTGATTACTTCTCTATGCATTATTTGTTTACTAGAATGGTTTGAGAGGTTAATGAAATATGGATTTGAATAAAAGGTTTGCACATTGATTCTTCCCCCCATCTCAGTGGTTGTGCTTAAAATAATTGGTATCATATCAGGTCCTTTTGAGGATGATTTATAGCTTTAAGGTGATCCTATAATCATAAGATGGATAAGTTTGGGAAGATCATGGTCAAGGTTTGCATAGAAGTCTACATGATGGTACTAGCAAGATTGAAGAAGAAGGATTATATTGAAGCCAAGTATAAGATCAAACCTAAGTTGAAAATTAAAATAACATTAAATATTTTTTGAAATAAAGGTACATATCAAGGCATCAATGTGTCTTTCAGAACCTTGGTTTATGCCTAGTAATAAGGTTTACAGGTCAATAAGAGTGCTTGGGGAGAAAGTCAAGATGCTTCAAGAGTTTTAGGAAGTTGGTTCTACTATGGTTAGATGCAAGAAGAAGGTGATTGAATTAAATGAATTCCAAGGTGGTATACTTGTTCAGATAGCATGGAAGAAGGAAGATGTTTCTTGGTTTAGGTCTACACCTAGACCTAGTCCTAGACCTTACCAAGTCTATTAAAGAATGTAAGCTAGTCAGATTTGACAAGTTATCCTGTAGGTGTTCATCAAGTTTGAGGTTGAAAGAATCTTGTTTTGGCCTTAAAATAATATGCTATGAAGTGATATGTATCATCACAAAGAGATCTAAAAGTGAATTTGAGTTGATTTTATGAAGCTATCATAGATAAATAGTGGTTTGCTAGAGGCATAAGTATGTTGATAAGGCCATGATCAGATAATACATAGCTTAAGTATAGAGAACAAGGATAAGAAGATGATTGAATAATTTAGGTATTTTATAAGCCTAAGAAGATAAGGTGGTTGACTATGCTAGATTGTAAATCTTCCTATCTGCATAATGCATCTAAGTGTGAAATTATCTAAGAAGGTGACTATATCTTGTAAGCATGATCAATGATATAATGGGAAGATAGCTTGAAATTTTTATTCAAAACACAGAGGTCTGAGCTTGATAAACACAAAGAAACCATAAAAAAAACCAAAGGTTTAAAATAGAGAATGAGGTCTCACAAGACCTATCTAACAATTTGATGCATGGATAATGTTATGAGCTAATCTGAGCCATGATGGCTTGAGAAACATAAAGAGGAATGTAGACTGATCATTTTTTCCAAGAAAGCATAAGATTAATGAATTGGTATGCAAGACCAATGAGATTGTAAAAACCTTATAAGTGTTTTTTATAAGAGAATTTTATTCAATGGATGTCAAGGACAAGGAAAGAAATTATGTTTCTTGAGTTCATCTAAAAGTGATCTAAATTTGACAAATTTTTTGAGTTTTGTTAAAGGGTATTGACAGTGATTATTAAAGTTGTTTTCAAACCTAGTTAGTTTAGGTGATTTTTTGAAGGTCCCATAAGTTGAGTCAAGCCCTAATGACTCAAGGAATCTATTTGAGACCTGTAAAGCATGAAGAATGGTATATGTGATCTTAAGTATTTTTCTCAAGAAAAATCCATTTGTTTTTAGAAGGAAGTTTTATTTTCTTAAAACCATATCTATGGTTGAATTGATCTAATGAGGATTAGAACTATATGAGGTATTATATGAAATGTTATTAATTTGCATGATTCGATAAGGATGTTTGAAGACTCATGATGCATGGAACATGTGATATTATATGAGGATCATGTTGGAGCTACCATAAAGAGAAATAGGTCTCCATAAGGATTATTATTTAGAAAATAAGGGTAAGAGGTTGATTATGATCATAGAGGCATATAACACGGGCTTACCCATTTTTTGGTAAACTGAGTTGTGTGTCTTAAAGGAGTGGATCTATTTGAATCAAATCTCTATGAGACCTATTGTGTTCAAAATCTCATATCAAAGACAAGGAGATGCAGGTATGCATGATGATAGGGGGAGCTTGTGAGCTCTATGATCTAAAAGATAAAGGTAGATGTGCAAAGACAATTGAGGTGCACATGCCATGAAGATCAAAGAGGATCTAGTCAAATACTTCAGTTGTTTTTAGAGCAGATCAAACTAGTCAAGGTGATATGATGAAGAAAACAAGAAGGTAATTGATTTCTTGAGTATGAAAAATGAAAGCATATATTAGTTTGGAAAAAATTGAAATAAAAGCATGGTCTTAGGGGGAAATTTGTTGCTCTATGATAAAAAAAAATTGTTTACTTTAATAGATATGAGCCTAAAGATAGGTAAGCTTTTGTTTGGATTGATCAAAAGGAGATATTTTAGTAGGAAATCATCAAGGTTAGGTCCAAGGATTAAGTGACAAGGTATGATTGGGTTCAAGTAAGATCATGAGTAGATGATGAGCTACAAGGTAAGAATTGATGTATATTTGTGGAGTTAGACAGACATAGGTCAAGGTGTTGAGTCATAAAGGCAAGTTGAGAGATAATAGCTCTATCATTATAAGGTAAGAATTTAGTCAAGTTTATCTAGAAATAAATATTGATTTTAATTGAAAATAAATTATGGTAATTGTATAAAACTTTGTCATTAATGTCAAAGGGGGAAAAAGACTTGATAGGGAAATCCAACTTGAGGAGATATGAGAATGGTCTGTTGAGTTAGAGTGTTTGCCATCAATGAAAAAGGAGGAGATTATTTAGGTATGTTATTATTGGTGTGTTTATGTAATTAAGGTTTTCATTGATGTCAAACATAGTCAAATTTCATTTATGTCCTAGAGGTGTTCTTTTGAAGAGACATGGTAAGTATTCATGATGACTCAAGCATAGTCTAGTAGATTCTTGAGTTTAGTATGAGGTATTGGCTCTATGTTGTAGTGTAACAATATTATGATAAGATGTGTATCTATAATTTATAATGGTATAAATTATTTTTATAATGTTAATGAATCTTATAATGCATCTACAGTGAAAATAAGGTCAAGTTTGAGGCTTAGTCCTTGAATATGAGACCTAGTATAAAGGCACAAGCTTGGTAGCTTGTTAATATAAGCATTATTATACTTGTGTGAAAAAGGTTGGAAGAATGTGATATTTATATTATTTAATTTTAAAATTTTATTATGTATTGATATTATTAAAATAGGTTCCCAAGTGTGTTCAAGGGTCAAAATGCAACTGGTAGTTTAAGACCTAGTATGCATGGAAACCTAGTATGGCCTAATGAAGGGTCAAGATGAGTTTTCAATGGAATAGAGAACATATGAGCATGGAATTAGGTGTAATATGTTGTTTCAATGGTTTTTAAAAATATTTAGGTCCTAAGTTGAAGTCAAAATCAATAAAACACATTTGTAGGTATCTTGTGCATGTATAATGAAGAAATGATAACCCGATAAGGATCTTTTGATGCTCATTGGCACGTGTGAAAATTTCATGGGAATTTAATAATTTATGAAGAGATTTAAAATGGTCCTAATAATTTTTTACAAGAATTATGAAATGGTTTAAGGGACAAATCTACATGAACAATCGTTAAGAATGGAAATTGGTCCAAAACCCTCTCAAAACCCTTATAGTGGCCCGATTGGAGAAATATTTCTAGAAAGTGACCAGAATGGTTTGGTAAGGAAATTTTTATGTTTTTATAATGTATGTGAATCCTATATTAATCTCCATGTGGTATTTTTTTTTCAGGGTAGTGAATGGAAGCTATAGAAATATGCTTGTTTCTGAAGAATTTGATGTTACAAGCAGGGTTGACCAGGTCGATGCATGTAAATGGATGGAGGTTGAAGTAAAATAATAATTATTAATTTACATTGTGTTTTTTGAAAATATATATCCTATTTTTCAAAAAAATTGTTCAATCAATTTGAGTTATCGCTAAAATTGGCTAATGGTGAAATAGTGAGAAAAACCAGTTAGAGTGAGAATGTATTTAGGGATGAGTTTCAAGTGATTGGGAATAGATAAAATTATTTTGGGTATTTTTTAAATAAATATAAATAATTTTAAATTTTTTTATAAGGTTTTAATATGCTCAAATATAGGCAATAAAGAGCTCTCAAAACGACTTATCTGTGTGAGTAAAGATAGTGAAAGAGTGAGGTTCAAAGTTTGATCAGTTTGGTCTATATTTATCATTTGAACTATGTATATTTGTGATTGTATTTGAGATAAATATTTATTATGATAATAAAAATTAATTATAGGTTAAATTAAGTGTCCCTATAGGTGTGGGAATTCATGTTCACCATGACTGGCTCTTAAGCCAGAATGACAGTTCCAGGTTTATCAAGTGAAGTGAAGAATGTGAGACCTTATGATAAGATCCAATGTATCCAATGCACTTGGTTATGTTTTTAAGTATTTAAATGACCCAATAATTCTTTATGGAAGTTTTATAGATAGTTTAATAATTTTTAATGTGGAAGCCAAAATGGCTTATCAAACTATGTGAGGACTATGAGAAAGAGGCTTAGCAAATTAGTCTATAAGACCAATGGTTGGTACTATAAAAAGTGGCATATATATTAGAGGTTGATATAGAAATCACACAGGATATATTAATATTCATTATATATCTTTTAATTAATTTTATGATTTCTAAAGATAAACTTCTACATGACTATGTTTTTAGATCTACAGGTAATTTTTAGTAGTCATCTTACAGAGGTAAGTTTGGAGTGTTTTGCTCAGTTTTAAAGGATATATTACTTACGAGAATGTTTTATAAGTATATAATTTCAATATTAATGTGTTTATATTCATAATATGTGCATATGTAGTTGTTGGCGATCAAATGTTGTTGACTATACTTTGATAGTGTTTGACCATTTTGAGTGGTCATGTTTAAAGAGTTGGTTTAAGGCCTTTTGATCTATTTGGTGATGTCAAATGGACATGGTGATGTTTTTGAGGTCATTAAATATATATTTATGTGGATTTTTCATATTTTTACTTTGAAAATTTAAATTTATGCTTAATTTTTGTAAGGTAGACTATTTTTATGTATGAAAGGCTAATGGCGAGTAAGCCTATTTGCATGGTTTAAGTGATGATTTGGACTAATAGGTGGCATGGAGATATGATAATGATATAATTTTTATATTTAAGACATATTTTATGTGTTTTAATAATTTATGGAGACTCAATATGGTCTAAGAGGTCAGAAGTGTAATGTGTGCTTAAGAGAAACCTAATTACATTAGGTCTCCTTTAGGCCTAATGGAGGTTTTAGACCTTCAGGGGTATGATTGACTTGTGTAATGATTTTTTATTATGTTAAACATGTGTGTATACTTATTTAAAGTTTGATCCAAGTGGGTTAAGTTTCTTATCTGACCAAGATGGGTGAAATCAAATTTTTGGTATAAAAATAAGGGCTAATATGCCTATTTTAACTAGTTATAGGAATGGGAATATAAAAAAAGAGAAGGGATCATTGAAGGAGTAGTATTAGGTCATTTAAGACCATAATAAGATGAAATATATCATTATTAACATATAAAATATTTTATTTAGGTAGGTCAATTGAACTAATGAGCCTATAAGGTTGTGTGAGAGGGGTAGAAGGGTGAAGTGAGTTGAATGAGGTGAGAGACCATCAGTAGCTTCATGATAAGTGTGTTCTAGGTGTATGATAGAGGATAGATAAGATAAATATATTAATAAGAGGTCACCATAAGTTGAGAGAGCAACAAGGTGTTGCGAAGGTGATCAAGCTTGTCTTGGTTGGGTTGATGCTTAGTCAAGAAGGAAGTTGGAGTTGACTTGTAGGTTGGAGCTTGTAGAAGTATCCTTAAAGTGGTTGGGTTGGTGCCAAGTCACTTAGGGGTTTTATCCTCCTTACAAATTGGATCTTTATAAGGGACTATTTGGGTTGGTGCTTGACTAGTAAGGGGTTGGTTTTCCTTGTGGGGTTGGTGCCTCACTAAATGTTGAATCATTACTTATAGGATAGTATTCCAAGTGGTGCTTTAGTGGTTTTTATTCCCCATGAGGGTTTCCCATGTAAATATGGTGTTAATGAGTTTATATCTTGATTCTTTTATATGTGATTAATTCTTTATACATTTTTTTTTTACTAGATTGGTTTGAAAGGGTAATGAAGGAAGTATGGATTTGAATGAAATGTTTGCACACTGATTCACCCTGCCCCCCACTCTCAGTGGTTGTGTTTATAGCATAGGATTGGATTAAAGATAATCAATATAGAAGAGAGAGGGATTTTGGATAAAATTGAGGTGAAATAAATGTGACAAGAAAGATAAATGCAATAATAAACATGCAAAATTCATGAAAGCTTGAGTTTCATAAGCTAAATTTGGAACACGGTCCAAAGGTGATAGAACTAATCTTATTTGAAAGGGTAGATTATGAAACTATCAGTCTTTGTGACATAAACACCACTCATGATAATATAACCACTACATATTAATACAAAAATACCCTATTAGTGATTATTTCATCATGGAAGTTTAAAAAATTACCATGGTGGTTCTATCACCTTAGGGGCAGTTACATAATGGACCACAATAGTTCTATCACAAATGGAAGGTTTTTTAATCAAGATGAAAGAGATTGAAAAATTAAAGAAAAAGGGGATTGAGAGGTTTGAGGTAGAGATAAGGAGGGGAAATGATTAGAATGTTAGAGAGATCCCACATTATGTATAATGTAGGATATCATTGCATCATCACTAGACATCCTACCAAGAATATCACATCAGTAATGTTTAGGGTGTATACATATTTACCCTTAAGATGATGCATTGTAATTAATTTATAAGGATTTAGTCCCAGTAGGTGGCATGAAGAAGGGAAATAGTGAGTTAGTAGTACTTACATTTCTTACCTTTGTGGCACGATGAAGCCAGCCAAGACTCTGTGCAACTTGTAGACAAAATGTGACAATTAAGTAAAATTTAGTGAAAAAGAAAAAAATATACTACATAATCAAATCATGGACAATATTAACTACCATTTGTGTGAGGAAGAGCATACTACCTGAATCATCCCTTTGGGGGAATAAATCTAGTGCTAAGTTGTTGCATATATGTAAAATTGTAAAAATGTGTTTTAAAATATAGAAAACCATTAAATCATTAGTTTTATAAAAATTTAACATTGATATGAATTTTTAAACATAAAAATGTACACTGATGAGATATTCTACCAAAAATATAAAACTTTTAAATCAAAATGACTAGTTTGGGGGCCTATTTACTAAAAAAATTACCAAAAATAAACTCATTTGTGAAAATTGACTTTGTGAGATTTTGGGATCTAGACTAACAGTGAGGGTTTTAAGTGATAAAGTAGTCAAAAAAATGAGCATAGATTAAGGGTTTAAAATATACCAGTGGTAGATGGAGCAGGACAATGACAAGTATGTTTTATTTATTTATCCTCTTTTCCCCAATTTTGAAAATTTGACTAAAACTCACTAAAAATCTTGTTAAATCTAAAATTGTTAATTTCATAATGTTTGGGAGGGTGTAGAATAGGTTTATCAAAACTTTAGTGTTTTTGTTTAGTTTTTTGAATCATTTAGGGATTTAGGCCCTAGACATGGCCAGTGGATAGAACTACCATGTTGGGATAGAACTACCAGGCTACATAGACCAATGGTTATCTAACCATTGCAGTGGTGTCAAAAATGTCAATTTTTGTAATCAAGGTGGTGACACAACCTCAACTTACACAATAACTACGTAACCACCTATGGTATTTTCATAACCACTTGAGGTATTTTGATATCGACCACCTAAAAAATGTGGTGGTTTTATCAAAAGAAAAAGTGAAACCCTCTTATGCTTGTTTGGATCTTAGAAAAATAAAAAATGGAATAACTCAGTGTCTCTCCTAGCTGTGGGGGACCTATATATACTAGAGTAGGGCTTAGGAGCAAGAATGAATCCCTCATGTCATGAAATTATTGATGGTAGATGAGATGGTGATTCTAGATTAGATTGAGATTCTGTGAGTTGCACAGGTGTGGATTATTCCCACCTAGATCAAGCTACTATGTGATGTACTCACCTAATGGGACCCTAATTGAAACACGTTTGTGTTCCCTTAAGCCCCAAGAGAGTGGAATGTCACTCTTATTGATGTGTATAGGATTATAGGTCTATCGATGATAGGTCAGTTGGTGGCTTTCTAAGAGGCTACAAGTAGGACTGAGGGAATGGGATATGTAAGACATTTTGGTGATATTGATGCACCTGATGTGGGTATAAAGTGTAGAGTGAGTATTTTAGGGATTGAGGGATCATTGATCCTCAATCTAAAAAAAATGATTATTGGTATCCTTGCCTCTTTATTGGTGGGGGATAAGGGTACTGATAGGTTAATTTATAACTAGTCCCTGATCCTCTATTAGATTAAGGAGAGGGGAGATTAAATTTCCTTAGGCCATGAGATCTTAGCCCATACCTATAGGGACCTATACCACATGGATAGACTATGAGCTATTTTTTTTAGTCACCTTGTGCTCCTCATGAGATAGGTGTATTAGAAAATGATCCTTTACCAAAGGGGAGTGGCTATTGGGAACATAAAGGCTATCAAGGCCTTGATATGTATATATGTGGCACTATTTCAATCTTTTCCTTGAGTAGGCAGGACCTTGTTAGCTACAAACTTGATAGCCTTGACCTACTAAGGCATGGTTGGATAGTGGGATGGGGAGGCTATCTACCTCATGACATCCATTGGGGCCATCCAAGTATGAGATAGATGATTATAGGTGTAGGTACACCTAATGGATATGGTACCTCAATAGTCCATCATGCCCTACATGAGCAACCTTTCCATATCGATAGTGGTGTAAAGAGGAATGAAAGAGACATGAGTAGGGAGATTTGGGAGTTTGGCATGACACCTACTTATCAATGGGTGCCCATCACTTGAGTGGTTCAATTGAGAGTTGCACATAGAGGACATACCCCAATAAGATAAAAGCAGGCAACTCCCCCACTACCACCACCATAATAAGACCTCGCTCAATAGGATCCTACATAATATTAGTCGTATGTAGGTGGAGATGGTGAGGATCCTGAGTATATTCATCTAGATGAGGACCTTGATGTTGAAGAGGAGGAGGATGTTGACTATGAATTCGACCCATATTGGCCCAAGGATCACCCAAGTATTTACATGTTTTAGCTCATTAATTTATAATTCACTTTTTATTTTGATTACTTAGCTGATTTACCATTTGATTTTTATATGATTAGACCTAATATCAAATATTCTACTTTTTATTTATAGATACCATGACTAGATGGAAGACCATGATCAGGGACACCCTGATCAACCTTTTTTAATTGGGTATTAATATGACTATAGATGAGCTACTAGTGTATCCCATATTGCCTACTGGTATAGGTTGGCACACTGATGTCTTTGCTCCAACTGATTTTGCATATATGATTCCAACTAGATTGAGAATGTATAATAGTGATAGAGAGGCAATATCCAATAAAATAGAGTCCTAGGTGGATGCATTGATAGCTAGGGGAGGCCAGGTTTCTTCTATCTAATGGGAAGGAGGCATGACCTTGTAGGGAGGCATCAACAAGAGGCAAGATAGGATCCCTTGAGCTGGAAAGAAAATTTCTCAATGTGGTTATAATAAGAGATGCTACATGAGACACATGTCCCATAACTCTATTGCATCAAGACTTTATTAGATGAGTAGGATGGGATATTAAGCTATGGGTCATATTGATACATATCACACACTTTTTTATTTTTTAGATATTGGGACACATTGGCCCTCTATGGACGTGATTGTACTAGATACTTTTATTATAAAAACTCAATGGTTATTAGGATTATATATATATATATATATATATATATATATATATATAAAACCTACAAATATTCCTTTAAAAAAGAATGTGTAAATGGTATTATAATTAGTATACATATATATATATATATATACTACATATACTGATGACCAGTAATGACAGTATATATATGTATATGTATATATAGTGTATATACATATATACATATATATACTATATATATATATATAGTATATATACATATACATAACATCAGTATACTACATATACAATATATATATATGTATACTTATATATATATATATATATATATATATATATATATATGTATGTATACTACATATACTGATGACCAGTAATGACAGTATATATATGTATATGTATATATAGTGTATATACATATATACATATATATACTATATATATATATATAGTATATATACATATACATAACATCAGTATACTACATATACAGTATATATATATGTATACTTATATATATATATGTATGTATACTACATATACTGATGACCAGTAATGACAGTATATATATGTATATGTATATATAGTGTATATATATATATATATATATGTATATGTATTATATATATATAGTATATATATAGTGTATATATATATAGTATATGTATATATATATAGCGATATACTGTATATATGTATATATACATACCTGCAAAGGTTTTCGTTCATATAGATTATATATATAATACATATACTACATCTCCAGATCTCAAATGTATTATTTGAGAACTACAGACATATCCATAGAACAACCTACTGAGGTTAGGTTGACGAATTGGAATAACATGGCTACCAAATGCATTAATAATCGAGTAGCTAGTATTCAAAATAGTTTGGATCGAGTGAAGAAAATGTTGAAAAGTATTGATTTGTATCAAAAAGGAGAGCTTGCTATAACATTAAAAACTATAGATAGTAATACTGGTGTGCATTCGCATAATATACAGTCTAAAATAGAAAAAGAAGTTAAGCCTGTGCTCCAAAAAGAAGAAGAGATTAACAGTAAAATAGATACTGTCACAACTGGTCATCAAGACATAGCTCATAGTCAAGAAGAATTAAAAACAAAAGTATCTGATGTTGAGTCTAAGGTTGATCAAGTTATTTCTGGTATTGACTCCCTGAATAGAGAAGTGTCTACTCAGCAGCAACACTTAGCCCTTCTGCCTACACAACAACAATCAACAGAGATTCAGCCATTAAATCTGAATCCTGAACAAGCTGGTATTCTTAGTTGGGAATCCGTAGAAAACATAGAAAAAGAGGAAATCTTTAAACCTCTTATTACTCCTCTTTCTATGAAAGCTCCCCAACTTGAAATTGATAAATCTTTTAAGATAGGCATGGCAAAAAATAGTGAACCAGAAAAGTTCAGTTATTTCTCTAATGGAGAAACTTCAAGACAACCTTTAGATGGACAAATCAGAACATTAAGTTTACAACCTTTCTTTTGGCAGTTTGATTGTGAAACACCTGCTAAGAGAAAAGAAATGTGTCAAGCTATGCTATCATGGGCCAGTGTTCAAATGTTTGGTCTAAAAAGAGATGCAAAGACAGTTGCCCAACAAATCATAAATGGTTTTATTGGTAATATTAAGGAATGGTGGGATCATGGTCACAATCAGTATAAGGATGCAATAGTAAACCATGCAGAACCAGTCCCCTGTTTATGTCAAGCCATATACAATGAATTTGAGGGAACATTAGATGATGAGAGAGAAGCTAATAGATCTCAGTTTCTCAAAGCACAATTGTGTGATATGTCTAGATTAGAAGAATATATGTGTAATATGGAAAAATTGATATACAGTTCTGGAGAAATGTTTAATCCTGCCTATAAGGTTAGATATATAGAATATTTTCCCAAGTATTTTGCAGAAAAGTATAAGACTGCTATGGGTTCCCAATATTCTAATATGTCTTTTGGTAGAATCAACCAGTGTATTAGAAAAGTAAATCAGAAATTGTGTGAAGAAAGGAAAGCCCATAAAGAAACTATGCAGTTTCATAAGCAGTTAGGTGTAAAGTTTTGTAATAGTATTGAAAACAGTTATGGTTGTACAGATCCAAGGAATTATAGAAAACAGAGGTATAAACAGAAAATAAAAAGGAAATCAGATTGTCAGTGCAATTTCCAACCTACTTCAAAGTGGTCCAGAAAACCAAAATTTAAGAAGAAATCTTTCTTTCAAAAGAAAGTATTTCGTAAGAAGAAACATGGGTTTCAGAAAACCCCTATAAAGTGTTTCCTTTGCCAAGGAAATCACTATGCAAATAAGTGTCCTCAAAAAAATACTCAGTCAAAGAAAGTAAATTTTTGCAGAGTCATAATATCATAGAAGATGAATATGTTTTAATTCCTGCAGACAGTGCTGAGTATGAGTCAGATTTCAAATTCACTGATGAAGAATCTGACAATGAAAATATAATCAATATGATAAATGAAGAAGTTGAATCTGAGTCAGAATTATCATCTGATTATGAATCAGAAATAGGGTTTCAGATTCAAATGAATAGTATGCAATCTTCTTTTAATTAGTTTTATGACAGTTTAAGTCTTTCTTAGCAATTGTAAACTCTGAAACAAAGATATGACAGTTTGCCTCCATATTTAATGTCTGAGAAAATGTTTTTGCAAAGTCAGATTCAAGATACTGAAAGAAGATATTTGAATCAATTAGAATTTAATCAGAAACAAAAGATTTCTCTGTCTTCTCAGTTTTCTCAGCAAAGTATTAATAAAGGTAAAGAAATTGTTAGTTCTTCTCCTGATCTGCATAGAAGAGAATGGATAACTAAGCGAATCAAAACGCTTCAGTTATTTCTCCAAAAAGCACAAGCAGAATTGGAAACTCTGCTTAGAGAAGAGGCAGATGAAGAAGATGAAGAACAAAAATTTGAAGAACTCATAAGAGTTGCTGATGCTGCAGAAGCAGAATATACTACTACTCACATGACAGTGGATAATAACATTCATCAAGTTTCAATCCACGAAACTAGTAATCCTGTCTGTGAGGTGAGTATAAAATCAAAAGGATTTAAAGCTTATGCTTTAGATGTTTTACTTGATATTGGTGTTGATGCTTCATTAGCCAGATTTCATGCTATTCCCGAAGATAAATGGATACCTAATTTTGTTCGTCTGACTTTCAATACAAAGACGATCATATCTGAATGGTCAGCTAGTGTTCCTGTTCTTTTAGGTAACACTATATTCAATTTTAAGGTAATCTATCATGAAATGCCTTTATTTGACATGATGTTTGGATCAGATAATCTTTCTTGTTTCTATCCGATCACCATTAATAAGCATGAAATTTTGCTAGGACAAAAGTATTCTCTTTACAAAAAGCATAGATATGAATGCAGAATTCCATTGAAAGAAAAAATTTAGAAGCCTGTAAATAATGAATGGTTATTTCAGAAGATAAATTGTTGTAAAGTTGATATTGACCCTGTGCTTGCAAAGATTGTTAGAGATTGCTATTCAGAAAATCCTCTTGCTTTTCAGCACAGAAAGGTTCATATTTGTAAAATAGATTTGAAGTTAGTTACTGATAAGAATGGGAAAATGGTAGAACCAAAATTCAAAGCTCACCATTATGGTATGTCACCTTCTCTTAGAGCTGAATGTTTTACAGAAATACAGTAGTTAAAGGAGCAAGGTCTCATCAGAGATTCTTCCAGCCCATGGGGTTGTGAAGCATTCTATGTGAATAAAAGAAGTGAGCAGGTCAGAGGTAAGAAAAGATTAGTTATCAACTACATCCCTATGAATAAACATGTGGTTCCTATCCAACATCCAATTCCTTCTAAGGATGAAATTTTACAAAGATTAACTGGTAGTAAAGTGTATAGTAAGTTTGATTTAAAATTAGGTTTCTGGAAGATACAGGTAGCAAAAGAAGATAGGTATAAGACAACATTCATCACTCCCTTTGGACAATATGAATGGAATGTGCTTCCATTTGGTTTGAAAACAGCTCCCAGCATATTTCAGAAAATGATGAATGAAATATTTGCTGCCTTTAGTCAGTTTATAATAGTTTATATAGATGATATTTTGGTATTCAGTAAGTCCCCCAAAGATCATGTCAAACATCTACAGCAGTTTTATCAGATTATTTATGATAATGGTTTAGAACTCTCAGAAAAGAAAATGGTTGTGTTTAAGGAAGAAATTGATTTTCTGGGTATAACCATTAGTTCAGGAAAAGTCACAGTCCAGCCTCATGTGTTACAGAGTATTCAAAATTTTCCTGATGAAATTACAGATAAAATTATGTTGCAAAGATTTTTGGGTTGTGTAAATTATATTGCTGGTCACTATTTTAATATTTCTCAGGATAGAATTCTTTTGAATAAAAGATTGTCTAAAACTCCTCCTGCATGGTCTGATGAAATCACTTCAACTGTTAAAAGAATTAAACAGAAGTGTGCTAATTTGCCTCCTTTGCAGTTATCAGGCAATGGTCAGAAGATTATTGAGACAGATGCATCCAATGAATATTGGGGTGCAGTGCTTAAAGAAAAATTGTCTGATGGATCTGAAAAGCTTTGCAGGTATGCTTCATGTTCCTTCAAGAAAGGTCAGTTGAATTATCATTCCACTCATAAGGAAATATTAGCTGTGATAAAAGCTATTCAAGCTTTTATGTTCTTCATAAGGTCAGAACATTTCATTGTTCGTTCTGATTTAAAGAATTTTATGAGTATTTTAAATTCAGCTGATAAACTAAAGAAAGGATCTGTGAGTTAGTTGATTAGGTGGGCAACCTATTTAGCAGATTTTGATTTCACAGTTGAGCATATTGCAGGAAAGAAAAATTCTTTAGCAGATTACTTAACCAGAGAATTTCAGTCTAAAGTAATCATGATAGTGACTGAAGTTCGTGTAGAATTTCATGAGAAATTGTGGTGCTCAAGGCCATTAGTAACTACTCAGCTGCAAAATGAGATTACAAGACTCCAAGCTCAGTCCTATGCTGTAGCAGATCATTTGAATTCCAATAACATTGCATGGAGTACTCATTATGCAGAAATTGAAGGAGAAAATAGTGTTCATACAACACTATTGAATAAGCTTAGAAATTTTCCAGATTTAATGGGTTCTAATAATCCATTAATAAAGATGATCTATAGAATGGGCACTGTGTTTACTTTTAGATGGTCTACATTCTGGCCAAAGTTTAACCCTAGCAGAGAAAATTATTGGGAATCTCAGGATATGCCTGATTATATGTTTGAATTCTTAGATTATATTATGCCAATCAGAGCTGCTACTAATTATTTTGTCAATATAGCTCCTAATATGCTTTGCAATATTTTTATTGCACTAAGAATTCCTTTCAGGGTTAAATTTGAGCTATTCTTGGTTCAGAATCATCAGTTCAATGCCCATGCTCGTGTTCACACTCAAGTTCAACCTGCTATTCCGGTTGCTTCCATATGG
Source organism: Torreya grandis (assembly GCA_037957365.1). NCBI lineage: Eukaryota > Viridiplantae > Streptophyta > Pinopsida > Cupressales > Taxaceae > Torreya > Torreya grandis. The sequence continues at coordinate 1,654,354 of JARHVA010000443.1, forward strand.
AGAAGGATTACTGTCAGTCATGAAGCGATCTTTCCAGAGACTCCTGATGGAAGATTGTGTCAGATTCCATCTGCACTCTTTATGGATCATACAGCTAGTGAAACGATAAGTCATGATGGTGATACTGATGACTCACCATATTCCCCAATTGGTTCTTATGAATTCGTAGATGATGATTAAAGACTAATCATGGGGTCTATCCATGGTAGTGAGTGGAGCGCACTATATCGCTCTTTATGTCATCTTTGTGGACCACACCACTTGTTAAAGGTGGTACTATGTTGGCCGTGTCGATAGACTTTAGTTATTGTTTGCTTTAGTCGGTGCGTAGTGGGCCCATACCCACAGCTGTAATCGCATCTTTTGTTTGGACCGTCGATGCTGTCGGTTTGTGATATTCGTTGATCTTCCTCCTCAAATGCTATAAATAAGGAAGCTCCACAAGTTATCGGCATCCAGTTTTGAGAGTCCAGTCTTTGAATTTGGTCTAGGTCTGTAGAGTTTTAGTTTGCTTATAAGCTTTGGTTTGCTTAAGCCTTGTAATATTAAAGTTTTGCTGAAAGTTTTGCAAGAAATACAAGAAGAAAGTGTGATTTAGAAAGGTCCTATTTAAAATGGTATCAGAGCCATGTTGAATCTTATATAAACCATGTTGAATCTTATATGTGCTAAGATTATGTTTTGTATCTTTCTCAAATCTGTTATTCTATTTGCTTTCTGTGTCTATCTTGCTTGAGTTCTGTATCTGTTATATTCTGGTGGCTTCAACCATTGTGATTCGGTATCGCGTTCAGTTCAGCGCTAAAGATAGGGAAGTGGCGAGGTCCCTCCAAAGCTGTGGATAGGCGTTTTTGTGGATCCGATTAAGTACCAAAAATAGGTGTCATAATAGAAGCTCTGAATCATCCAGTTGAAGATACTCCAGGTATTTCTGATACATGCACTCTTGATGAGTTAGCCTCACAGTCTGTAAATTTTGAATTAATAGAATTTGATGAAAATAGTCCTAGTCCTGCCTGGCACTTACCTCCCTTAAAACCATCTGATGTCTATGACAAACTTTCTTCTTTTAATCTTCTTGCTAAAACCAACATTAAGCTTGTTGAGAATGTTCTACAAATTCAATCCACAGATCAAGACAAGTATTTTTTACAAATTCTTAGTGATAAAGAAATCTCTATTCTTAAAAGCCAGTCTAAATATAAATTTATGCATATAGGTGTTATCTCTATAGGTTTCCAACCTCTCTTTAGAAAAGGTTTAAATGTTAGTATGTTAGCCTGTCTATTAGATAATCGACATATGTATTTCTCTGACTGCTTACAAGCTGCCCTCCAAGCTGGTCTTCACCTTGGTCCAATTTTCACAACTGTCTATCTAATTATCCTATTGCTATTCACCAGGAGAAAAACTTTAATCAAATCTTTAAGCTTTACATTCAGACTGTTGGTCTTCATATGCTTGCTAGTTCTTGCCCGCTTGCTGTTCATTATCAGGTCATGTATCAGCTGACTAATACCTTGTGTCCTGCTGTTAAACATTTCCCCGCACCTGGCAAAAGCATGGTGACCATTGGTACATCACACAGTCAACTCATGCCTGATGAAGCTATTTCTTGGTCTGATCTAAAGTTTCCTCGTAAATGGATAATTGATACTGAGTCAATGCAGCCTGCATGTAAAACCTTTGTCAGAGCTACATCTGTTAAAGACTTACCCAATAGATCTATTATTAAGTTTGATACTCCTTTCCAAGCTCCCAGTACTTCATCTCTATCTGTACCCTCTCAATGTCTTCACCTGCAGAAGATTCATGATCCTCAAATTGATTCATTCTATTGTCCTGACTGTAAAAATATCTTGAAAAAGCCTAGCCATGCTGACATAAACATGGTTACCAGTAGAAGTCAGAGAGACATAGAATTGTAGAAATTATTTCCTAAAAATAGACAGTTATTATCTTACAAAAAGAATCTTCAGATGGAAAGTACATCACAGAATCCTTCTGAGTCTAATGATGGCCATGTCTGGAAGACACCTCAAGGAGATGAGTCATATAATGAAAAGGTTTTCCCCAAAACCTCTGATTTTGCTCAATACTCACTAGATGGAAAGAACAGATCTCAAATGTATTATTTGAGAACTACAGACAGATCCATAGAACAACCTACTGAGGTTAGGTTGATGAATTGGAATACCCTGGCTACCAAATGCATCAATAATCGAGTAGCTAGTATTCAGAATAGTTTGGATCAGGTTCAAAAAATGTTGAAGAGTATTGATTTGTATCAAAAAGGAGAGCTTGCTAAAGCATTAAAAACTATAGATAGTAATACTGGTGTGCATTCACATAATATACAGTCTAAAATAGAAAAAGAAGTTAAGCCTGTGCTCCAAAAAGAAGAAGAGATTAACAGTAAAATAGATACTATCATTGCTGGTCATCAAGACATAGCTCATAGTCAGGAAGAATTGAAATCTGAAGTATCTAATGTTGAGTCTAAGGTTGATCAAGTCATTTTTGGTATTGTCTCCCTGAATAGAGAAGTGTCTGCTCAGCAGCAACACTTAGCCCTTCTGCCTACACAACAACAGTCAACAGAGATTTAGCAATTAAATTTGAATCTTGAACAAGCTGGTATTCTTAGTTGGGAATTCGTAGAAAACATAGAAAAAGAGGAAATCTTTAAACCTCTTATTACTCCTCTTTCTATGAAAGCTCCCCAACTTGAAATGGATAAAGTTTTTAAGATAGGCATGGCAAAAATAAGTGAACCAAAAAAGTTCAGTTATTTCTCTGATGGAGAAACTTCAAAACAACCCTTAGATGGACAAATCAGAACATTAAGTTTACAACCTTTCTTTTGGCAGTTTGATTGTGAAACACCTGGTAAGAGAAAAGAAATGTGTCAAGCTATGCTATCATGGGTCAGTGTTCAAATGTTTGTTCTAAAAAGAGATGTAAAGATAGTTGCCCAACAAATCATAAATGGTTTTATTGGTAATATTAAGGAATGGTGGGATCATGGTCACAATCAGTATAAGGATGCAATAGTAAACCATGTAGAACCAGTCCCCTATTTATGTCAAGCCATATACAATGAATTTGTGGGAACATTAGATGATGAGAGAGAAGCTAATAGATCTCAGTTTCTCAGAGCACAATTGTGTGATATGTCTAGATTAGAAGAATATATGTGTAATATGGAAAAATTGATATACAGTTCTGGAGAAATGTTTAATCTTGCCTATAAGGTTAGATATATAGAATATTTTCCCAAGTATTTTGAAAAAAAGTATAAGACTGCTATGGGTTCCCAGTATTCTAATATGTCTTTTGGTAGAATCAACCAGTGTATTAGAAAAGTAAATCAGAAATTGTGTGAAGAAAGGAAAGCCCAGAAAGAAACTATGCAGTTTCATAAGCAGTTAGGTGTAAAGTTTTGCAATAGTATTGAAAATAGTTATGGTTGTACAGATCTGAGGAATTATAGAAAACAGAGGTATAAACAGAAAATGAAAAAGAAAGCAGATTGTCAGTGCAGTAGAAAACTAAAGTTCAAGAAGAAATCTTTCTTTCAAAAGAAAGTATTTCGTAAGAAGAAACATGGGTTTCAGAAAACCCCTATAAAGTGTTTCCTTTGCCAAGGAAATCACTATGTAAATAAGTGTCCTCAGAAAAATACTCAGTCAAAAAAAGGAAATTTTTTTGCAGAGTCATAATATCACAGAAGATGAATATGTTTTAATTCCTGCAGACAGTGCTGAGTATGAGTCAGATTTCGAATTCACTGATGAAGAATCTGACAATGAAAATATAATTAATATGATAAATGAAGAAGAAGAATCTGAATCAAAATTATCATCTGATTATGAATCAAAAATAGGGTTTCAGATTCAAATGAATAGTATGCAATCTTCTTTTAATCAGTTTTCTAACAGTTTAAGTCTTTCTTAGCAGCTGCAAACTCTAAAACAAAGATATGATAGTTTGCCGCCATATCTTATGTCTGAGAAAATGTTTTTGCAAACTCAGATTCAAGATACTGAAAGAAGATATTTGAATCAATTAGAATTTAATCAGAAACAAAAGATTTCTCTGTCTTCTCAGTTTTCTCAGCAAAGTATTAATAAAGGTAAAGAAATTGTTAGTTCTTCTCCTGATATGCATAGAAGAGAATGGAAAACTAAGCGAATCAAAATGCTTCATTTATTTCTCCAAAAAGCACAAGCAAAATTGGAAACTCTGCTTAGAGAAGAGGCAGATGAAGAAGATGAAGAACATAAATTTGAAGAACTCATAAGAGTTGCTGATGCTGTAGAAGAAGCAGAATATACTGCTACTCACATGACAGTGGATAATAACATTCATCAAGTTTCAATCCATGAAACTAGTAATCCTATATGTGAGGTGAGTATAAAATGGAAAGGATTTAAAGCTTATGCTTTAGATGTTTTACTTGATACTGGTGTTGATGCTTCATTAGCTAGATTTCATGCTATTCTCGAAGATAAATGGATACCTGATTTTGTTTGTCTGACTTTCAATACAAAGACGATCATATCTGAATGGTCAGCTAGTGTTCCTATTCTTTTAGGTAACACTGTATTCAATTTTAAGGTAATCCATCATGAAATGCCTTTATTTGACATGATGTTTGGATCAGATAATCTTTCTTGTTTCTATCTGATCACCATTAATAAGCATGAAATTCTGCTAGCACAAAAGTATTATCTTTACAAAAAGCATAGATATGAATGTAGAATTCCATTGAAAGAAAAAATTTAGAAGCCTATAAATAATTAATGGTTATTTCAGAAGATAAATTGTTGTAAAGTTGATATTGACCCTGTGCTTGCAAAGATTGTTAGAGATTGTTGTTCAGAAAATCCTCTTGCTTTCCAGCACAGAAAAGTTCATGTCTATAATATAGATTTGCAGTTAGTTACTGATAAGAATGGGAAAATGGTAGAACCAAAATTCAAAGCTCACCATTGTGGTATGTCACCTTGTTTTAGAGCTGAATGTTTTACAGAAATATAGCAGTTAAAGGAGCAAGGTCTCATCAGAGATTCTTCCAGCCCATGGGGTTGTGAAGCATTTTATGTGAATAAAAGAAGTGAGCAGGTCAAAGGTAAGAAAAGATTGGTTATCAACTACATCCCTCTGAATAAACATGTAGTTCCCATCCAACATCCAATTCCCTCAAAGGATGAAATTTTGCAGAGACTAACTGGTAGTAAGATATATAGTAAATTTGATTTAACATATGGATTCTGGCAGATACATGGAGCAGAAGAAGATAGGTATAAGACAGCATTCATCACTCCCTTTGGACAGTATGAATGGAATGTGCTTCCATTTGATTTAAAAACTGCTCCTAGTATATTTCAGAAAATGATGAATGAAATATTTGCTGCCTTTAGTCAGTTTATAATAGTTTATATAGATGATATTCTGGTATATAGTAAGTCCCCCAAAGATCATATCAAACATTTACAGCAGTTTTATCAGATTATTTATGATAATGGTTTAGTTCTCTCAGAAAAGAAAATGGTTGTGTTTAAGGAAGAAATTGATTTTCTGGGTATAACCATTAGTTCAGGAAAAGTCACAGTTCAGCCTCATGTGTTACAAAGTATTCAGAATTTTCCTGATGAAATTACAGATAAAACTATGTTACAGAGATTCTTGGGTTGTGTAAATTATATTGCTGGTCACTATTTTAATATTGCTCAGGATAGAATTCTTTTGAATAAAAGATTGTCTAAAACTCCTCCTGCATGGTCTGATGAAATGACTTCAGCTATTAAAAGAATTAAGCAAAAATGTGCTAATTTGCCTCCTTTGTAGTTATCAGGCAATGGTCAGAAGATTATTGAGACAGATGCATCCAATGAATATTGGGGTGCAGTGCTTAAAGAAAAAATGTCTGACGGGTCTGAAAAACTTTGCAGGTATGCTTCAGGGTCTTTCAAAAAGGCTCAGTTGAATTATCATTCAACTCATAAGGAAATATTAGCTGTGATAAAAGCTATTCAAGCTTTTATGTTCTTCATAAGGTCAGACCATTTCATTGTTCATTCTGATTTAAAGAATTTTATGAGTATTTTAAATTTAGCTGATAATCTAAAGAAAGGATCTGTGAGTCAGTTGATTAGGTGGGCAACCTATTTAGCAGATTTTGATTTCACAGTTGAGCATATTGCAGGAAAGAAAAATTCTTTAGCAGATTACTTAACCAGAGAATTTCAGTCTAAAGTAATCATGACAGTGACTGAAGTTCGTGAAGAATTTCATGAAAAATTTTGGTGCTCAAGGCCATTAGTAACTACTCAGCTGCAAAATGAGATTATAAGACTCCAAGCTCAGTCCTATGCTGTAGCAGATCATTTGAATTCCAATAACATTGCATGGAGTACTCATTATGCAAAAATTGAAGGAGAAAATAGTGTTCATACAACACTATTGAATAAGCCTGGAAATTTTCCAGATTTAATGGGTTCTAATAATCCATTGATAAAGATGATCTATAGAATGGGCACTGTGTTCACTTTTAGATGGTCTACATTCTAGCCAAAGTTTAACCCCAGCAGAGAAAATTATTGGGAATCTCAGGATATGCTTGATTATATGTTTGAATTCTTAGATTATATTATGCCAACCAGAGCTGCTACTAATTATTTTGTCAATATAGCTCCTAATATGCTTCGCAATATTTTTATTGCACTAAGAATTCCTTTCAGGGTTAAATTTGAGCTATTCTTGGTTCAGAATCATCAGTTCAATGCCCATGCTCATGTTCACACTCAAGTTCAACCTGTTATTCCGATTGCTTCCATATGGAGAAGGATTACTGTCAGTCATGAAGCGATCTTTCTAGAGACTCCTGATGGAAGATTGTGTCGGATTCCATCTGCACTCTTTATGGATCATACAACTAGTGAAACGACAAGTCATGATGGTGATACTGATGACTCACCATATTCCCAGCTGGTTCCTATGAATTCACAGATGATGATTAAAGACTAATCACGGGGTCTGTCCGTGGTAGTGAGTGGAGTGCACTATATCGCTCTTTATGTCATCTTTGTGGACCACACCACTTGTTAACCAAATTACTTAACCAGATAATTTCAGTCTAAAGTAATCATGATAGTGACTGAAGTTTGTGAAGAATTTCATGAGAAGCTATGGCGCTCAAGGCCATTAGTAACTACTCAGCTGCAAAATGAGATTACGAGACTCCAAGCTCAATCCTATGCTATAGCAGATCATTTGAATTCCAATAACATTACATGGAGTACTCATTATGCAGAGATTGAAGGAGAAAATAGTGTTCATACAACACTATTGAATAAGCCTGGAAATTTTCCAGATTTAATGGGTTCTAATAATCCATTAATAAAGATGATCTATAGAATGGGCACTATGTTTACTTTTAGATGGTCTACATTTTGGCCAAAGTTTAACCCCAGCAGAGAAAATTATTGGGAATCTCAGGATATGCCTGATTATATGTTTGAATTCTTAGATTATATTATGCCAACCAGAGTTGCTAATAATTATTTTGTCAATATAGCTCCTAATATGCTTCACAATATTTTTATTTCACTAAGAATTCCTTTCAGGGTTAAATTTGAGCTATTCTTGGTTCAGAATCATCAGTTCAATGCCCATGCTCGTGTTCACACTCGAGTTCAACCTGCTATTCTGGTTACTTCCATATGGAGAAGGATTACTGTCAGTCATGAAGCAATCTTTCCAGAGACTCCTGATGGAAGATTGTGTCGGATTCCATCTGCACTCTTTATGGATCATACAGCTAGTGAAATGACAAGTCATGATGGTGATACTGATGACTCACCATATTCCCCAGCTAGTTCCTATGAATTCGCAGATGATGATTAAAGACTAATCATGGGGTCTGTCTATGGTAGTGAGTGGAGTGCACTATATCGCTCTTTATGTCATTTTTGTGCACCATATCACTTGTTAAAGGCAGTATTCTGTTGGCTGTGTCGATAGACTTTAGTTACTAGTTGCTTTAGTCGGTGCGTAGTGGGCCCATACCCACAGCTGTAATCGCATCTTTTGTTTGGACCATCGATGCTGTCAGTTTGTGATATCCGTTGATCTTCCTCCTCAAATGCTATAAATAAGGAAGCTCTCACGAGTTATCGACATCCGGTTTTGAGAGTCTAGTCTTTGAATTTGGTCTAGGTCTTTAGAGTTTTAGTTTGCTTATAAGCTTTGTTTTGCTTAAGCCTTGTAATATTAAAGTTTTGTTGAAAGTTTTGCAAGAAATACAAGAAGAAAGTGTGATTTAGAAAGGTCCTATTTTAAATGGTATCTGAGCCATGTTGAATACCCTCCCAATGTCTTTACTACCAGTTAATACCATTTACTCTTGATGAGTTAGCCTCACAGTCTGTAAATTCTGAATTAATAGAATTTGATGAAAATAGTCCTAGTCCTGCCTGGCACTTACCTCCCTTAAAACCATCCGATGTCTATGACAAACTTTTTTCTTTTAATCTTATTGCTAAAACCAACATTAAGCTTGTTGAGAATGTTCTACAAATTCAATCCATAGATCAAGACAAGTATTTTTTACAAATTCTTAGTGATAAATAAATCTCTATTCTTAAAAGCCAGTCTAAATATAAATTTATGCATATAGGTGCTATCTCTATAGGTTTCCAACCTCTCTTTAGAAAAGGTTTAAATGTTAGTATGTTAGCCTGTCTATTAGATAATCGACAAATGTATTTCTCTGACTGCTTACAAGCTGCCCTCCAAGCTGGTCTTCACCTTGGTCCAGTTTTTACGACTGTTTATCCCAATTATCCTATTGCTATTCACCAGAAGAAAAACTTTAATCAAATCTTTAAACTTTACATTCAGACTGCTGGTCTTCATATGCTTACTGGTTCTTGCCCGCTTGCTGTTCATTATCAGGTCATGTATCGGCTGACTAATACCTTGTGTCCTACTATTAAACATTCCCCCGCACCTGGCAAAAGCGTGGTGACAATTGGTACATCACATAGTCAACTCATGCCTATTGAAGCTATTTCTTGGTCTTATCTAAAGTCTCCTCGTAAATGGATAATTGATACTGAGTCAATGCAACCTCCACGTAAAACCTTTGTCAGAGCTACATCTGTTAAAGACTTACCCAATAGATCTATTATTAAGTTTGATACTCCTTCTCAAGCTCCCAGTACTTCATCTCTGTCAATACCCTCTCAATGTCTTCACCCACAGAAGATTCATGATCCTCAAATTGATTCATTCTATTGTCCTGACTGTAAAAGTATCTTGAAAAAGCCTAGCCATGCTGTCATAAACATCGTTACCAGTAGAAGTCAGTGAGACATAGATTTGCAGAAACTGTTTGCTAAAAATAGACAGTTATTATCTTATAAAAGGAATCTTCAGATGGAAAGTACATCACAGAATCCTTCTGAGTCTGATGATGGCCATGTCTGGAAGACACCTCAAGGAGATGAGTCATATAATGAAAAGGTTTTCCTTAAAACCTTTGATTTTGCTCAATACTCACCAGATGGAAAGAATAGATCTCAAATGTATTATTTGAGAACTACAGACAGATCCATAGAACAACCTACTGAGGTTAGGTTGATGAATTGGAATAACCTGGCTACCAAATGCATTAATAATCGAGTAGCTAGTATTCAAAATAGTTTGGATCAAGTGCAAAAAATTACCATGGACATGACATAAAGAGTGATATAGTGCGCTCCACTCACTACCACGGACAGACCCCGTGATTAGTCTTTAATCATCATTTGTGAATTCATAGGAACCAGCTGGGGAATATGGTGAGTCATCAGTATCACCATCATGACTTATCGTTTCACTAGCTGTATGATCCATAAAGAGTGCAGATGGAATCCGACACAATCTTCTATCAGGAGTCCCTAGAAAGATTGCTTCATGACTGACAGTAATCCTTCTCCATATGGAAGCAACTGGAATAGCAGGTTGAACTCGAGTGTGAACATGAGCATGGGCATTGAACTGATGATTCTGAACCAAGAATAGCTCAAATTTAACCCTGAAAGGAATTCTTAGTGCAATAAAAATATTGTGAAGCATATTAGGAGCTATATTGATAAAATAATCAGTAGCAGCTCTGGTTGGCATAATATAATCTAAGAATTCAAACATATAATCAGGCATATCCTGAGATTCCCAATAATTTTCTCTGCTGGGGTTAAACTTTGGCCAAAATGTAGACCATCTGAAAGTAAACATAGTGCCCATTCTATAGATCATCTTTATTAATGGATTATTAGAACCCATTAAATCTGGAAAATTTCTAGGCTTATTCAATAGTGTTGTATGAACACTATTTTCTCCTTCAATCTCTGCATAATGAGTACTCCATGCAATGTTATTGGAATTCAAATGATCTGCTACAGCATAGGACTGAGCTTGGAGTCTCGTAATCTCATTTTGCAGCTGAGTAGTTACCAATGGCCTTGAGCGCCATAGCTTCTCATGAAATTCTTCACGAACTTCAGTCACTATCATGATTACTTTAGACTGAAATTCTCTAGTTAAGTAATCTGCTAAAGAATGTTTCTTTCCTGCAATATGCTCAACTGTGAAATCAAAATCTGCTAGATAGGTTGCCCACCTAATCAATCGACTTACAGATCCTTTCTTCAAATTATCAGCTGAATTTAAAATACTCATAAATTTTTTTAAATTAGAACGAACAATGAAATGTTCTGACCTTATGAAGAACATAAAAGCTTGAATAGCTTTTATCACAGCTAATATTTCCTTATGAGTTGAATGATAATTCAACTGAGCCTTTTTTAAGGAACCTGAAGCATACCTTCAAAGTTTTTCAGACCCGTCAGACATTTTTTCCTTAAGCACTGCACCCCAATATTCATTGGATGCATCTGTCTCAATAATTTTCTGACCATTGCCTGATAACTGCAAAGGAGGCAAATTAACACACTTCTGTTTAATTCTTTTAACAGCTGAAGTCATTTCATCATACCATGTAGGAGGAGTTTTAGACAGTCTTTTATTCAAAAGCATTCTATCCTGAGCAATATTAAAATAGTGACCAGATATATAATTTACACAACCCAAGAATCTCTGTAACATAGTTTTATCTGTAATTTCATCAGGAAAATTTTGAATACTGTGTAACACATGAGGCTAGACTGTGACTTTTCCTGAACTAATGGTTATACCCAGAAAATCAATTTCTTCCTTAAACACAACCATTTTCTTTTCTGAGAGAACTAAACCATTATCATAAATAATCTTATAAAACTGCTGTAGATGTTTGATATGATCTTTGGGGGACTTACTGAATACCAGAATATCATCTATATAAACTATTATAAATTGACTAAAGGTAGCAAATATTTCATTCATCATTTTCTGAAATATACTAGGAGCAGTTTTTAAACCAAATGGAAGCACATTCCATTCATACTGTCCAAAGGGAGTGATGAATGATGTCTTATACCTATCTTCTTCTGCTACCTGTATCTGCCAGAATCCAGATTTTAAATCAAACTTACTATATATCTTACTACCAGTTAGTCTCTGCAAAATTTCATCCTTTGAGGGAATTGGATGTTGGATGGGAACTACATGTTTATTCAGAGGGATGTAGTTGATAACCAATCTTTTCTTACCTCTGACCTGCTCACTTCTTTTATTCACATAAAATGCTTCACAACCCCATGGGCTGGAAGAATCTCTGATGAGACCTTGCTCCTTTAACTGTTGTATTTATGTAAAACATTCAACTCTAAGACAAGGTGACATACCACAATGGTGAGCTTTGAATTTTGGTTCTACCATTTTCCCACTCTTATCAGTAACTAACTACAAATCTATTTTACAAATATGAACCTTTCTGTGCTGAAAAGCAAGAGGATTTTCTGAACAGCAATCTCTAACAATCTTTGCAAGCACAGGGTCAATATCAACTTTACAACAATTTATCTTCTGAAATAACCATTCATTATTTACAGGCTTCTGAATTTTTTCTTTCAATGGAATTCTGCATTCATATCTATGCTTTTTGTAAAGAGAATACTTTTGTGCTAGCAGAATTTCATGCTTATTAATGGTGATCGGATAGAAACAAGAGAGATTATCTGATCCAAACATCATGTCAAACAATGGCATTTCATGATGGATTACCTTAAAATTGAATATAGTGTTACCTAGAAGAACAGGAACACTAGCTGACCATTCTGAAATGATTGTCTTAGTATTAAATGTCAGACGAACAAAATCAGGTATCCATTTATCTTCAGGGATTGCATGAAATCTAGCTAATGAAGCATCAGCACCAGTATCAAGAAAAACATCTAAATCATAGGCTTTAAATCTTTTCCATTTTATACTAACTTCACAGACAGGATTACTAGTTTTGTGGACTAAAACTTGATGAATGTTATATTTTACTGTCATGTGAGTAGCAGCATATTCTGCTTCTGCAGCATCAACAACTCTTATGAGTTATTCTTCAAATTTTTGTTCTTCATCTTCTTCATCTGCCTCTTCTCTAAGCAGAGTTTCCAATTATGCTTGTGCTTTTTGGAGAAATAACTGAAGCGTTTTGATTCGCTTAGTTCTCCATTCTTTTCTATGCAGATCAGGAGAAGAACTAATAATTTCTTTCCCTTTATTAATATTTTGCTGAGAAAACTGAGAAGACGGAGAAATCTTTTATTTCTGATTAAATTCTAACTGATTTAAATATCTTCTTTCAGTATCTTGAATTTGACTTTGCAAAAACATTTTCTCAGACATTAAATATGGAGGTAAACTGTCATATCTTTTTTTTAGAGTTTGCAATTGCTGAGAAAGACTTAAACTGTCAGAAAACTGATTAAAAGAAGATTGCATACTATTTATTTGAATCTGAAACCCTATTTCTGATTCATAATCTGAGGATAGTTCTGACTCAGATTCAACTTCTTCATTTATCATATTGATTATATTTTCAGTGTCATATTCTTCATCAGTGAATTCGAAATCTGACTCATACTCAGCACTGTCTGCAGGAATTAAAACATATTCATCTTCTATGATATTATGACTCTGCAAGAAGTTTACTTTCTTTGACTGAGTATTTTTCTGAGGACACTTATTAGCATAGTGATTCCCTTGACAGAGAAAACAATTTATAGGAGTTTTCTGAAACCCATGCTTCTTTTTACGAAATACTTTCTTCTGAAAGAAAGATTTCTTCTTAAATTTTGGTTTTCTGGACCACTTTGAAGTAGGCTGGAAATTGCACTGACAATCTGATTTCCTTTTTATTTTTTGTTTATACCTCTATTTTCTATAATTCCTCAGATCTATACAACCATAACTATTTTCAATACTATTGCAGAACTTTACACCTAACTGCTTATGAAACTGCATAGTTTCTTTATGGGATTTCCTTTCTTCACACAATTTTTGATTTACTTTTCTAATACACTAGTTGATTCTACCAAAAGACATATTAGAATACTGGGAACCCATATCAGTCTTATACTTTTCTACAAAATACTTGGGAAAAGATTCTATATATCTAACCTTATAGGTAGGATTAAACATTTCTCCAGAACTGTATATCACTTTTTCCATATTACACATATATTCTTCTAATCTAGACATATCACACAATTGTGCTCTGAGAAACTGAGATCTGTTAGCTTCTCTCTCATCATCTAATGTTCCCCCAAATTCATTGTATATGGCTTGACATAAACAGGGGACTGGTTCTGCATGGTTTACTATTACATCCTTATACTGACTGTGACCATGATCCCACCATTCCTTAATATTACCAATAAAACCATTTATGATTTGTTGGGCAACTGTTTTTGCATCTCTTTTTAGTCCAAACATTTGGACACTGGCCCATGATAGCATAGCTTGACACATTTCTTTTCTCTTAGCAGGTGTTTCACAATCAAACTGCCAAAAGAAAGGTTGTAAACTTAAAGTTCTGATTTGTCCATCTAAAGGCTGTCTTGAAGTTTCTCCATCAGAGAAATAACTAAACTTTTTTGGTTCACTTATTTTTGCCATGCCTATCTGAAAAGCTTTATCAAGTTCAAGTTGGGGAGCTTTCATGGAAAGAGGAGTAATAAGAGGTTTAAAGATTTCCTCTTTTTCTATGTTTTCAACAGATTCCCAACTAAGAATACCAGCTTGTTCAGGATTCAAATTTAATGGCTGAATCTCTGTTGACTGTTGTTGTGTAGGCAGAAGGGCTAAGTGTTGCTGCTTTGCAGACACTTCTCTATTCAGGGAGTCAATACAAAAAATGACTTGATCAACCTTAGACTCAACATTAGATACTTCAGATTTTAATTCTTCCTGACTATGAGCTATGTCTTGATGACCAGTAATGACAGTATCTATTTTACTGTTAATCTCTTCTTCTTTTTGGAGCACATGCTTAACTTCTTTTTCTATTTTAGACTGTATATTATGCGAATGCACACCAGTATTACTATCTATAGTTTTTAATGCTTTAGCAAGCTCTCTTTTTTGATACAAATCAACACTTTTCAACATTTTTTGCACTTGATCCAAACTATTCTGAATACTAGATACTCGATTATTAATGCATTTGGTAGCCAGGTTATTCCAATTCATCAACCTAACCTCATTAGGTTGTTCTATGGATCTATCTGCAGTTCTCAAATAATACATTTGAGATCTGTTCTTTCCATCTAGTGAGTATTGAGCAAAATCAGAGGTTTTAGGGAAAACCTTTTCATTGTATGACTCATCTCCTTGAGGTGTCTTCCAGACATGGCCATCATCAGACTCAGAAGGATTCTATGATGTACTTTCCATCTGAAGATTTTTTTGTAAGACAATAACTATCTATTTTTAGCAAATAGTTTTTGCAATTCTATGTCTCTCTGACTTCTACTGGTAACCATGTTTATGACAGCATGGCTAGGCTTTTTCAAGATATTTTTACAGTCAGGACAATAGAATGAATCAATTTGAGGATCATGAATCTTCTGTGGGTGAAGACATTGAGAGGGTACTGACAGAGATGAAGTACTGGGAGCTTGAGAAGGAGTATCAAACTTAATAATAGATCTATTGGGTAAGTCTTTAACAGATGTAGCTCTGACAAAGGTTTTACGTGCAGGCTGCATTGACTCAGTATCAATTATCCATTTATGAGGAAACTTTAGATCAGACCAAGAAATAGCTTTAGCAGGCATGAGTTGACTGTGTGATGTACCAATTGTCACCACGCTTTTGCCAGGTGCGGGGGAATGTTTAACAACAGGACACAAGGTATTAGTCAGCGGATACATGACCTGATAATGAACAGCAAGGGGGCAAGAACCAACGAGCATATGAAGACTAGCAGTCTGAATGTAAAGCTTAAAGATTTGATTAAATTTTTTCTCCTGGTGAATAGCAATAGGATAATTAGGATAGGCAGTCGTAAAAACTGGACCAAGGTGAAGACCAGCTTGGAGGGCAACTTGTAAGCAGTCAGATAAATACATATGTCAATTATCTAAGAGACAGGCTAGCATACTAACATTTAAACCTTTTCTAAAGAGAGGTTGGAAACCTATAGAGATAGCACCAATATGCATAAACTTATATTTAGACTGTGCTTTAAGATTAGAAATTTCTTTATCACTAAGAATTTGTAAAAAATACTTGTCTTGATCTATGCATTGGATTTGTAGAACATTCTCAACAAGCTTAATGTTGGTTTTAGCAAGAAGATTAAAAGAAGAAAGTTTGTCATAGACATCAGATGGTTTTAAGGGAGGTAAGTGCCAGGCAGGACTAGGACTATTTTCATCAAATTCTATTAATTCAGAATTTACAGACTGTGAGGCTAACTCATCAAGAGTGCATGTATCAAAAATACCTGGAGTATCTTCAACTGGATGATTCAGAGCTTCAATTATGATGCCTATTTTTGGTACTTGATCGGATCCACAAAAATGCCTATCCACGGCTTCGAAGGGATCTCGCCACTTCCCTATCTTTAGCGCTGAACTGAACGTGATACAGAATCACAATAGTTGAAGCCACCAGAATATAACAGATACATAACTCAAGCAAGATAGACATAGAAAGCAAATAGAATAACAGATTTGAGAAAGATACAAAACATAATCTTGGCACATATAAGATTCAACATGGTTTATATAAGATTCAACATGGCTCTGATACCATATATATATATATATATATATATATATATATATATATATATATATATATCTATATATATATATATCTATATATATATATATATATATATATATATATATGTATAGGCATATAGATTCTAAATCACACTTTTTTCTCTTGTATACTGTATTATATATCGTATATATGTATATGTATATATATACATATACTACATATACTGATGACCAGTAATGACAGTATATATATATAAGCTTTACATTCAGACTGCTGGCCTTCATATGCTTGTTGGTTCTTGCCCGCTTGCTATTCAGTATATATATTTGTGAACAAAAGATGCGATATATTGTATAGATGTACATATTATAATTATATATATATATATACATATATACAGTATATTGCATATTTTGTTCACAACTGTCTGTCCTAATTATCCTATTGCTATTCACCAGGAGAAGAACTTTAATCAAATCTTTAAGCTTTACATTCAGACTGCTGGTCTTCATATGCTTGATGATTATTGCCCGCTTGCTATTCATTATCAGGTCATGTATCGGCTGACTAATACCTTGTGTCCTGCTGTTAAACATTCACCCACGCCTGGCAAAAGCGTGGTGACAATTGGTACATCACATAGTCAACTCATGCCTACTGAAGCTATTTCTTGGTCTGATCTAAATTTTCCTCGTAAATGGATAATTGATACTGAGTCAATGCAGCCTGCATGTAAAACCTTTGTCAGAGCTACATCTGTTAAAGACTTACCCAATAGATCTATTATTAAGTTTGATACTCCTTCCCAAGCTCCCAGTACTTCATCTCTATCTGTACCCTCTCAATGTCTTCACCCACAAAAGATTCATGATCCTCAAATTGATTCATTCTATTGTCCTGACTGTAAAAATATCTTGAAAAAGCCTAGCCATGCTATCATAAACATGGTTACCAGTAGAAGTCAGAGAGACATAGAATTGCAGAAACTGTTTGCTAAAAATAGACAGTTATTATCTTATAAAAGGAATCTTCAAATGGAAAGTACATCACAGAGTCCTTCTGAGTCTGATGATCACCATGTCTAGAAGACACCTCAAGGAGATGAGTCATATAATGAAAAGGTTTTCCCCAAAAACTCTGATTTTGCTCAATACTCACCAGAGGGAAAGAACAGATCTCAAATGTATTATTTGAGAACTGCAGACAGATCCATAGAACAACCTACTGAGGTTAGGTTGATGAATTGGAATAACCTGGCTACCAAATGCATCAATAATCGAGTAGCTAGTATTCAGAATAGTTTGGATCAGGTTCAGAAAATGTTGAAGAGTATTGATTTGTATCAAAAAGGAGAGCTTGCTAAAGCATTAAAAACTATAGATAGTAATACTGGTGTGCATTCGCATAGTATACAGTCTAAAATAGAAAAAGAAGTTAAGCCTGTGCTCCAAAAAGAAGAAGAGATTAACAGTAAAATAGATACTGTCATTGTTGGTCATCAAGACATAGCTCATAGTCAGGAAGAATTGAAATCTAAATTATCTGATGTTGAGTCTAAGGTTGATCAAGTCATTTCTGGTATTGACTCCCTGAATAGAGAAGTGTCTGCTCAGCAGCAACACTTAGCCCTTCTGACTACACAACAACAGTCAATAGAGATTCAGCCATTAAATCTGAATCCTGAACAAGCTGGTATTCTTAGTTGGGAATTCGTAGAAAACATAGAAAAAGAGGAAATCTTTAAACCTCTTATTACTCCTCTTTCTATGAAAGCTCCCCAACTTGAAATTGATAAAGCTTTTCAGATAGGCATGGCAAAAATAAGTGAACCAGAAAAGTTTAGTTATTTCTCTGATGGAGAAACTTCAAAACAGCCCTTAGATGGACAAATCAGAACATTAAGTTTACAACCTTTCTTTTGGCAGTTTGATTGTGAAACACCTGCTAAGAGAAAAGAAATGTGTCAAGCTATGCTATCATGGGCCAGTGTTCAAATGTTTGGTCTAAAAAGAGATGCAAAGACAGTTTTCCAACAAATCATAAATGGTTTTATTGGTAATATTAAGGAATGGTGGGATCATGGTCACAATCAGTATAAGGACGCAATAGTAAACCATGCAGAACCAGTCCCCTGTTTATGTCAAGCCATATAAAATGAATTTGTGGGAACATTAGATGATGAGAGAGAAGCTAATAGATCTCAATTTCTCAGAGCACAATTGTGTGATATGTCTAGATTAGAAGAATATATGTGTAATATGGAAAAATTGATATATAGTTTTGGAGAAATGTTTAATCCTACCTATAAGGTTAGATATATAGAATCTTTTCCCAAGTATTTTGCAAAAAAGTATAAGACTGCTATGGGTTCCCAGTATTCTAATATGTCTTTTGGTAGAATCAACTAGTGTATTAGAAAAGTAAATCAAAAATTGTGTGAAGAAAGAAAATCCCATAAAGAAACTATGCAGTTTCATAAGCAGTTAGGTGTAAAGTTCTGCAATAGTATTAAAAACAATTATGGTTGTACAGATCCCAGGAATTATAGAAAATAGAGGTATAAATAGAAAATAAAAAGGAAATCAGATTGTCAGTGCAATTTTCAGCCTACTTCAAAGTGGTCCAGAAAACCAAAATTTAAGAAGAAATCTTTCTTTCAGAAGAAAGTATTTCGTAAATAGAAACATGGGTTTCAAAAAACCCCTATAAAGTGTTTTCTCTGTCAAGGGAATCACTATGCTAATAAATGTCCTCAAAAAAATACTCAGTCAAAGAAAGTAAACTTCTTGCAGAGTCATAACATCATAGAAGATGAATATGTTTTAATTCCTGCAGACGGTACTGAGTATGAGTCAGATTTTGAATTTACTGATGAAGAATATGACACTGAAAATATAATTAATATGATAAATGAAGAGGAAGAATCTGAGTCAAAATTATCCTCAGATTATGAATCAGAAAGAGGGTTTCAGATTCAAATGAATAGTATGCAATCTTCTTTTAATCAATTTTCTGACAGTTTAAGTCTTTCTCAGCAATTGCAAACTCTAAAACAAAGATATGACAGTTTGCCTCCATATTTAATGTCTGAGAAAATGTTTTTGCAAAGTCAGATTCAAGATACTAAAAGAAGATATTTAAATCAGTTAGAATTTAATCAGAAACAAAAGATTTCTCTGTCTTCTCAGTTTTCTCAGCAAAATATTAATAAAGGGAAAGAAATTATTAGTTCTTCTCTTGATCTGCATAGAAAAGAATGGAGAACTAAGCGAATCAAAACACTTCAGTTATTTATCCAAAAAGCACAAGGAGAATTGGAAACTCTACTTAGAGAAGAGGCAGATGAATAAGATGAAGAACAGAAATTTGAAGAAGAACTCATAAGAGTTGTGATGTTGCAGAAGTAGAATATGTTGCTACTCACATGACAGTGGATAATAACATTCATCAAGTTTCAGTCCACGAAACTAGTAATCCTGTCTGTGAGGTGAGTATAAAATGGAAAGGATTTAAAGCTTATGCTTTAGATGTTTTACTTGATGCTGGTGCTGATGCTTCATTAGCCAGATTTCATGCTATTCCCGAAGATAAATGGATACCTGATTTTGTTCGTCTAACTTTCAATACAAAGATGATCATATCTGAATGGTCAGCTAGTGTTCCTGTTCTTCTAGGTAACACTATATTAAATTTTAAGGTAATCCATCATGAAATTCCTTTATTTGACATGATGTTTGGATCAGATAATCTTTCTTGTTTCTATCCAATCACCATTAATAAGCATGAAATTCTGCTAGCACAAAAGTATTCTCTTTACAAAAAGCATAGATATGAATACAGAATTCCATTGAAAGAAAAAATTCATAAGCCTGTAAATAATGAATGGTTATTTCAGAAGATAAATTGTTGTAAAGTTGATATTGACCCTGTGCTTGCAAAGATTGTTAGAGATTGTTGTTCAAGAAATCCTCTTGCTTTTCAGCACAGAAAGGTTCATATTTGTAAAATAGATTTGCAGTTAGTTACTGATAAGAATGGGAAAATGGTAGAACCAAAATTCAAAGCTCACCATTGTCGTATGTCACCTTCACTTAGAGCTGAATGTTTTACAGAAATACAGCAGTTAAAGGAGCAAGGTCTCATCAGAGATTCTTCCAGCCCATGGGGTTGTGAAGCATTCTATGTGAATAAAAGAAGTGAGCAGGTCAGAGGTAAGAAAAGATTAGTTATCAATTGCGTCCCTCTGAATAAACATGTGGTTCCTATCCAACATCCAATTCCTTCTAAGGATGAAATTTTACAAAGATTAACTGGTAGTAAAGTGTATAGTAAGTTTGATTTAAAATCAGGTTTCTGGCAGATACAGGTAGCAGAAGAAGATAGGTATAAGACAACATTCATCACTCCCTTTGGACAGTATGAATGGGGTGTGCTTCCATTTGGTTTGAAAATAGCTCCCAGCATATTTTAGAAAATGATGAATGAAATATTTGCTGCCTTTAGTCAGTTTATAATAGTTTATATAGATGATATTCTGGTATTCAATAAGTCCCTCAAAGATCATGTCAAACATCTACAGCAGTTTTATTAGATTATTTATGATAATGGTTTAGTACTCTCAAAAAAGAAAATGGTTGTGTTTAAGGAAGAAATTGATTTTCTGGGTATAACCATTAGTTTAGGAAAAGTCACAGTCTAGCCTCATGTGTTACAGAGTATTCAAAATTTTTCTGATGAAATTATAGATAAAACTATGTTGCAAAGATTTTTGGGTTGTGTAAATTATATTGCTGGTCACTATTTTAATATTGCTCATGATAGAATTCTTTTGAATAAAAGATTGTCTAAAACTCCTCCTGCATGGTCTGATGAAATGACTTCAGCTATTAAAAGAATTAAGCAGAAATGTGCTAATTTGCCTCCTTTGCAGTTATCAGGCAATGGTCAGAAAATTATTGAGACAAATGCATCCAATGAATATTGGGGTGCAGTGCTTAAATAAAAAATGTCTGACGGGTCTGAAAAACTTTACAGGTATGCTTCAGGTTCCTTAAAAAATGCTCAGTTGAATTATCATTCAACTCATAAGGAAATATTAGCTGTGATAAAAGTTATTCAAGCTTTTATATTCTTCATAAGGTCAAAACATTTCATTGTTCATTCTGATTTAAAAAATTTTATGAGTATTTTAAATTCAGCTAATAATTTGAAGAAAGGATCTATAAGTCGGTTGATCAGGTGGGTAACCTATTTAGCAGATTTTGATTTTACAGTTGAGCACATTACAAGAAAGAAAAATTCTTTAGCTAATTACTTAACCAGAGAATTTCAGTCTAAAGTAATTATGACAGTGATTGAAGTTCGTGAAGAATTTCATGAGAAATTGTGGCGCTCAAGGCCATTGGTGACTATTCAACTGCAAAATAAAATTACTAGACTCCAAGCTCAGTCCTATGCTATAGCAGATCATTTAAATTCCAATAACATTGCCTGGAGTACTCATTATGCAGAGATTGAAGGAGACAATAGTGTTCATACAACACTATTGAATAAGCCTGGAAACTTTCCAGATTTAATGGGTTCTAATAATCCATTAATAAAGATGATCTATACAATGGGCAATATGTTTACTTTCAGATGGTCTACATTTTGGCCAAAGTTTAACCCCAGCAGAAAAATTTATTGAGAATCTCAGGATATGCCTGATTATATGTTTGAATTCTTAGATTATATTATGCCAACCAGAGCTGCTACTGATTATTTTGTCAATATAGCTCCTAATATGCTTCGCAATATTTTTATTGCACTAAGAATTCCTTTCAGGGTTAAATTTGAGCTATTCTTGGTTCAGAATCATCAGTTCAATGCCCATGCTCGTGTTCACACTCGAGTTCAACCTACTATTCCAATTGCTTCCATATGGAGAAGGATTACTGTCAGTCATGAAGCAATCTTTCCAGAGACTCCTGATGGAAGATTGTGTCAGATTCCATCTGCACTCTTTATGGATCATACATCTAGTGAAATGACAAGTCATGATGGTGATACTGATGACTCACCATATTCCCCAGCTGGTTCCTATGAATTCACAGATGATGATTAAAGACTAATCATGGGGTCTGTCTGTGGTAGTGAGTGGATCGCAATATATCGCTCTTTATGTCATCTTTGTGGACCACACTACTTGTTAAAGGCGGTATTCTGTCGACCGTGTCGATAGACTTTAGTTAATGTTTGCTTTAGTCGGTGCGTAGTGGGCCCATACCCACAGATATAATTGCATCTTTTGTTTGGACCGTCGATGCTGTCGATTTGTGATATCCATTGATCTTCCTCCTCAAATGCTATAAATAAGAAAGCTCTCACGAGTTATCAGCATCCAGTTTTGAGAGTCCAGTCTTTGAATTTGGTCTAGGTCTGTAGATTTTTAGTTTGCTTATAAGCTTTGGTTTGCTCAAGCATTGTAATATTAAAGTTCTGCTGAAAGTTTTGTAAGAAATACAAGAAGAAAGTGTGATTTAGAAAGGTCCTGTTAAAAATGGTATCAGAGCCATGTTGAATCTTATATAAACCATGTTGAATGTTGAATATTATATGTGCCAAGATTATGCTTTTTATCTTTCTCAATTTGCTTTCTGTGTCTATCTTGCTTGAGTTCTGTATCTGTTATATTCTGGTGGCTTCAACTATTGTGATTTGGTATCGCGTTCAGTTCAGCGCTAAAGATAGGGAAGTGGTGAGGTCCCTCCAAAGCCGTGGATAAGCGTTTTTGTGGATCCGATTAAGTACCAAAAATAGGCATCATAATGGAAGCTCTGGATCATCCAGTTGAAGATACTCCAGGTATTTCTGATACATGCACTCTTGATGAGTTAGCCTCACAGTCTGTAAATTTTGAATTAATAGAATTTGATGAAAATAGTCCTAGTCCTGCCTGGCACTTACCTCCCTTAAAACCATCCGATGTCTATGACAAACTTTCTTCTTTTAATCTTCTTGCTAAAACCAACATTAAGCTTGTTGAGAATGTTCTACAAATTCAATCCACAGATCAAGACAAGTATTTATTACAAATTCTTAGTGATAAAGAAATCTCTATTCTTAAAAGCCAGTCTAAATATAAATTTATGCATATAGGTGCTATCTCTATAGGTTTCCAACCTCTCTTTAGAAAAGGTTTAAATGTTAGTATGTTAGCCTGTCTATTAGATAATCAACATATGTATTTCTCTGACTGCTTACAAGTTGCCCTCCAAGCTGGTCTTCACCTTGGTCCAGTTTTCACAACTGTCCATCCTAATTATCCTGTTGCTATTCACCAGGAGAAAAACTTTAATCAAATCTTAAAGCTTTACATTCAGACTGCTGGTCTTCATATGCTTGCTAGTTCTTGCCCACTTGCTATTCATTATCAGGTCATGTATCAGCTGACTAATACCTTGTGTCCTGCTGTTAAACATTCCCCCGTGCCTGGCAAAAGCGTGGTGACCATTGGTACATCACACAGTCAACTCATGCCTGTTGAAGCTATTTCTTGGTCTGATCTAAAGTTTCCTCGTAAATGGATAATTGATAATGAGTCAATGCAGCCTGCATGTAAAACCTTTGTCAGAGCTACATCTGTTAAAGACTTACCCAATAGATCTATTATTAAGTTTGATACTCCTTCTCAAGCTCCCAGTACTTCATCTCTGTCAGTACCCTCTCAATGTCTTCACCCACAGATGAAAATAGGCGTCATAATGGAAGCTCTGAATCATCCAGTTGAAGATACTCCAGGTATTTATGATACATGCACTCTTGATGAATTAGCCTCACAGTCTGTAAATTCTGAATTAATAGAATTTGATGAAAATAGTCCTAGTCCTGCCTAGCACTTACCTCCCTTAAAACCATCCGATGTCTATGATAAAATTTCTTCTTTTAATCTTCTTGCTAAAACCAACATTAAGCTTGTTGAGAATGTTCTACAAATTCAATCCACAGATCAAGACAAGTATTTTTTACAAATTCTTAGTGATAAAGAAATCTCTATTCTTAAAAGCCAGTCTAAATATAAATTTATGCATATAGGTGTTATCTCTATAGGTTTCCAACCTCTCTTTAGAAAAGGTTTAAATGTTAGTATGTTAGCCTGTCTATTAGATAATTGGCATATGTATTTCTCTGACTACTTACAAGCTGCCCTCCAAGCTGGTCTTCACCTTGGTCTTGTTTAAAATGGTATCAGAGCCATGTTGAATCTTATATAAACCATGTTGAATCTTATATGTGCCAAGATTATGTTTTGTATCTTTCTCAAATCTGTTATTCTATTTGCTTTTTGTGTCTATCTTGCTTGAGTGTTGTATTTGTTATATTCTGGTGGCTTCAACTATTGTGATTCGGTATCGCGTTCAGTTCAGCGCTAAAGATAGGGAAGTGGCGAGGTCCCTCCGAAGCCGTGGATAGGCATTTTTGTGGATCCGATTAAGTACCGAAAATAGGCATCATAATGGAAGCTCTGAATCATCCAGTTGAAGATACTCCAGGTATTTTTGATACATGCACTCTTGATGAGTTAGCCTCATAGTCTGTAAATTCTGAATTAATAGAATTTGATGAAAATAGTCCTAGTCCTACCTGGCACTTACCTCCCTTAAAACCATCCGATGTCTATGACAAACTTTCTTCTTTTAATCTTCTTGCTAAAATAACCATTAAGCTTGTTGAGAATGTTCTACAAATCCAATCCACAGATCAAGACAAGTATTTTTTACAAATTCTTAGTGATAAAGAAATTTCTATTCTTAAAGCACAGTCTAAATATAAGTTTATGCATATAGGTGTTATCTCTGTAGGTTTTAAACCTCTCTTTAGAAAAGGATTGAATGTTAATATGCTAGCCTGTCTCTTAGATAATCGACATATGTATTTCTTTGACTGCTTACAAGATGCCCTCCAAGCTGGTCTTCACCTTGGTCCAGTTTTCACAACTGTTTATCCCAATTCTCCTGTTGCTATTCACCAGGAGAAAAACTTTAATCAAATCTTTAAGCTTTACATTCAGACTGCTGGTCTTCATATGCTTGCTGGTTCTTGCCTGCTTGCTGTTCATTATTAGGTCATATATCGGCTGACTAATACCTTGTGTCCTGTTATTAAACATTCCCCCGCGCCTGGCAAAAGTGTGGTGACAATTGGTACATCACATAGTAAACTCATGCTTGCTGAAGCTATTTCTTGGTCTGATCTAAAGTTTCCTCGTAAATGGATAATTGATACTGAGTCAATGCAGCCTGCACGTAAAACCTTTGTTAGAGCTACATCTGTTAAAGATTTACCCAATAGATCTATTATTAAGTTTGATACTCCTTCCCAAGCTCCCAGTACTTCATCTCTATCTGTACCCTCTCAATGTCTTCACCCGCAGAAGATTCATGATCCTCAAATTGATTCATTCTATTGTCCTGACTGTAAAAATATCTTGAAAAAGTCTAGCCATGCTGTCATAAACATGGTTACCAGTAGAAGTCAGCGAGACATAGATTTGCAGAAACTATTTGCTAAAAACAGACAGTTATTATCTTATAAAAGAAATCTTCAAATGGAAAGTACATCACAGAGTACTTCTAAGTCTGATGATGGCCATGTCTGGAAGACACCTCAAGGAGATGAGTCATATAATGAAAAGGTTTTCCCTAAAACCTCTAATTTTGCTCAATACTCACCAGATGGAAAGAATAGATCTCAAATGTATTATTTGAGAACTTAAGACAGATCCATAGAACAACCTACTGAGGTTAGGTTGATGAATTGGAATAACCTGGCTACTAAATGCATTAATAATCGAGTAGCTAGTATTCAGAATAGTTTGGATCAAGTGCATAAAATGTTGAAAAGTATTGATTTATATCAAAAAGGAGAGCTTGCTAAAGCATTAAAAACTATAGATAGTAATACTAGTGTTCACTCTCATAATATACAGTCTAAAATAGAAAAAGAAGTTAAGCCTGTGCTCCAAAAAGAAGAAGAGATTAACAGTAAAATAGATACTGTCATTACTGGTCATCAAGACATAGCTCATAGTCAGGAAGAATTAAAATCTGAAGTATCTGATGTTGAGTCTAAGGTTGATCAAGTCATTTCTAGTATTGACTCCCTAAATAGAGAAGTGTCTGCTCAGCAGCAACACTTAGCCCTTCTGCCTACACAACAACAGTCAACAAAGATTCAGCCATTAAATCTGAATCCTGAACAAGCTGGTATTCTTAGTTGGGAATCTGTTGAAAACATAGAAAAAGAGGAAATCTTTAAACCTCTTATTACTCCTCTTTCTATGAAAGCTCCCCAACTTGAAATTGATAAATCTTTTCAGATAGGCATGGCAAAAATAAGTGAACCAGAAAAGTTTAGTTATTTCTCTGATGGAGAAACTTCAAGACAGCCTTTAGATGGAGAAATCAGAACATTAAGTTTACAACCTTTCTTTTGGCAGTTTGATTGTGAAACACTTGCTAAGAGAAAAGAAATGTGTCAAGCTATGCTATCATGGGCCAGTGTTCAAATGTTTGGACTAAAAAGAGATGCAAAAATAGTTGCCCAACAAATCATAAATGGTTTTATTGGTAATATTAAGGAATGGTGGGATCATGGTCACAGTCAGTATAAGGATGCAATAGTAAACCATGCAGAACCAGTCCCCTATTTATGTCAAGCCATATACAATGAATTTGTGGGAACATTAGATGATGAGAGAGAAGCTAATAGATCTCAGTTTCTCAGAGCACAATTGTGTGATATGTCTAGATTAGAAGAATATATGTGTAATATGGAAAAATTGATATACAGTTCTGGAGAAATGTTTAATCCTACCTATAAGGTTAGATATATAGAATCTTTTCCCAAGTATTTTGCAGAAAAGTATAAGACTGCTATGGGTTCCCAGTATTCTAATATGTCTTTTGGTAGAATCAACCAGTGTATTAGAAAAGTAAATCAGAAATTGTGTGAAGAGAGGAAAGCCCATAAAGAAACTATGGA
This sequence comes from Torreya grandis, assembly GCA_037957365.1. Taxonomy (NCBI): domain Eukaryota; kingdom Viridiplantae; phylum Streptophyta; class Pinopsida; order Cupressales; family Taxaceae; genus Torreya; species Torreya grandis. The sequence goes on from JARHVA010000443.1 coordinate 1,681,588, forward strand.
GTTTCATAAGCAATTAGGTGTAAAGTTCTGCAATAGTATATAAAATAGTTATGGTTGTACAGATCTGAGGAATTATAGAAAATAGAGGTATAAACAAAAAATAAAAAGGAAATCAGATTGTCAGTGCAATTTCCAGCCTACTTCAAAGTGGTCCAGAAAACCAAAATTTAAGAAGAAATCTTTCTTTCAAAAGAAAGTATTTCATAAAAAGAAGCATGGGTTTCAGAAAACCCCTATAAAGTGTTTTCTCTGTCAAGGGAATCACTATTATAATAAATGTCCTCAAAAAAATACTCAGTCAAAGAAAGTAAACTTCTTGCAGAGTCATAATATCACAGAAGGTGAATATGTTTTAATTCCTGCAGACAGTGCTGAGTATGAGTCAAATTTCGAATTCACTGATGAAGAATCTGACAATGAAAATATAATTAATATGATAAATGAAGAGGAAGAATCTGAATCAGAATTATCCTCAGATTATGAATCAGAAATAGGATTCCAGATTTAGATGAATAATATGCAAGCTTCTTTTAATCAATTTTCTGACAGTTTAAGTCTTTCTCAGCAATTGCAAACTCTGAAACAAAGATATGACAGTTTGCCTCCATATTTAATGTCTGAGAAAATGTTTTTGCAAAGTCAGATTCAAGATACTGAAAGAAGATATTTAAATCAGTTAGAATTTAATCAGAACAAAAGATTTCTCTGTCTTCTCAGTTTTCTCAGCAAAGTATTAATAAAGGGAAAGAAATTATTAGTTCTTCTCCTAATCTGCATAGAAAAGAATGGAGAACTAAGCAAATCAAAACGCTTCAGTTATTTCTCCAAAAAGCACAAGCAGAATTGGAAACTCTGCTTAGAGAAGAGGCAGATGAAGAAGATGAAGAACAGAAATTTGAAGAACTCATAAGAGTTGCTGATGCTACAGAAGTAGAATATGCTACTACTCACATGACAGTGGATAATAACATTCATCAAGTTTCAGTCCACGAAACTAGTAATCCTGTCTGTGAAGTTAGTATAAAATGGAAAGGATTTAAAGCCTATGCTTTAGATGTTTTGCTTGATACTGGTGCTGATGCTTCATTAGCTAGATTTCATGCAATCCCTGAAAATAAATGGATATCTGATTTTGTTCGTCTGACATTTAATACTAAGACAATTATTTCAGAATGGTCAGCTAGTGTTCCTGTTCTGCTAGGTAACACTGTGTTTAATTTTAAGGTTATCCATCATGAAATGCTTTTATTTGACATAATGTTCGGATCAGATAATCTTTCTTGTTTCTATCCGATCACCATTAATAAGCATTACATTCTACTAGCACAAAAGTATTCTCTTTACAAAAAGTATAGATATGAATGCAGAATTCCATTGAAAGAAAAAATTCAGAAGCCTGTAAATAATGAATGGTTATTTCAGAAGATAAATTGTTGTAAAGTTGATATTGACCTTGTGCTTGCAAAGATTGTTAGAGATTGTTGTTTAGAAAATCCTCTTGCTTTCCAGCACAGAAAATTTCATGTCTGTAATATAGATTTGCAGTTAGTTAGTGATAAGAATGGAAAAATGGCAGAACCAAAATTCAAAGCTCACCATTGTGGTATGTCACCTTCTCTTAGAGCTGAATGTTTTACAGAAATACAACAGTTAAAGGAGCAAGGTCTCATCAGAGATTCTTCCAACCCATGGGGTTGTGAAGCATTCTATGTAAATAAAAGAAGTGAGCAGGTCAGAGGTAATAAAAGATTGGTTATCAACTACATCCCTCTGAATAAACATGTAGTTCCCATCCAACATCCAATTCCTTCTAAGGATGAAATTTTACAAAGATTAACTGGTAGTAAAGTGTATAGTAAGTTTGATTTGAAATCAGGTTTCTGGTAGATACAGGTAGCAGAAAAAGACAGATATAAGACAGCATTCATCACTCCCTTTGGACAGTATAAATGGAATGTGATTCCATTTGGTTTGAAAACTGCTCCTAGTATATTTCAGAAAATGATGAATGAAATATTTGATGCTTATAGTCAGTTTATAATATTTTATATAGATGATATTCTGGTATTTAGTAAGTCCCCCAAAGATCATATCAAACATCTATAGCAGTTTTATTAGATTATTTATGATAATGGTTTAGTACTCTCAGAAAAGAAAATGGTTGTGTTTAAGGAAGAAATTGATTTTCTGGGTATAACCATTAGTTCAGGAAAAGTCACAGTCCAGCCTCATGTGTTACAAAGTATTCAAAATTTTTCTGATGAAATTACAGATAAAACTATGTTATAGAGATTCTTGGGTTGTGTAAATTATATTGCTGGTCACTATTTTAATATTGCTCAGGATAGAATTCTTTTGAATAAAAGATTGCCTAAAACTCCTCCTGCATGGTCTGATGAAATGACTTCAGCTGTTAAAAGAATTAAGTAGAAATGTGCTAATTTGCCTCCTTTGCAGTTATCAGGCAATGGTCAGAAAATTATTGAGACAGATGCATCCAATGAATATTGGGGTGCAGTAATGCAGGTATGCTTCAGGTTCCTTCAAAAAGGCTCAGTTGAATTATCATTAAACTCATAAGGAAACATTAGCTATGATAAAAGCTATTCAAGCTTTTATGTTCTTCATAGGGTCAGAACATTTCATTGTTCGTTCTGATTTAAAAAAATTTATGAGTATTTTAAATTCAGCTGATAATTTGAAGAAAGGATCTGTAAGTCGGTTGATCAGGTGGGCAACCTATTTAGTAGATTTTGATTTTACAGTTGAGCACATTACTGGAAAGAAAAATTCTCTTGCAGATACCAGTATATATATATATAGTATCTGATATATGTATATATATATTATACAGTATATATATATATATAGATTCTAAATCGCACTGTTTTCTCTTGTATACTGTACATATAATACAGTATACAAGAGAAAAAAGTGCGATTTAGAACTATATGCCTAGACATATATATATATACTGTATTATATATATGTATATATATAGCGATATATATACCAATATATATATATATATATATATATATATAGTATATACATAAAAATTCTAAATCGCACTTTCTTCTTGTATATACATACATATACATATATAAGATTAAATTATGACAAGTAAAATACCCATACATGTATATATATATAGCTTTCTTCATATGACTCACAACTATAATACCATTTCCACATCCATACATATAGATTATATACATATATATATAGTTGTGAGTCATCAGTATATGACAAATATTTGTGAACAAAAGATGCGATATACTATATATATGAATGAAAAGCTTTGCAGGTATGCTTCAGGTTCCTTCAAGAAAGCTCAGTTGAATTATCATTCCACTCATAAGGAAATACTAGCAGTAATAAAAGCTATTAAAGCTTTTATGTCCTTCATAAGGTCAGAACATTTCATTGTTCGTTCTAATTTAAAAAAATTTATGAGTATTTTAAATTCAGCTGATAATTTGAAGAAAGGTTCTGTAAGTTGGTTGATCAGGTGGGCAACCTATCTAGCAGATTTTGATTTTACAGTTGAGCATATTGCAGGAAAGAAAAATTCTCTTGCAGATTACTTAACCAGAGAATTTTAGTCTAAAGTAATTATGACAGTGACTGAAGTTCGTGAAGAATTTCATGAGAAATTATGGCGCTCAAGGCCATTGGTGACTATTCAACTACAAAATGAAATTACTAGACTCCAAGCTCAGTCCTATGCTGTAGCAGATCATTTAAATTCCAATAACATTGCCTGGAGTACTCATTATGCAGAGATTGAAGGAGAAAATAGTGTTCATACAACACTATTGAATAAGCCTGGAAACTTTCCAGATTTAATGGGTTCTAACAATCCATTAATTAAAATGATTTACAGAATGGGCACTGTGTTTACTTTTAGATGGTCTACATTCTGGCCAAAGTTTAATCCCAGCAGAGAAAATTATGGGAATCTCAGGATATGCCTGATTATATGTTTGAATTCTTAGATTATATTATGCCAACAAGAGCTGCTACTGATTATTTTGTCAATATAGCTCCTAATATGCATTGTAATATTTTTATTGCAATAAGAATTCCTTTCAGGGTTAAATTTGAGCTATTCTTGGTTCAGAATCATCAGTTCAATGCCCATGCTCGTGTTCACACTCGAGTTCAACCTGCTATTCCGGTTGCTTCCATATGGAGAAGGATTACTGTTAGTCATGAAGCAATCTTTCCAGAGACTCCTGATGGAAGATTGTGTCAGATTCCATCTGCACTCTTTATGGATCATACAGCTAGTGAAATGACAAGTCATGATGGTGATATTGATGACTCACCATATTCCCCAGCTGGTTCTTATGAATTCACAGATGATGATTAAAGACTAATCACGGGGTCTGTCTGTGGTAGTGAGTGGAGCACACTATATCACTCTTTATGTCATCTTTGTGGACCACACCACTTGTTAAAGGCGGTATTCTGTCAGTCGTGTCGATAGACTTTAGTTACTATTTGCTTTAGTCAGTGCGTAGTGGGCCCATACCCACAGTTGTAATCACATCTTTTGTTTGGACCGTCGATGCTGTCGGTTTGTGATATCCGTTGATCTTCCTCCTCAAATGCTATAAATAAGGAAGCTCTCACGAGTTATCGGCATCTGATTTTGAGAGTCCAGTCTTTGAATTTGGTCTAGGTCTGTAGAGTTTTAGTTTGCTTATAAGCTTTGGTTTGCTTAAGCCTTGTAATATTAAAGTTCTGCTGAAAGTTTTGCAAGAAATACAAGAAGAAAGTGTGATTTAGAAAGGTCCTGTTTTAAAATGGTATCAGAGCCATGTTGAATCTTATATAAGCCATGTTGAATGTTGAATATTATATGTGCCAAGATTATGCTTTTTATCTTTCTCAAATCTATTATTTTATTTGCTTTTTGTGTCTATCTTGCTTCAGTTCTGTATCTGTTATATTCTGGTGGCTTCAACTATTGTGATTCGGTATCGCGTTCAGTTCAGCGCTAAAGATAGGGAAGTGGTGAGGTCCCTCCGAAGCTGTGGATAGGCATTTTTGTGGATCCGATTAAGTACCAAAAATAGGCGTCATAATGGAAGCTCTGAATCATCCAGTTGAAGATACTCTAGGTATTTTTGATACATGCACTCTTGATGAGTTAGCCTCATAGTCTGTAAATTCTGAATTAATAGAATTTGATGAAAATAGTCCTAGTCCTACCTGGCACTTACCTCCCTTAAAACCATCCGATGTCTATGACAAACTTTCTTCTTTTAATCTTCTTGCTAAAATAACCATTAAGCTTGTTGAGAATGTTCTACAAATCCAATCCACAGATCAAGACAAGTATTTTTTACAAATTCTTAGTGATAAAGAAATTTCTATTCTTAAAGCACAGTCTAAATATAAGTTTATGCATATAGGTGTTATCTCTGTAGGTTTTAAACCTCTCTTTAGAAAAGGATTGAATGTTAATATGCTAGCCTGTCTCTTAGATAATCGACATATGTATTTCTTTGACTGCTTACAAGATGCCCGAGAATAGTTTGGATCAAGTTCAAAAAATGTTGAAGAGTATTGATTTGTATCAAAAAGGAGAGCTTGCTAAAGCATTAAAAACTATAGATAGTAATACTGGTGTGCATTCGCATAATATACAGTCTAAAATAGAAAAAGAAGTTAAGCCTGTGCTCTAAAAAGAAGAAGAGATTAACAGTAAAATAGATACTGTCATTACTGGTCATCAAGACATAGCTCATAGTCAGGAAGAATTAAAAACAGAAGTATCTGATGTTGAGTCTAAGGTTGATCAAGTCATTTCTAGTATTGACTCCCTGAATAGAGAAGTGTCTGCTCAGCAGCAACACTTAGCCCTTCTGCCTACACAACAACAGCCAACAGAGATTCAGCCATTAAATCTGAATCTTGAACAAGCTGGTATTCTTAGTTGGGAATCCATAGAAAACATAGCAAAAGAGGAAATCTTTAAACCTCTTATTACTCCTCTTTCTATGAAAGCTCCCCAACTTGAAATTGATAAAGCTTTTAAGATAGGCATGGAAAAAATAAGTGAACCAGAAAAGTTCAGTTATTTCTCTGATGGAGAAACTTCAAGACAGCGTTTAGATGGACAAATCAGAACATTAAGTTTACAACCTTTCTTTTGGCAGTTTGATTGTGAAACACCTGCTAAGAGAAAAGAAATGTGTCAAGCTATGCTATCATGGGCCAGTGTTCAAATTTTTGGTCTAAAAATAGATGCAAAGACAGTTGCCCAACAAATCATAAATGGTTTTATTGGTAATATTAAGGAATGGTGGGATCATGGTCACAATCAGTATAAGGATGCAATAGTAAACCATGCAGAACCAGTCCCCTGTTTATGTCAAGCCATATACAATGAATTTGTGGGAACATTAGATGATGAGAGAGAAGCTAATAGATCTCAATTTCTCAGAGCACAATTGTGTGATATGTCTAGATTAGAAAAATATATGTGTAATATGGAAAAATTGATATATAGATCTGGAGAAATGTTTAATCCTGCCTATAAGGTTAGATATATAGAATCTTGTCCCAAGTATTTTGTAGAAAAGTATAAGACTGCTATGGGTTCCCAATATTCTAATATGTCTTTTGGTAGAATCAACTAGTGTATTAGAAAAGTAAATCAGAAATTGTGTGAAGAGAGGAAAGCCTATAAAGAAACTATGCAGTTTCATAAACAGTTAGGTATAAAATTCTGCAATAGTATTGAAAACAGTTATGGTTGTACAGATCCGAGGAATTATAGAAAATAGAGGTATAAACAAAAAATAAAAAGGAAATCAGATTGTTAGTGCAATTTCCAGCCTACTTCAAAGTGGTCCAAAAAACCAAAATTTAAGAAGAAATTTTTCTTTCAAAAGAAAGTATTTCGTAAGAAGAAACATGGGTTTCAGAAAACCCCTATAAAGTGTTTCCTCTGCCAAGGAAATCACTATGCAAATAAGTGTCCTCAAAAAAATACTCAGTCAAAGAAAGTAAATTTTTTGCAGAGTCATAATATCACAGAAGATGAATATGTTTTAATTCCTGCAGACAGTTCTGAGTATGAGTCAGATTTCGAATTCACTGATGAAGAATCTGACAATGAAAATATAATCAATATGATAAATGAAGAAGTTGAATCTGAGTCAGAATTATCATCTGATTATGAATCAAAAATAGGGTTTCAGATTCAAATGAATAGTATGCAATCTTCTTTTAATCAGTTTTCTGACAGTTTAAGTCTTTCTCAGCAATTGCAATCTCTGAAACAAAGATATGACAGTTTGCCTCCATATTTAATGTCTGAGAAAATGTTTTTGCAAAGTCAGATTCAAGATACTGAAAGAAGATATTTGAATCAATTAGAATTTAATCAGAAACAAAAGATTTCTCTGTCTTCTCAGTTTTCTCAGCAAAGTATTAATAAAGGTAAAGAAATTGTTAGTTCTTCTCCTGATTTGCATAGAAGAGAATGGAGAACTAAGCGAATCAAAATGCTTCAGTTATTTCTCCAAAAAGCACAAGCAGAATTGGAAACTCTGCTTAGAAAAGAGGCAGATGAAGAAGATGAAGAACAGAAATTTGAAGAAGAACTCATAAGAGTTTTAGATTATGGTAAAAACAGGTTTTGAAGGGACCCCGAAACCCTATACAAGGAGAAAAATTAACCTTAAAGCTCAACCAGGTTAACAAAAGAACCTGGTTACAGAACAGAACCAAAACCAGGTTTTACAGGGACCTGTTACCAACCAATAAGATCATAAAAAATAGCTGTCAAAACATTGATCTGAAAGTTAACCAACTGGAATAGCATGCTAAACAAACTTCCAGACCAGTAACCAGTAAACCATAAAAGTGACCAGTTTACTACCCCCAAAAAACCACTCAGCAGAATGGAACTTTGGATGAATCTTTTAAGTTGAGATTTTTCTTTTTGCATGACCGAAGATTCATATCTAGAGGGGGGACCAAAGGCTTAGACTTCTTTCTTCTAACTGCTGTCCACCCTTCCTCTACCTTAGCTGCCTCAGCAACCCATGCCTCAGAAGACACTGATCTTTGGACACCAGTAGGCATTAACTCCTTATGAAAGTCAAACACAGTCTGGCTCTTAGAAAGATCCTTCAAAACAGGGGAAGAGACCATCACCTCCTCCTCAGGCTCAGCTGTATCACTAACTATAGCCTCCTCAGAAGCTTCATTTGAATGATTCTCCAGTGATTCCTCTTCATCTTCCAATTCAGTTTGCAACCTATCCTCATTCTCGGTCTCAGAATCTGTTGTTGTTTCCATAGGTTGTTTGTCCATGCTATGATCAAAGAGATCCTTTGGCCACCAAGAAGGTGAATGTCTGGGAATGGTTTTCCCAGCACCACAATGAGCAGCAATATGTCCCGTCTGGTGACACTTCCTACACCGAAAGGGGATCCCCTCATAATCCAAGATTTGTGTCCAGGTACTGGTTGGGGAATCAATGCAAATCACCTCAGGAAGGCCCTTTGAAACATCCAGATCAACCAAAAATCATGCACAAGTCGAGTGGTAACTCTTTGAACTGTCTTCTTCATATAAAAACTCCCCTATTGCATTTCCTATGGTTTTATAAACTGCCTCTTACCACAAATGTATCGGAAGATAAGGGAGCTGCACCCATATGGGGATCTTGTTAAAGGATTTTGAGAGAGGATTAAAATCCTTATGCCAAGGTTTGGCCATAAGAGGAAATCTGCCCTGCCAAGAAAAATTATTGTGACGCAATATAGACTTTCTATCTTCAGGGCTTTGAAATACTACTATAAAAAAAACCCCTGGCGCAAGGTAGGATTTGACCGTCTTTAATTTGCAGCTAGCTCTTGGCTATCCAATTCTATAGATCTACAAAAGAGGGCCAGAAACCTCAGAAATGAAAAATGGCAGCACAAGAGGTAAACCATTTTTCCTCTTGGAAGATATTTTCTGCTAATTCAGGGTCTAGAGTTACCCTAATAGGTTTTAAAGTACTTACAGGTGATACGTGAGTAGGTACAGGTGTTGTATGAGGTAGAGAATCGTGTATATCTGCTTCAAAGGCTGCCACATCCGCATAAGTTCTCCCTCCAAGTCCCTGCCCTGAACCAGGAACAAAGGCCGAACGCACAGCAGTAATATCTTCGATCCCCATAGCAGAAATCCCTTTGGGGCTATTCTGGTTCCTTCCTCTACTGACCGAAGAAACCTCCTCTGTAACAGCTACCACAGCTTCACCAGTCATTCGGTTCACAGCAGCCGGTTTCAAATTTTTTGGATTCACGCGCGCAGGACCCATTTGAGCATCGTCGGTTGCTCTATGGTACCTAAGAGTTGCTGATGCTGTAGAAGCAAAATATACTGCTACTCACATGACAGTGGATAATAACATTCATCAAGTTTCAATCCATGAAACTAGTAATCCTGTCTGTGAGGTGAGTATAAAATGGAAAGGATTTAAAGCTTATGCTTTAGATGTTTTACTTGATACTGGTGTTGATGCTTCATTAGCCAGATTTCATGTTATTCTTGAAGATAAATGGATACCTAATTTTGTTCGTCTGACTTTCAAGAGTTGCTGATGCTGTAGAAGTAGAATATACTGCTACTCACATGACAGTGGATAATAACATTCATCAAGTTTCAATCCATGAAACTAGTAATCCTGTCTGTGAGGTGAGTATAAAATGGAAAGGATTTAAAGCTTATGCTTTAGATGTTTTACTTGATACTAGTGTTGATGCTTCATTAGCCAGATTTCATGTTATTCCCGAAGAACTCATAAGAGTTACTGATGCTGCAGAAGCAGAATATACTGCTACTCACATGACAGTGGATAATAACATTCATCAAGTTTCAATCCATGAAACTAGTAATCCTGTCTGTGAGGTGAGTATAAAATGGAAAGGATTTAAAGCTTATGCTTTAGATGTTTTACTTGATACTGGTGATGATGCTTCATTAGCCATATTTCATGTTATTCCCAAAGATAAATGGATACCTGATTTTGTTCGTCTGACTTTCAATACAAAGACGATCATATCTGAATGGTCAGCTAGTGTTCCTGTTCTACTAGGTAACACTATATTCAATTTTAAAGTAATCCATCATGAAATGCCTTTATTTGACATGATGTTCGGATCAGATAATCTTTCTTGTTTCTATCCGATCACCATTAATAAGCATGAAATTTTGCTAGCACAAAAGTATTATCTTTACAAAAAGCATAGATATGAATGCAGAATTCCATTGAAAGAAAAAATTCAGAAGCCTGTAAATAATGAATGGTTATTTCAGAAGATAAATTGTTGTAAAGTTGATATTGACCCTGTGCTTGCAAAGATTGTTAGAGATTGCTGTTCAAAAAATCCTCTTGCTTTTCAGCACAGAAGGGTTCATATTTGTAAAATAGATTTGTAGTTAGTTACTGATAAGAATGGGAAAATGGTAGAACCAAAATTCAAAGCTCACCATTGTGGTATGTCACCTTCTCTTAGAGCTGAATGTTTTACAGAAATACAACAGTTAAAGGAGCAAGGTCTCATAAGAGATTCTTCTAGCCCATGGAGTTGTGAAGCATTCTATGTGAATAAAAGAAGTGAGGAGGTTAGAGGTAAGAAAAGATTAGTTATCAACTACATCCCTCTGAATAAACATGTGGTTCCTATCCAACATCCAATTCCTTCTAAGAATGAAATTTTACAAAGATTAACTGGTAGTAAAGTGTATAGTAAATTTGATTTAAAATCAGGTTTCTGGCAGATACAGGTAGCAGAAGAATATAGGTATAAGACAGCATTCATCACTCCCTTTGGACAGTATGAATGGAATGTCCTTCCATTTGGTTTGAAAACAGCTCCCAGCATATTTCAGAAAATGATGAATGAAATATTTGCTGCCTTTAGTCAGTTTATAATAGTTTATATAGATGATATTCTGGTATTCAGTAAGTCCCCCAAAGATCATGTCAAACATCTACAGCAGTTTTATCAGATTATTTATGATAATGGTTTAGTACTCTCAAAAAAGAAAATGGTTGTGTTTAAGGAAGAAATTGATTTTCTGGGTATAACCATTAGTTCAGGAAAAGTCACAGTCCAGCCTCATGTGTTACAGAGTATTCAAATTTTTCCTGATGAAATTACAGATAAAACTATGTTGCAAAGATTTTTGGGTTGTGTAAATTATATTGCTGGTCACTATTTTAATATTGCTCAGGATAGAATTCTTTTGAATAAAAGATTGTCTAAAACTCCTCCTGCATGGTCTGATGAAATGACGTCAGCTGTTAAAAGAATTAAACAGAAGTGTGCTAATTTGCCTCCTTTGCAGTTATCAGGCAATGGTCAGAAGATTATTGAGACAGATGCATCCAATGAATATTGGGGTGCAGTGCTTAAATACAGGACCTTTCTAAATCGCACTTTCTTCTTGTATTTCTTGCAAAACTTTCAACACATATATATACACAAACATATGAAGATTTTTTATTTAAATAGGACCTTTCTAAATTGCACTTTCTTCTTGTATTTTTTGCAAAACTTTCAGCAGAACTTTAATATTACAAGGCTTAAGCAAACCAAAGCTTATAAGCAAACTAAAACTCTACAGACCTAGACCAAATTCAAAGACTGGACTCTCAAAACCGGATGCCGATAACTCGTGAGAGATTCCTTATTTATAGCATTTGAGGAGGAAGATCAACGAATATCACAAACCGACAGCATTGACGGTCCAAACAAAAGATGCGATTACAGCTTTGGGTATGGGCCCACTACGCACCGACTAAAGAAAACAGTAACTAAAGTCTATCGACACGATCGACAGAATACTACCTTTAACAAGTGGTGTGGTCCACAAAGATGACATAAAGAGCGATATAGTGCGCTCCACTCACTACCACGGGCAGACCCCGTGATTAGTCTTTAATCATCATCTGCGAATTCATAGGAACCAACTGAGGAATATGGTGAGTCATCAGTATCACCATCATGACTTGTCATTTCACTAGCTGTATGATCCATAAAGAGTGCAGATGGAATCCAACACAATCTTCCATCAGGAGTCTCTGGAAAGATTGCTTCATGACTTACAGTAATCCTTCTCCATATGGAAGCAACCGGAATAGCAAGTTGAACTCGAGTGTGAACACGAGCATGGGCATTGAACTGATGATTCTGAACCAAGAATAGCTCAAATTTAACCCTGAAAGGAATTCTTAGTGCAATAAAAGTATTTCAAAGCATATTAGGAGCTATATTGACAAAATAATTAGTAGCAGCTCTGGTTGGCATAATATAATCTAAGAATTCAAACATATAATCAGGCATATCCTGAGATTCCTAATAATTTTCTCTGCTGGGGTTAAACTTTGGCCAAAATGTAGACCATCTGAAAGTAAACATAGTGCCCATTCTATAGATCATCTTTATTAATGGATTATTAGAACCCATTAAATCTGGAATATTTCCAGGCTTATTCAATAGTGTTGTATGAACACTATTTTCTCCTTCAATTTCTGCATAATGAGTACTCCATGCAATGTTATTGGAATTCAAATGATCTGATATAGCATAGGACTGAGCTTGGAGTCTCGTAATCTCATTTTGTAGTTGAGTAGTTACCAATGGCCTTGAGTGCCATAGCTTCTCATGAAATTCTTCACAAACTTCAGTCACTGTCATGATTACTTTAGACTGAAATTCTCTGGTTAAGTAATCAGCTAAAGAATTTTTCTTTCCTGCAATGTGCTCAACTGTAAAATCAAAATCTGCTAGATAGGTTGCCCACCTAATCAACCGACTTACAGATCCTTTCTTCAAATTATCAGCTGAATTTAAAATACTCATAAATTTTTTTAAATTAGAACGAACAATGCAATGTTCTGACCTTATGAAGAACATAAAAGCTTGAATAGCTTTTATCACAGCTAATATTTCCTTATGAGTTGAATGATAATTCAACTGAGTCTTTTTGAAGGAACCTGAAGCATACCTGCAAAGTTTTTCAGACCCGTCAGACATTTTTTCCTTAAGCACTGCACCCCAATATTCATTGGATGCATCTGTCTCAACAATTTTTTGACCATTGCCTGATAACTGCAAAGGAGGCAAATTAGCACACTTCTTTTTAATTCTTTTAACAACTGAAGTCATTTCATCAGACCATGCAGGAGGAGTTTTAGACAATCTTTTATTCAAAAGAATTCTATCCTGAGCAATATTAAAATAGTGACCAGCAATATAATTTACACAACCCAAAAATCTTTGCAACATAGTTTTATCTGTAATTTCATCAGGAAAATTTTGAATACTCTGTAACACATGAGGCTGGACTGTGACTTTTCCTGAACTAATGGTTATACCCAGAAAATCAATTTCTTCCTTAAACACAACCATTTTCTTTTCTGAGAGTACTAAACCATTATCATAAATAATCTGATAAAACTGATGTAGATGTTTGACATGATCTTTGGGGGACTTACTGAATACCAGAATATCATCTATATAAACTATTATAAACTGACTAAAGGCAGCAAATATTTCATTCATCATTTTCTGAAATATGCTGGGAGCTGTTTTCAAACCAAATGGAAGGACATTCCATTCATACTGTCCAAAGGGAGTGATGAATGCTGTCTTATACCTATCTTCTTCTGGTACCTGTATCTGCCAGAAACCTGATTTTAAATCAAACTTACTATACACTTTACTACCAGTTAATCTTTGTAAAATTTCATCCTTAGAAGGAATTGGATGTTGGATAGGAACCACATGTTTATTCAGAGGGATGTAGTTGATAACTAATCTTTTCTTACCTCTAACCTCCTCACTTCTTTTATTCACATAGAATGCTTCACAACTCCATGGGCTAGAAGAATCTCTTATGAGACCTTGCTCCTTTAACTGTTGTATTTCTGTAAAACATTCAGCTCTAAGAGAAGGTGACATACCACAATGGTGAGCTTTGAATTTTGGTTCTACCATTTTCCCATTCTTATCAGTAACTAACTACAAATCTATTTTACAAATATGAACCCTTCTGTGCTGAAAAGCAAGAGGATTTTTTGAACAGCAATCTCTAACAATCTTTGCAAGCACAGGGTCAATATCAACTTTACAACAATTTATCTTCTGAAATAACCATTCATTATTTATAGGCTTCTGAATTTTTTCTTTCAATGGAATTCTGCATTCATATCTATGCTTTTTGTAAAGATAATACTTTTGTGCTAGCAAAATTTCATGCTTATTAATGGTGATCGAATAGAAACAAGAAAGATTATCTGATCCGAACATCATGTCAAATACAGGCATTTCATGATGGATTACTTTAAAATTGAATATAGTGTTACCTAGAAGAACAGGAACACTAGCTGACCATTCTGAAATGATTGTCTTAGTATTAAATGTCAGACGAACAAAATCAGGTATCCATTTATCTTTAGGGATTGCATGAAATCTAGCTAATGAAGCATCAGCACCAGTATCAAGCAAAACATCTAAAGCATAGGCTTTAAATCCTTTCCATTTTATACTAACTTCACAGACAAGATTACTAGTTTCGTGGACTAAAACTTGATGAATGTTATTATCCACTGTCATGTGAGTAGCAGCATATTCTGCTTCTGCAGCATCAGCAACTCTTATGAGTTCTTTAAATTTTTGTTCTTCATCTTCTTCATCTGCCTCTTCTCTAAGCAGAGTTTCTAATTCTTCTTGTGCTTTTTGGAGAAATAACTGAAGCGTTTTGATTCGCTTAGTTCTCCATTCTCTTCTATGCAAATCAGGAGAAGAACTAATAATTTCTTTACCTTTATTAATACTTTGCTGAGAAAATTGAGAAGACAGAGAAATCTTTTGTTTCTGATTAAATTCTAATTGATTTAAATATCTTCTTTCAGTATCTTGAATCTGACTTTGCAAAAACATTTTCTCAGACATTAAATATGGAGGCAAACTGTCATATCTTTGTTTTAGAGTTTGCAATTGCTGAGAAAGACTTAAACTGTCAGAAAACTGATTAAAAGAAGATTGCATACTATTCATTTGAATCTGAAACCCTATTTTTGATTCATAATCTGAGGATAATTCTGACTCAGATTCAACTTCTTCATTTATCGTATTGATTATATTTTCATTGTCAGATTCTTCATCAGTGAATTTGAAATCTGACTCATACTCAGCACTGTCTGCAGGAATTAAAACATATTCATCTTCTGTGATATTATGACTCTGCAAGAAGTTTACTTTCTTTGACTGAGTATTTTGCTGAGGACATTTATTAGCATAGTGATTCCCTTGATAGAGAAAACACTATATAGGGGTTTTCTGAAACCCATGCTTCTTTTTACGAAATACTTTCTTCTGAAAGAAAGATTTCTTCTTAAATTTTGGTTTTCTGGACCACTTTAAAGTAGGCTGGAAATTGCACTGACAATCTGATTTCCTTTTTATTTTCTATTTATACCTATGTTTTCTATAATTCCTCAGATCTGTACAATCATAACTATTTTCAATACTATTGCAGAACTTTACACCTAACTGCTTATGAAACTACATAGTTTCTTTATGGGCTTTCCTCTCTTCACACAATTTTTGATTTACTTTTCTAATACACTGGTTGATTCTACCAAAAGACATATTAGAATACTGGGAACCCATAGCAGTCTTATACTTTTCTGCAAAATACTTGGGAAAAGATTCTATATATCTAACCTTATAGGTAGGATTAAACATTTCTCCAGAACTGTATATCAATTTTTCCATATTAAACATATATTCTTCTAATCTAGACATATCACACAATTGTGCTCTGAGAAACTGAGATCTATTACCTTCTCTCTCATCATCTAATGTTCCCACAAATTCATTGTATATGGCTTGACATAAACAGGGGACTGGTTCTGCATGGTTTACTATTGCATCCTTATACTGATTGTGACCATGATCCCACCATTCCTTAATATTACCAATAAAAACATTTATGATTTGTTGGGCAACTGTCTTTGCATCTCTTTTTAGACCAAACATTTGAACACTGGCCCATGATAGCATAGCTTGACACATTTCTTTTCTCTTAGCAGGTGTTTCACAATCAAACTGCCAAAAGAAAGGTTGTAAACTTAATGTTCTGATTTGTCCATCTAAAGGCTGTCTTGAAGTTTCTCCATCAGAGAAATAACTGAACTTTTCTGGTTCACTTATTTTTGCCATGCCTATCTTAAAAGCTTTATCAATTTCAAGTTGGGGAGCTTTCATAGAAAGAGGAGTAATAAGAGGTTTAAAGATTTCCTTTTTTTCTATGTTTTCTACGGATTCCCAACTAAGAATACCAGCTTGTTCAAGATTCAGATTTAATGGCTGAATCTCTGTTGACTGTTGTTGTGTAGGCAGAAGGGCTAAGTGTTGCTACTGAGCATACACTTCTCTATTCAGGGAGTCAATACTAGAAATGACTTGATCAACCTTAGACTCAACATCAGATACTTCAGATTTTAATTCTTCCTGACTATGAGCTATGTCTTGATGACCAGTAATGACAGTATCTATTTTACTATTAATCTCTTCTTCTTTTTGGAGCACAGGCTTAACTTCTTTTTCTATTTTAGACTGTATATTATGCGAATGCACACCAGTATTACTATCTATAGTTTTTAATGCTTTAGCAAGCTCTCCTTTTTGATACAAGTCAATACTTTTCAACATTTTTTGCACTTGATCCAAACTATTCTGAATACTAGCTACTCAATTATTAATGCATTTGGTAGCCAGGTTATTCCAATTCATCAACCTAACCTCAGTAGGTTGTTCTATGGATCTGTCTGCAGTTCTCAAATAATACATTTGAGATCTGTTCTTTCCATCTGGTGAGTATTGAGCAAAATCAGAGGTTTTAGGGAAAACCTTTTCAGTATATGACTCATCTCCTTGAGGTGTCTTCCAGACATGACCATCATCAGACTCAGAAGGACTCTGTGATGTACTTTCCATTTGAAGATTCCTTTTATAAGATAATAACTGTCTATTTTTAGCAAACAGTTTCTGCAAATCTATGTCTCGCTGACTTCTACTGGTAACCATGTTTATGACAGCATGGCTAGGCTTTTTCAAGATATTTTTACAATCAGGACAATAGAATGAATCAATTTGAGGATCATGAATCATCTGTGGGTGAAGACATTGAGAGGGTACTTACAGAGATGAAGTACTGGGAGCTTGAGAAGGAGTATCAAACTTAATAATAGATCTATTGGGTAAGTCTTTAACAGATGTAGCTCTGACAAAGGTTTTACATGCAGGCTGCATTGACTCATTATCAATTATCCATTTACGAGGAAACTTTAGACCAGACCAAGAAATAGCTTCAACAGGCATGAGTTGACTGTGTGATGTACCAATGGTCACCACACTTTTGCCAGGCGCGGGGGAATGTTTAACAGCAGGACACAAGGTATTAGTCAGCCGATACATGACCTGATAATGAACAGCAAGTGGGCAAGAACCAGCAAGCATATGAAGACCAGCAGTCTGAATGTAAAGCTTTAAGATTTGATTAAAGTTTTTCTCCTGGTGAATAGCAACAGGATAATTAGGATGGACAGTTGTGAAAACTGGACCAAGGTGAAGACCAGCTTGGAGGGTAACTTGTAAGCAGTCAGAGAAATACATATGTCGATTATCTAATAGACAGGCTAACATACTAACATTTAAACCTTTTCTAAAGAGAGGTTGGAAACCTATAGAGATAGCACCTATATGCATAAATTTATATTTAGACTGGCTTTTAAGAATAGAGATTTCTTTATCACTAAGAATTTGTAATAAATACTTGTCTTGATCTGTGGATTGAATTTGTAGAACATTCTCAACAAGCCTAATGTTGGTTTTAGCAAGAAGATTAAAAGAAGAAAGTTTGTCATAGACATCGGATGGTTTTAAGGGAGGTAAGTGCCAGGCAGGACTAGGACTATTTTCATCAAATTCTATTAATTCAAAAGTTACAGACTGTGAGGCTAACTCATCAAGAGTGCATGTATCAGAAATACCTGGAGTATCTTCAACTGGATGATCCAGAGCTTCCATTATGATGCCTATTTTCGGTACTTAATCGGATCCAAAAAAATGCTTACCCACGGCTTCGGAGGGACCTCGCCACTTCCCTATCTTTAGCGCTGAACTGAACGCGATACCGAATCACAATAGTTGAAGCCACCAAAATATAACAAATACAGAACTCAAGCAAGATAGACACAGAAAGCAAATAAACTAATAGATTTGAGAAAGATAAAAAGCATAATCTTGGCACATATAATATTCAACATTCAACATGGCTTATATAAGATTCAACATGGCTCTGATACCATTTAAAACAGGACCTTTCTAAATCGCACTTTCTTCTTGTATTTCTTGTAAAACTTTCAACAGAAATTTAATATTACAAGGCTTAAGCAAAACAAAGCTTATAAGCAAACAAAAACTCTACAGACCTAGACCAAATTCACAGACTGGACTTTCAAAACCGGATGCCGATAACTCGTGAGAGCTTCCTTATTTATAGCATTTGAGGAGGAAGATCAATGGATATCACAAACCGACAGCATCGACGGTCCAAACAAAAGATGTGATTACAGCTGTGGGTATGGGCCCACTACGCACTGACTAAAGCAAATAGTAACTAAAGTCTATCGACACGGCCGACAGAATACCACCTTTAACAAGTGGTGTGGTCCACAAAGATGACATAAAGAGTGATATAGTGCGCTCCACTCACTACCATGGATAGACCCCGTGATTAGTCTTTAATCATCATCTGCGAATTCATAGGAACCAGCTGAGGAATATGGTGAGTCATCAGTATCACCATCATGACTTGTCATTTCACTAGCTGTATGATCCATAAAGAGTGCAGATGGAATCCAACACAATCTTCCATCAGTAGTCTCTGGAAAGATCGCTTCATGACTTACAGTAATCCTTCTCCATATGGAAGCATCCAGAATAGCAGGTTGAACTCAAGTATGAACACGAGCATGGGCATTGAACTGATGATTCTGAACCAAGAATAGCTCAAATTTAACACTGAAAGGAATTCTTAGTGTAATAAAAATATTGCGAAGCATATTAGGAGCTATATTGACAAAATAATCAGTAGCAGCTCTGGTTGGCATAATATAATCTAAGAATTCAAACATATAATCAGGCATATCCTGAGATTCCCAATAATTTTCTCTACTGGGGTTAAACTTTGGCCAGAATGTAGACCATCTAAAAGTAAACACAGTGCCCATTCTATAGATCATCTTTATTAATGGATTATTAGAACCCATTAAATCTAGAAAATTTCCAGGCTTATTCAATAGTGTTGGATGAACACTATTTTTTGCTTCAATTTCTGCATAATGAGTACTCCATGCAATGTTATTGGAATTCAAATGATCTGCTACAGCATAGGACTGAGTTTGGAGTCTCGTAATCTCATTTTGCAGCTGAGTAGTTACCAATGGCCTTGAGCGCCATAGCTTCTCATGAAATTCTTCACGAACTTCAGTCACTGTCATGATTACTTTAGATTGAAATTCTCTGGTTAAGTAATCTGCTAAAGAATGTTTCTTTCCTGCAATATGCTCAACTGTGAAATCAAAATCTGCTAGATAGGTTGCCCAACTAATCAATCGACTTACAGATCCTTTCTTCAAATTATCAGCTGAATTTAAAATACTCATAAATTTTTTTAAATCAGAACGAACAATGAAATGTTCTCACCTTATGAAGAACATAAAATCTTGAATAGCTTTTATCACAGCTAATTTTTCCTTATGATTTGAATGATAATTCAACTGAGCCTTTTTGAAGGAACCTGAAGCATACCTGCAAAGTTTTTCAGACCCGTCAGACATTTTTTCCTTAAGCACTGCACCCCAATATTCATTGGATGCATCTGTCTCAATAATTTTTTGACCATTGCCTGATAACTGCAAAGGAGGCAAATTAGCACACTTCTGTTTAATTCTTTTAATAGCTGAAGTCATTTCATCAGACCATGCAGGAGGAGTTTTAGACAGTCTTTTATTCAAAAGCATTCTATCCTGAGCAATATTAAAATAGTGACCAGCTATATAATTTACACAACCCAAGAATCTCTGTAACATAGTTTTATCTGTAATTTCATCAGGAAAATTCTGAATACTCTGTAACACATGAGGCTGGATTGTGACTTTTCCTGAACTAATGGTTATACCCAGAAAATCAATTTCTTCCTTAAACACAACCATTTTCTTTTCTGAGAGAACTAAACCATTATCATAAATAATCTGATAAAATTGCTGTAAATGTTTGATATGATCTTTGGGGGACTTACTGAATACCAGAATATCATCTATATAAACTATTATAAACTGACTAAAGGCAGCAAATATTTCATGCATCATTTTTTGAAATATACTAGGAGCAGTTTTTAAACCAAATGGAAGCACATTCCATTCATACTGTCCAAAGGGAGTGATGAATGCTGTCTTATACCTATCTTCTTCTGCTACCTGTATCTACCAGAATCCAGATTTTAAATCAAACTTACTATATATCTTACTACTAGTTAGTCTCTGCAAAATTTCATCCTGTTGAGGGAATTGGATGTTGGATGGGAACTACATGTTTATTCAGAGGGATGTAGTTGATAACCAATCTTTTCTTACCTCTGACCTGCTCACTTCTTTTATTCACATAAAATGCTTCACAACCCCATGGGCTGGAAGAATCTCTGATGAGACCTTGCTCCTTTAACTGCTGTATTTCTATAAAACATTCAGCTCTAAGAGAAGGTGACATACCACAATGGTGAGCTTTGAATTTTGGTTCTACCATTTTCCCATTCTTATCAGTAACTAACTGCAAATCTATTTTACAAATATGAACCTTTTTGTGCTGAAAAGCAAGAGGATTTTCTAAACAGCAATCTCTAACAATCTTTGCAAGCACAGGGTCAATATCAACTTTACGACAATTTATCTTCTGAAATAACCATTCATTATTTACAAGCTTCTGAATTTTTTCTTTCAATGGAATTCTGCATTCATATCTATGCTTTTTGTAAAGAGAATACTTTTGTGCTAGCAGAATTTCATGCTTATTAATGGTGATCAGATAGAAACAAGAAAGATTATCTGATCCAAACATCATGTCAAATAAAGGCATTTCATGATGGATTACCTTAAAATTGAATATAGTGTTACCTAGAAGAACAGGAACACTAGCTGACCATTCAGATATGATCATCTTTGTATTGAAAGTTAGACGAACAAAATCAGGTATCCATTTATCTTCGAGAATAGCATGAAATCTGGCTAATGAAGATTCCCAACTAAGAATACCAGCTTGTTCAGGATTCAGATTTAATGGCTGAATCTCTGTTGACTATTGTTGTGTAGGCAGAAGGGCTAAGTGTTGCTACTGAGCAGACACTTCTCTATTTAGGGAGTCAATACCAGAAATGACTTGATCAACCTTAGACTCAACATCAGATACTTCAGATTTTAATTCTTCCTGACTATGAGCTATGTCTTGATGACCAGTAATGACAGTATCTATTTTACTGTTAATCTCTTCTTTTTGGAGCACAGGCTTAACTTCTTTTTCTATTTTAGACTGTATATTATGAGAGTGCACACCAGTATTACTATCTATAGTTTTTAATGCTTTGGCAAGCTCTCCTTTTTGATATAAATCAATACTTTTCAACATTTTTTGCACTTGATCCAAACTATTCAGAATACTAGCTACTCGATTATTAATGCATTTGGTAGCCAGGTTATTCTAATTCATCAACCTAACCTCAGTAGGTTTTTCTATGGATCTGTCTGCAGTTCTCAAATAATACATTTGAGATCTATTCTTTCCATCTGGTGAGTATTGAGCAAAATCAGAGGTTTTAGGGAAAACCTTTTCATTGTATGACTCATCTCCTTGAGGTGTCTTCCAGACATGGCCATCATCAGACTTAGAAGGATTCTGTGATGTACTTTCCATTTGAAGATTCTTTTTGTAAGATAATAACTGTCTATTTTTAGCAAATAGTTTCTGCAATTCTATGTCTCTCTGACTTCTACTGGTAACCATGTTTATGACAGCATGGCTAGGCTTTTTCAAGATAATTTTATAGTCAGGACAATAGAATGAATCAATTTGAGGATCATGAATCTTCTGTGGGTGAAGACATTGAGAGGGTACTGACAGAGATGAAGTACTGGGAGCTTGAGAAGGAGTATCAAACTTAATAATAGATCTATTGGGTAAGTATTTAACAGATGTAGCTCTGACAAAGGTTTTACGTGCAGGCTGCATTGACTCAGTATCAATTATCCATTTTCGAGGAAACTTTAGATCAGACCAAGAAATAGCTTCAGCAGGCATGAGTTGACTGTGTGATGTACCAATTGTCACCATGCTTTTACCAGGCGTAGGGGAATGTTTAACAGCAGGACACAAGGTATTAAATGATTGTCTTAGTATTAAATGTCAGACGAACAAAATCAGGTATCCATTTATCTTCAGGGATTGCATGAAATCTAGCTAATGAATCATCAACACCAGTATCAAGCA
Source organism: Torreya grandis (assembly GCA_037957365.1). Lineage (NCBI taxonomy): Eukaryota > Viridiplantae > Streptophyta > Pinopsida > Cupressales > Taxaceae > Torreya > Torreya grandis. Next base: position 1,704,219 of record JARHVA010000443.1, read on the forward strand.
AAACATCTAAAGCATAGGCTTTAAATCCTTTTCATTTTATACTAACTTCACAGACAGGATTACTAGTTTCATGGACTGAAACTTGATGAATGTTATTATCCACTGTCATGTGAGTAGCAGCATATTCTGCTTCTGCAGCATCAGCAACTCTTATGAGTTCTTCTTCAAATTTTTGTTCTTCATCTTCTTCATCTGCCTCTTCTCTAAGCAAAGTTTCTAATTCTGCTTGTGATTTTTGGAGAAATAACTGAAGCGTTTTGATTCGCTTAGTTCTCCATTCTCTTCTATGCAGATCAGGAGAAGAACTAATAATTTCTTTACCTTTATTAATACTTTGCTGAGAAAACTGAGAAGACAGAGAAATCTTTTGTTTCTGATTAAATTCTAATTGATTCAAATATCTTCTTTCAGTATCTTGAATCAGACTTTGCAAAAACATTTTCTCAGACATTAAATACGGAGGCAAACTGTCATATCTTTGTTTCAGAGTTTGCAATTGCTGAGAAAGACTTAAACTGTCAGAAAACTGATTAAAAGAAGATTGCATACTATTCATTTGAATCTGAAAACCTATTTCTGATTCATAATCAGATGATAATTCTGACTCAGATTCAACTTCTTCATTTGTCATATTGATTATATTTTCATTGTCAGATTCTTCATCAGTGAATTCGAAATCTGACTCATACTCAGCACTGTCTGCAGGAATTAAAACATATTCATCTTCTGTGATATTATGACTCTGCAAGAAGTTTACTTTCTTTGACTGAGTATTTTTCTGAGGACACTTATTAGCATAATGATTCCCTTGACAGAGAAAACACTTTATAGGGGTTTTCTGAAACCCATGCTTCTTTTTACGAAATACTTTCTTCTGAAAGAAAGATTTCTTCTTAAATTTTGGTTTTCTGGACCACTTTGAAGTAGGCTAGAAATTGCACTGACAATCTGATTTCCTTTTTATTTTTTGTTTATACCTCTATTTTCTATAATTCCTCGGATCTGTACAACCATAACTGTTTTCAATACTATTGCAGAACTTTACACCTAACTGCTTATGAAACTCCATAGTTTCTTTATGGGCTTTCCTTTCTTTACACAATTTCTTATTTACTTTTCTAATACACTGGCTGATTCTACCAAAAGACATATTAGAATACTGGGAACCCATAGCAGTCTTATACTTTTCTACAAAATACTTGGGAAAAGATTCTATATATCTAACCTTATAGGCATGATTAAACATTTCTCCAGAACTGTATATCAATTTTTCCATATTACACATATATTCTTCTAATCTAGACATATCACACAATTGTGCTCTAAGAAACTGAGATCTATTAGCTTCTCTCTCATCATCTAATGTTCCCACAAATTCATTGTATATGGCTTGACATAAACAGGGGACTGGTTCTGCATGGTTTACTATTGCATCCTTATACTGACTGTGACCATGATCCCACCATTCCTTAATATTACCAATGAAACCATTTATGATTTGTTGGGAAACTATTTTTGCATCTCTTTTTAGTCCAAACATTTGAACACTGGCCCATGATAGCATAGCTTGACACATTTCTTTTCTCTTAGCAGGTGTTTCACAATCAAACTGCCAAAAGAAAGGTTGTAAACTTAATGTTCTGATTTGTCCATCTAAAGGCTGTCTTGAAGTTTTTCCATTAGAGAAATAACTGAACTTTTTTGGTTCACTTATTTTTGCCATGCCTATCTTAAAAGCTTTATCAATTTCAAGTTGGGGAGCTTTCATGGAAAGAGGAGTAATAAGATGTTTAAATATTTCCTCTTTTTCTATGTTTTCAACAGATTCCCAACTAAGAATACCAGCTTGTTCAGGATTCAGATTTAATGGCTGAATCTCTGTTGACTGTTGTTGTGTAGGCAGAAGGGCTAAGTGTTGCTGCTGAGCAGACACTTCTCTATTCAGGGATTCAATACCAGAAATGACTTGATCAACCTTAGACTCAACATCAGATACTTCAGATTTTAATTCTTCCTGACTATGAGCTATGTATTGATGACCAGTAATGACAGTATCTATTTTACTATTAATCTCTTCTTCTTTTTGGAGCACAGGGTTAACTTATTTTTCTATTTTAGACTGTATATTATGCGAATGCACACCAGTATTACTATCTATAGTTTTTAATGCTTTAGCAAGCTCTCCTTTTTGATACAAATCAATACTTTTCAACATTTTCTGCACTTGATCCAAACTATTCTGAATACTAGCTACTCGATTATTAATGCATTTGGTAGCCAGGTTATTCCAATTCATCAACCTAACCTCAGTAGGTTGTTCTATGGATCTGTCTGCAGTTCTCAAATAATACATTTGAGATCTGTTCTTTCCATCTGGTGAGTATTGAGCAAAATCAGAGGTTTTAGGGAAAACCTTTTCAGTATATGACTCATCTCCTTGAGGTGTCTTCCAGACATGACCATCATCAGACTCAGAAGGACTCTGTGATGTACTTTCCATTTGAAGATTCCTTTTATAAGATAATAACTATCTGTTTTTAGCAAACAATTTCTACAAATCTATGTCTCGCTGACTTCTACTGGTAACCATGTTTATGATAGCATGGCTAGGCTTTTTCAAGATATATATATATATATATATATATATATATATATATATATATATATATATATATATATATATATATATATATATATATACATATACATATACATATATATATAGTTGTGAGTCATCAGTATATGACAAATATTTGTGAACAAAAGATGCGATATACTTTATAGATGTACATATTATAATTATATATATATATACATATATACAGTATACTATATATATGTATACTTATATATATGTATGTATACTACATATACTTATGACCAGTAATGACAGTATATATATGTATATGTATATATAGTGTATATATATATATGTATATGTATTATATATATATACAGTATATGTATATATATAGCGATATACTGTATTATATATATATATATATATTCTAAATCACACTTTTTTCTCTTGTATACTGTATTATATATATATATATATAGATATATATAGTACATACATATATATACACTATAATATATATATATATATATATATATATATATATATACAGTATATATGTATATGTATGGATGTGGAAATGGTATTATAGTTGTGTGTCATATGAAGAAAGCTATATATATATATACATGTATGGGTATTTTACTTGTCATAATTTAATCTTATATATATATATATATATGTATATATATATATATATATATATGTATATATATGTATATATGTATATATATATATATATATATATATATATATATGTATATATGTATATATATGTATATGTATATATGTATATATGTATATATATATATATATATGTATATATGTATATATATATATATATGTATATATGTATATGTATATATATATGTATATATATATGTATATATATATGTATATATGTATATATATACATATATATATATATACATATATATATATATACATATATATGTACATATACATATACATATATATATACATATATACATATACATATACATATACATATATATATACCCATATATATATATATATATATATATATATATATATATATATATATATATATATATACATACATATATATATACATATACATATACATATATGGAGATATTTTGGTTTACCTTTTAGTGACTTATCATTATGTTTTATTGACTTTATTTTCAATGTTTGATTCTCATTTTATGCACTTTAGATGACTAGGTATGTGATGATATAACATGTATCTCTATGTTTTTGATAATGTTTATATATCTAAAAATAAAATACATGCAAATAATGTAATATTATGAGAATATATATGAAATTACATATGCACTAACAATTATTTTACAAGTGATGACCCTGTTATTTTGTTATACATAATACACGACTTCCAATTTACAGTAGGGGAATGAAAAGGGAAACAAGGTAAATGTGAGATGATAAAATATGAAAACCATGAATAAAAATTTTACAATAAAAATAAGATGACCTAATACTTATGATCAAAAGGTGTAAATGTACTTCTTACTAGACTTACATAATGCTAACTTTATTGGCTTCATCTAAAGATAACTATCCCTGACATAATTGGTAAGTGGGATAAAGCTACCTTTTTTAGCATAGGCATGTACACAAGCTTTCTAAAGAACTTCTTATTTGGATACCTTTTGATTTAATATTACTTCTACATTTAGATTTTAATTTTCTTTGACCCCTTACACTTAGTCTCATGTGTCTAGGAAGACACATGGGCTCATCACCAAAGGCTAGATATGGGTGAGTAAGGGCATCTCTGCTTAGTGATAACCCCATGCAACCTTAAAGATGAGAAGGTTCATGTTTTTTTTCTATTTACAAGGCCTTTAACCCCAAATATTGGCCTCATAAAATTATTAATATGCAATGGCTCATCACCAAAAACCAAAATAGGCTAGTAAAATTACACAATTTTTAGCATGCGAATGTTTTGCTTTAGAAGACATTGTAAGAGGAGACTTTGTCATGGACAAGATTTTAGACTAGGATGTAGGCTAACATTTTAATATTTTAAAAAAAATATATAGGGAAAATAGTCATTTTCTACTCATAAGAACTAAGGCAAGATCCAATGTAATGTTGATTTTTATAAAATGTTTTCTATGGGATAATAGAGTAATGTGAAAATGGAATGATATGACATATTACATTTTGATATTTTCATGCTATGCAAACTAACAACCAAATAATCCCCAAACACAACTTTTGATATGAAAATCAACACATAAACTATAAAAAAAAATGCAATGAGGGAAATGTGACATGTAAGAACTAAATATAGAGACATTTTATGTGCAAAGAGTTCATAAATCCATTGAACTACTTTCCCTCCAAATTTCATAAGTGATAGGCTCTATTATTGAACTCTCCAGTCACTAGGTAATGGCCTAACCAATCAGATCTGAACTTATGACCCTCTCATTTCTTCTTTTCTATATAGCTATCAAGCCTAAGGACAAGGTATCCAACATATATCAGGTGCTCATGGACATTTTTATTGTATTTTCTACTGATGCAATTTGCATACGTGACATGGTTCTACACAATAATGAGTTGACATTCATCTAAAATCTCAAGTTCATCTACTTGTGCATTCTTATATTTGTCATGGCCAAGGATATCCTAGACAGAGACATGAAGGCCAAGTATCTCAACCTCAAGAGTTAAAAGAGCTTCAGATCCAAACATAAGGGAATATAAGGTTGCCCTTGTAGGCATTTTAATGTTGTTTATATAGGCCCAAAATGTTGGATAAAGTTTTAAGTGTCAATCTCATTTAGAATATTTGATTGTTTTGACCAAGATTGACTTTAGGGTTTTATTGGTGGCTTTAGCTTAGCCATTAGCCTATCGATAATACAAAGAGGTTGTATGATGTAACATGTAAAATTTATTACATAATTCATGTACCTCAGGGTTTTTAAAGGGAGATCCATTTTCTATTATGATAATTTGTAGAACTCTGAATTAATAAATGATCTGGTTCAAAATAAATCTTGCAATGACTAAACTGATAATAATTTTTAGAGGCATTGCTTCCATCCACTTAATGAAATGTTTGGTGGCCATGATAATGAAATGGTAAGCATCCAAAGAAGCAAGGGAAAACTTATCATATTTATACCCAAGTGGAGAAGGGCCAAGGTGTAATAATGGTCTACAAAGCCCAAGGAGGAATGTGGATCTCATGAGAGAAGTGTTGGCACTTCTTGCATTTCCTAACATACTCGATGGCATCATGTTCAAGAGTGGATCATAAACATCCCATTCAATGTATTTTTCAAGAAGTCATGTTGCCACCAAAGTTACCACCGAAAACCCCATTGTGATAATGGAATATGACCCTTTATAAATATTCTTGGTCTACACTTCTCAATAGCACACCGCCAAAAGCCTTCTGATAGAGAACCTCATCTAAAATGACATACTTATAAGTGATAACTGAAGATGGCACTTTTGTTGAGAGTTGGCCCTTCATGATAGGTATACTCAATTAATTAATGAATGATATTGACATACCAAGGATAAGAAATGATAACAGGTTTCTCTATGTAACAAATTAATTCATCACAAAAATTGAAATCAACTAGATCACTGACTTTTAAAAGAGAGTCTGCCAACTAATCAGTAATGGTTTATCCCTTGATGAAATTCTGGTTGACATAAATAATCTCAAACTTGCTCAAAAGTGTGATAAAACATCTAGACTTTCATGAGAGGGTTGGTTGGATCAATAATGTATGTTATGCCTCATACCTTACTATAACCCATGTTTCTTGATTAAGCATATAGTGTCACAATTGCTTGGTTTCAAACACAATTTGCAAGCACTCTTTCTCTGATTGCGTGTAGTGTGTTTCATAAGCCATGAGAGTGAAGCTAGTGGAATAGATGGAATGCTCATTTTCATCATCATCCCCTTGGGGAAATATGTGCGTGCGAAGCACCTATGTTGCCCTAATATAAAGTATGAGGGGATTGTTAGAATTTGGCACCATGAACATCAAAGGAGATATAAGGAAGTGTTTTAATGCCTTGAATGAATCCTAGTAATTGCTCATCTCGGTCAAGCCTCTTAATTAAATTATTGATTGGATGTACATAGGTGAGGTTGGGTATGAATTTTAAAATGTACCCCAACTTCTATAGGAATGATCTTATCTCTAACTTATTAATGGGGAGGAGCATGTCCAAAATAATGCAATTTTTTATGGGATTAGTAAAAATTCCACTTTGGTAGATAATGTATCCGATGAGTTTTCCACCTATGACTCCAAACACACACGTATCTATGTATACCACCACTATCTTATGAATAATATTGTGTAAAATATCGGTCATGGCCCTATAATATATTGCCCTAGCATTTTAAAGGCTAAAATAAATGACTACATAATAAAAGGTCCCCCATGGTGTGGTGAAGGAGGTTTTGCTTTGAACTTCATAAGAGACAAATTTTATTATAAACAGGGAAACCATCCGTAAGAGATAGCAACTCATAACCAATTATAAGGTCACCTATAACATCAATGGATGTAAGATGAAAATCACCCTTAGGTCATGCTTTGTTAATATCATGAAAGTCAATACATATCCTAATTTTACCATTCTTTATAAGGATGGGGATGATGCTAGACATCCATTTGGAATAATCGATGGGTTTTATAAACCCCATTTTGAAGAGTTTAATGACTCCTTATTTCACCATTAATGCCACTTTCGGCTTGATTATCCCGAGCTTCTATTTTATTGGCTTTGTGTCAGATATCATGGCTAGATTGTGGAAAACTAATTTGAGCTTGATTCTTACCATATCCATGTAGGAGAATGTGAAAGACTTAGACAATTCAATGAGTAATTTTTTGTAGTCTTCTACTTCCTATAATGAAAGTGAAGACCCGAGCTTGAGGATTATAAGATTCTTCTCGGTTCTTTTATTACACCGATAGGTGTTCCTACAATAACATCCTAGGGAGGTAGCTAGAAATTGTGATGGCGTAAGAATATTAGTATTTAATTATTTAAAAGCTGACATTATAAAATTAAAAAAATATACAATTAAATTTAATTATTTTAAAACCAACATTATTAAAAAAATAAGACAACCAACATAATAATTAAATAAATTTAAAAAAATCTATAAATACAAATCAAATCAAATCAAACCAAACAAAAATAAATAAATAAAAAAGCGCAGATGACAAACAGAGATAGAAAGTGGTAACTCTATTGCAAGTTAAATTTATTTGAAAATCAGAAAATCAAAGAACAATGAGAGATAAAAAAGAATGGAAGACAACGATATAAAAAGGTAACAATGTTAGAAGCTAAATCTGTTTGAGAATCAAACTTTACTGAATCATTTCTGAAAACCCAATTTAGAAAATTATTGAAAAACCTAATTTCAAAAATTATTGAATTGAATTGTTGTTAAACCATTGATATCGCTACTCAATCAAGTATGATAAATCGTGGATGTACTCCAAATCTCCAGTATTATAATCCAAACGCAATTAGATTTCAAAACACGGGTACGGACCGGCACGCCATGATTAGGTGACCATCAATTTTGCATTAGTTCATTGATCTCCCCGTTTTGTCCGTCTGTTGTGAGGTGCAAGATTTTGTTTTTTTGGGGGGTAGGGTTCCAACTGCCTTCTGGTGTGTAAATTTGATCCTCTCTAAAGTGCAGTAGCTGTAATTTAATTGTTTGTGTTTTCGGATTTTTAGTTGAGACTTAATGTCATTGAAAAAATGCATCCCTCGCGTTGTATGATTTCTCTCCTATTTTCTTTTTAACAATTTATCTTTATTTATTAATGGATATGAACTCGTTTTTTTTTCCTCAATGGATAAGCTGTACCAGTAACCTATTACAGGAGATTTTTTTCATGAGAGACCTTCAACCTTCCTCAAAATCCATGCAATTATAAGTGAAAGCGCGAATAAACCACAATAGGCAAGCCGTGCAAATCTTTTGTAATGTTTCGTATAGCTGTTGTGCACGGCCCACAATAAATATGAGGAGTTAAAACCATTTATATCGCTACTCTGTGCATTTCTGAGTAATCGTTCGCTGCATTACAATTATTTAAAACAAATCGCTATACTTACATTTACCTTGAAACTGCCATTATTTGTTTCAATAATCCGTGTTAAATTTTAGATGATTAGAATGGGTTGACATATTTTAATAAAGTTGGATTTTCTTTAAAAAATATTGGTTTATTAAAATATTTTATAATAATAAAGAACGCCAAACCTATCATTTATTTTTATTATTTATTAGATTATTCACTTTACACTTTGATAAATGATATTATATATATGTTTTTTATTTAAATAAGGAAACAAATTATCTTAATATTTATTATAAAATGTTTTATTTCGTCAGAACTAAATAGCTCCAATCATTATTGTAAGTTAATATATTTTCATACATACCAATATCAATATATATTTTAATATGAATATAGTATGTTACGCTATAACTTATAGATTTTGAATCATATTTCTATATAACCATAATTTATAGAATTGATATTATGATATTAATATGATATGGATATTTATCTTCTTCATAAATAAGTTTATGAGATTACATATTTTTGTACACATGTTTAAATTTTAATATAACGTTGTTATATATTTTTAATAATTTTGTTAATATGAATTTATAATAAGATGATTATAATTATATGACTGACAATTTTTTTAAAATAAATATGTATGGAATATGGGTCGATTAAAAGTGCATTTTAAAATTAAACAATAGAAAAAGAAATATGAAGAACAAAAGCAAGAATGTTGAAGAGAATATACTTTAGAATATCAAAGACAAAAGTGACAAGTATCAATGACAGATGAGGAGAGAATAAACTAGCATACATATCTTCGATAAATCTATGTAAAGTATACCGATAGATATCATTCTCAAGGCACATATTCATATTTATTGTGACATTAGTACCTTGAGAATGATATCTATTGGTGTATTTTACATAGATTTATCTAGAATATGTATGCTAGTTTATATCAATAGTAACTTCAATAAGGGAATTATTCCCCTCTTCAAATTGATCAGGTGTCAGGGGAAGGTCAATATCCTCACCTTCCATGTTTAAAATGTCCAACTCTTCGTGATAAGATAATTAATCTTCAACCTTGTAGTCAGAATCATAATAATCACTCCCAAGAGTAGATTCATGATGACACATGAGAGAAAAACCTCTCTTAAAATGAAAATATGGGAGGTCATCGTAACATGAAATAATTCAAAGATAGTTTCATCATTTTCAATGAGGTCGGGAATTAGCGGGATAGCGTCCTTCCCTATATAAGCGAGGGTTTGGTCATTAGGTGTTTTCTGCATGAGAGGATTTATTCTAATAGACACTATGAAATCTGACTCAAGTATCGCCAATGTGGGGACCAAAATGAGAAGAGGAAGAAACCATAGAATTAACAAGTTGGTTGATTTCTCTTGGAACTGCTTATATATAAACAAAATTAAAACCCTTTGTAACTTCTTACAAAATGGCCTCATAAAATTGAAGGTTACTAGTTGTGAATCACTTTAGATTTTTAGATTTTGGATTCCTAATCATTTAGTGATGAGCATCCCAAGTAATAAGGCTTCATACTCAACCCCATTATTGGTGCACTCAAATTCAAGTTTAAAACCAAAAGGAAGAGGAGATCAAGATCACTCTTGCTCCTATACCAAACCAACATTTAGCTTTATCTAGTGAAGAGCCCATTGACCATGTGTAGAGGAATAATCATCACTATGGAGGGCTTCATGATATATTGACCATGTGAATGTCAAGTATACTGGCTAACCCCTTGTGGGGTTCTTTGTTCTGAGATTCAAAGAAATTATAAGTCCTTACCCATCTTGGGTCAAATGGGAGGATGATAGGTGCATCCTTTTCTAAGATGTTGATAATTTCAATCGTTGACATAGTTTAAACTACTAGCATGATTGTTGGATATGAACCACTAACATTTTCCATAGTTGTTAACTCTTTTTCCTCTAGTTTGTCTTTAAAAAAGGCTTGAGGTTTTTTTTCCCCTTTATTAAAGACAACCACTTTAGGATTTGCAGCCTTTATAACATTAACCAACTGTGGGGGTTTTGTGACCCTATTAGTAGGTAAGTGGTAGTCAATGTGTAAGACTGGTTATTTATGCATGGTTATTTGAACCATGTCAAAAGGTTTGGGATCCCCTTGGGCCATGAAAACCTTACCCATATGGAGGAACCTAATTTTTTAGAACAAGGTTGAAGGAATGGCCTTCATCCTATGAATCAAGGATCTTCCCAAGATCATGTTATAATTTGTATGTCTGTCAATCACATATAATTTTGTTAACATAGTATTAGGTTCTAGAGTGACTAGAAGCACAATGGTTTCTATAGAGATGAATTTGAGGCTATCGTAGCCTCATAGGGTATATTGAGATACAGAATAGTTGGTTCCCAATAACCAAATTTATACAAGAAAGAGAAAGGGTCAATGTTTAATCTATTTTGTCATTAACCATGTCTCTCTTTACATAGTTGTTATAGATCCATACTTGCAAAAACAAGGTCAGATCCCCCTCCTTGCCAATTTAGAATAACAAGGGAGACTACTAAGGCTAAAGAAATAGCCAATGTCCCAAGAATACTTCTAGGTGGAAACACACACACACACACACACATATATATCAATGTGATTGATATAGGTCTATGGCATGGGAGCTATACTAGACAAATTCCCCAATCCTAGAACATCAAGCAAAACCAAATGATGGGCGAGTAAGAAAGGAAATGTGGGAGAACATTTTTATAAGATTTAAGATCAAATCATAATTCCCCATAGGCTTTAGGATGATCTAAATTTATAGAATGTTCCAAGGGTGAGGAGTTATAAGTTGATATTCCTTGGTGTGAGCAATAATATTCAGTTCCTCAACTTCCAACTCTACAATCCCTATCATTCTAGTTTTGATTTAGAATCCTAACTTGGAAGTTACATTAGCATTGGTAGTTCCCAAAGTTGAAGACTCAACATTATTGGTAAATGTTTGTGTAGGCTAATTATGTTGAAACACTTAATTTTTCAAGTTTCCCTGAGTTTGGTTGGTTGTAGCTCATGTTTGGTGGTTTGGAAAAGGATTCTATTAAATCTATAGTTTTTGGTTCTTAAAGGAGTGACATGACCATTTTGAAGGGATTGAGAGTTTGTGCATACATTCCCTAGGAACATGTTTATGAAAATTTACCTCTAATCCTCATGGAACCTTTGGATTAACTTATTATACTCCCTACAATTTTGAGTAGCATGACTGATAACTAAATGGAAGAGACAATAAACATTGGGATCATATTCCCTAGGCCTTTGATTTTTACCTATTGACCAAACCCTTTTTTTATTATTCCTTTGATAATAGGACTGGTTTTAGAACTGTAGAAAATGCTCAACATGGTGAAACTAGTTATGATTTTGGTTTTGATATTGCATATTATAGGGTGGATGTTAGTTTAAGTCAACCACATGAACTGTATGTGGATGGTTTTATCTCATAACATCTACTATACTATTTGCATTGGTGTTATTCATGGGTGGAGATTGATTATTATTTAATGAATTTGAATTTTTGATATGATCAGTCATGCCATCAATGGTGTTTATGTTCTAGTTAAGGATTTTGGGGCCTTGATTATCAATGTTTTTGTGGATCACATTTTGAAATCTCCCATTTTTTTGTTTTGGGGTGATAATGTTCCCATTGGCCCCATAGTTTTGACAACCACTATCAATGGCCACTTGATCAATCCATAAAACACTTTCAATATCTTCTTTATAATACCAAGAGGGAAAATTTTGGACATATAACATTATATCCTTATTAATGGAGTGTAAGAAAAGGTCACATGATTCCCTCTAATCCATGTGAGGTGCAATGTAAAATTAATATAGCTCTTATTTCCATTTTGTGATGAAATGGGCAGTTGATTCATTATGTTTTAGTTTGATATGAAAGAATTCCTAAATGTTAATCTTGAGAAACTTTTTCATATTGAATGCCTTAATGAATTCAGCCATAAATTATCTGAAGGAATGAATAGAACCTTTAGGGAGGTGGTTATAAAAATCAAGAGTGATTACTTATAGGGTTTTGAATAAAATATTGGCAACACCCCATCCCAAGGTAAGATTTCCCTTAATGCCACAACATAAGCCTTGATGTGTGTGTTGACCAATTTTTACCCCCAAGATCAAAATGTCAACCCTTATAGGTGAAAATGTTTTGTCATGTATTGATAACCTATTTCAAAGTCTTTTCATGCCTTATATAGCCTAAAAAAATCTTCATAAAGCCTTATTATCATTTTTTAAGGTTTATTTGGAGAAATTAAGATAAAGTCTTGTTATGGTCTTGTAGTGGTATAGTCATGTCATTGGGTGATGAAACTTGATCAAGTGGTGTCATAGCTTGTTAGGAGTTTTCAAAAGTCATTTCATGTCCTAATCACCTTTTAATAATGTTTCATGATGATTTATAGAGTTTAAGGTTCATTTATGAGCTTTAAGGTGGTGTTTTATAAGGAAAAAGATGGTTTTTACTAACTTTCATGTATGACCAAGACTTAAAATGCACAAAATCTGCAAAAAAACTCTTTCTAGGGACCTTAGAGCAGTTACATAACTATCACACCTATCATAAAATTAGATAAAAGTTAGAATCTTGGATTTCAATTATTTAGAGGGGAGTTAAGGTACTTGTACAGACTTGGTGAGATCACCTACAGGAAAAAATGGTTTCATAACATCCCTTCATCTTCCATAGGTACTTATTAGGCATGGAAAGAAGTTTTAGGTCTCAAAATTTCACAAAACTATCTCTCTCCTCCATCATTCCTTTCACAAGCTCATGAAGGCCAAATTCAAATGCATGGTACAAGTCTTACATGTAGAGTTAGAGGCTAAGATTTTTAAAAGAGTCTATAAAGGTCAAGATAGACCTTAAAAAATTATTTTGTATCAAAATGTAGACCTACATATCTACCTAGGCCTATAGGTCCTCATTTTGGACTAAAAGCCAATTGTCCTCCAAAAAAGTACAAGGTCAAAGTAGGAAACATGACTTCAATGCAATAATAGGAGAGAAAACAAACCATTAAAATAACCTAAACCATTTACAAGTCAAGTGAAAGTTAGAATGACTGAATATGTAGCCTAATGCTTCCACACAGGTATGCATATGAAAGCAAGAGAGTAGGGGTTTAAAAATGCCTTAAAAGGGGTTAACATAATTTGTAGTATATGTAAATCAACTCCTATGAATTTTGAACCTTCTCAAAGTTCCATGAAAGAGTTGAGAAGATCAACTTCCAGGCCTCATGATCAAACTCTCTCCAATAGTCACCTGCAGCCATACCTGTGAAGGTATAAGCTAATAGGTGCACACAATGAAGATGTAGTGCATTGAAAAAATTGCATAGGGTTAGTGAAGATTTGGGAAACCTAATTATCATGACTATTATTTCCAATTACTATCAACAATTTTATAAACTCCTAATATGTAGTCAAGACTTTAATAATCAGCACCTACAGTCAGACTTAGAGAGAAGTGAGAAGGGTAATTTAGGTTGTGAAGTCATAGTGAATTGAGAGTGAAAATTGAAAGGGTTACAAACTCCCAATAATATTACAGAGTTATTGATATGCCCAAGAATTATAATGGAGTCCTACAACCTTCGAGTGTAATTAAACCACTTCAATAACCATCTACAGTTTGAGTAGGTAATGCAAGTTGATTCCAAGCCTAAAGAGAAGGCAGGGCACATACAAAAGAGCATTAGAATCTATCTTGGGCAAGAAAAAAATATAATAGGTCATTTTATATTCAATATACCATAAAGGAAGTTTGAATGGATGATTAAACAGAGTTAACCAAAACCTTGTATACATAGTTCAAGACCATCTATGGGCCTACCTACTTTTATGCGAGTTTTTGCTTGTTTAGAGAGGGGTAAGGGGCTGTGAAAATTTGAGGAAAGGATAAAAAATTTAAATATGGTTTCATAGAGATAATAAAATATCATTTTTATCCTCAAACCCAATATCCAAATAATGGAAACCATGTCTAATCATGCACAGTGTAACTCACACACATTCTTGCATGCCTTGGAAAATGAAGGTTGTTGTTTAGAATGAAGAGAAAGGGTATGAAGTGGAAAGAAAATAATTTGGAGATGGTTCATGATGAAAAAATACCCCATATAAATCTCACTTAACATCAAGAGTGAGGAGAAACATATGAACTCTGTTCAGGCCTAATAGGTCTAAATCCAAACAACACATGCTTGCTTAGGTTGTTTTTTTTTTTTTTTTTGATATGAGAGATAAAAAAGTATAAAGGAGAATAAATAAAATTTTGAAATTGATTTTATAATGATATCATGATTCCACATGATCTTAAATAGAAAAAAATGGTTTAAGATAGATAGGTCTGTTTAAGACTGATTGAACCTAGAACAAGCATACAACCCTGTGTGTGGAATTTTATGATAGAAGATGGTTTGTATGTGGAATTGAGACCATAAGGAATATAAGTATGTTTTATTAGTCTAAAATAAGAATTTTATGAAGTCTTAAATCCTAAAATAGATGAGAAAGTCTCAAATATAGTCATCTAGGGTCACTACCATTGACTTGCTCAAGAACCCTAGCTTGAGCAATTGAAGGATAAAACAAGGTTGAAGAGATAGAAAGGTTTGGATAACTATAGAAACAAGTCAATGTGGTTTTAATTTATCTCCCTAAAGTGTTTATAGGCATAACCAAACTCAGAAACACCACCCATACTCAACTATTCTTGGCATCACAGGATGTAGTCTACTAGCCCAAGGGTCTCCTAAACATGTTCATATCTCCCATGAAAGGATGCATGGTGGTTTAATATATTGGTAATAATAATAAACACCTGTACACTCATGATTCATGGAATTTTTATGTTCATAAAAATCCTATCCTTTATGAATCAATCTTAAGAGTGTAAGGCACTCATAGGCTATTGAAACAGATCGGTTTTAACTTGATGAGAGAGAAGATGATTTTTATACATCTAAATGAATTGAAAAATCCATATAAAAACATGGATGATCTAAAAAACTCCCTTGATCACCTACCCACATAATTGGTTGGCACTACCAAGGTACAAGTGTATGGAAAAAGACCAAAGGTTGTTTCAATCTTCTTAAGAGGTCCGTACAGGGTGTTAGGAGCTCAAAATTGACATGGAGGATACTTAGGAGGTCATAAAACTGAATCATATGTTTTCTTTGGGTTTCACACATGTGGGATACCTTTGGAGTGAAAATTCAATCTCTAGGCAGGGTGGCCTAATTGAGACCTAGTTAGGAGAGAGAGACGAATGAAAAGGATACTTCCATGCACTCTCAAAACTTTAAACTTGGCATGAAGATGTAAATCCATACTAGGTCCTCAAATATGCCTTAAATTTCCTATTATAATTTTTACACTATCATACAAAAAGGAGGTTTGTATGATTTTAAGGCTACAAAGAATGAAGCCAAATTAGAGATTTTGGTGAAAAATTAATTATAGAGTGTAATTTGAGACATCTAAGTGAGTTTTTTAAGTTATGGTATGATGTGAATATGCCATACATGGAGAGATAATTAATTAGAGAATATGAATTCAAGTTTTGACACTTGTAAGCAAGATTGGCCTAGTGAGATGAAGAGACTTCTAGACACCTAGCAAGAGAATGAAGTGGTGTGTCAAAGGGAACCTTCAGAGGTCAATAAAATGGTGTCAATATTAGATCAAAGATGTAACATAACATGAATTGACCATTAATAAGGCCACTTGTCATCCCACCAGCCAAGGCAAAGGGCAGTTTTGGAGAGCTAGGCAAGGTGTCAAGCAAAGTTTGAAACTTCCACACCACTTGGAGTAAAAGAGCATATTTATAAAAATAAAACTTGTCTTTGATGAGCTTATGGGGAACTTTCAAACTCATTTCTTATTTTAACTCATGTTGGACACTTGTTTATCTCTCTCTCCTATGCCCTTCTCTCCTTCTCTCACTTTATCTATATATTTATCCTTGATAGGCTAAGTTTGTATCCTCCACCTAGGTATGGAGAATCCATATATATTTTCATCCTTTGATCAATGAGAATATTCTAGTTTAACCTTCTCCATGGACTAGTTTTAATATGCATACTTGATTAGTTGATCTTGCTAAGTGATAGTTTTGCTTCCTTGGCATGTTTGTCCTTATTTAGCAATCATGTTTAATTTGGAATCCTTTTATAGGTATCTTGAAGTGTTTAAATGAAGTGTGTAAGTTATTAGTGAATAATATTTTAAATAGTGTCATATCATGACCTTTTGACTAGTCCTCCTATCTCAAGCTTCCTTCACAAACCTTCATGAGAAACATTAATGTAGAGAGGTAGATTTGGAGTAGTGTCATGTACAGATTAGTATATTATTTGAAGTGAAATTGTAGTTGGTTAGTAGTGGTCAAATAATATTTGGTGCATCACATCCATTATATTAGGTTTTTCTCCCTTTTCTTATCAATTAGTAGATTTATGTTTGAGCCTAAGTGATTTATCAAGGGGAACTAGCCCTTTAACCTAAAGATTAACCTCTCCAATAGGGTACCCATAACCTTTAGGTGATTCCATGTTACATAAAATTTGGAAGGCTTGAACTACCTTACAAAGGGTGCAAATTTTATTGATAATAGTGTGCATTAGGATCTCCCTCTCCTTTGAAATTGGAAAGGTCTAATAGGGGATGTGGAAGAACAACTCCTCATATATTGATATTGATGGATTCCTTAAGATACTTAGCATAGACCCCCATGTTTATAAATTAAATTTTTGATGTGGTCAAATTTTAATGGAATAGTGAGATCACATAGGGTTTTTTTGCATAACCATTAGGAGGAACAAAAGAAGATTGATAGGGTGAAGTGGAACAATCCATAAAATAGTTATTTGGTTGAGTGGAATTAGAAAACATATTTAAATAGGGAGGAATATTGTTAGATATATAAGAACTAGATATTTTTTAAGGATATGAATACATGGTTTGCACATAGCTTGAGGGACATAGGGTGGCACATGGCCAATCTGTAGAGCATGAGTGTATGTAGAGGAATTTGATGTAGGGGAATCCTATAAGGACCCCAAAATGGACTCAATTTTGGCTTTAAGTAGTATTTTAAGTGTTTCATAGTTGTTATAGGTCATAAATAGTCTTTAGGTGTGGTATAGGTATATTAAAGATGCATAAAATTTAAATTATGTCTTTTCCCAACAAAATGCTCTTTTTGAAAATTTGAATTTTCAAGTCTTGCCTAAGGATTTTCATGCATGTGTGAAGGTGGAAAGGTGTAGAAAACTTGTATAAGAATTTTTTGTACAATGATAAGGTTCATAAAATGTTTTTTATCCTATATTCATGGATATATATTGGTCATATTTGTAAAACATGAATAATGCAATGTAATTCAATGACCTCTCAGAGGAAAATGAAACAATTATACACATTCTTGAATTTATTTTGGGAGTGATTTTTTTTTGTAATATTTAATTCCATTAGATAATGATATAAATAATGGATAGGAAATAAACAAACTCGTTGAACTGTGATATCAATTTTATGTGTGTATTGAGATTGCATGGTTGAGACAGAGCACATGTTTGCTTGGATGCTAATTATAGTAAGTATAATGGTGGTTTATTTTTTGATAATTATTATGAACCTATTATATCCTATTTTTTGAAATAGGTAACTCAAAGTGAATTGGGATTAGTCACATTTGTGGTGACAGTCAGGTTTGATAATAGGGAGTGCACACTTACAGTCTTGTTTAAATAATTTGGCTTAACATTTGATCCTTCCTTTATTTTAAGTATTGTGTAGAATGGGAAGTGGAATAAACATATTAATAGAGTGAATTATATTATTTCAATATATATAGTGATCAAATATTTTTCTTGCTAAATTTTGGTTATAAAACTTGTTCATTGAAACCTTTGATCCACACAAACTAGGATTTTGTACTCTATGTTTCTTTTATCATTAAATATTGTTTGATAAAAAATGAGTTTGGAAAGGGTTTAGGTATGTAATAAGAGGTGGTGATAACCATAGTATATTTTTTTTTATTCCTTTGGTGATGAAAAACCTAAGAAACCTGCCTACCCTATTCCCAGTTGATAGAATACAGTTCAAAGGGACTAAGATTTCTCGTTTTTGAATGCTTAGTGGATTATAGTGACTTGATCATTGAATGAAAAAGGTGAAATGATGTTATTCAAACCTTTTGGTAATTTTTATACCTCATGAAACCTTGTGAAATATTTCTAGTGGATTTATTTATACTCTTAGCCTGTAATAGTGTATGATAAGCCCAAGACTAGGCTTTGGTCATTTGGAGGAGATTTAACTGACCAAAAATCATAAAATTTTGTGATATAGTGTGTTTTGTATACCCTAAGATATAAATAATTTAAAATATCATATGACTTCTCTAGTAAATATTTATAGAGTGAGGTGTTCTGTAAGGGCTAAAAGAGGCCTAATTAGATAGGCTACAAGAGTGAAAGTGGGTCTAGAAGAGCAATTAGACCCTAAAATTTGACACATAAGTGTGTATTAATGATAAAAAGGAAAATATAACCTTGGAAATCCATAACTACTAGTAATTTTTTATACAAGTCCATTTTATAGGTAGAAAGTGCTACAAGGAATGCAAGTTGAGAAGGCATAGTTGTATAAGTGAAAGGGAGGTGATAGAGATAGTTCCAAAATAGGTATAAAGAGTTATTAGAGACTATTATAAGAGAAAAAAAGACCTTGTAATCTTATAATAGTCTAGTGAACTTATACTTTTGCATGGTGAATGATTTCTTAAACTTGAGACAAGAAAAGTTATCCATTGATCAAGGACAAAAGACAAAAACTTGTGCAAGCTCTGTATCATTTTGTTATCATATCGAGAAGGTAAGAGGAAAAGATAAGGAGGATAATATGGTATCAAAGAGACCAACACAACATAATGAAATGAAAATAATACAACAAACCATAACAAATGTGGTCATTGAAATGAGGAATATGCATGCAATAATGGAAGATATGGAGATAGCCCAAAGATGAAGGGTTATAACTGAAGATGACAATGAAAGAGAAGAATAATCTCATAGAGAAGAAGAGGAAGAAAGAGAAGATAGAGTGGAATAAATATTGATCAAAACCATGATTAATATGGGTTTAAAACCAAAGTTGGATGTGCCAATATATGAAGGCAATCTCAATGTGGATGAACCAGTGGATTTGATAGCATCCATGGACAAGTATTTTGAGTATGAAGAGGTGGATGACACCAAGAAAGTCAAATTTAAAGTCACAATATTAAAAATACGTGATTATTTATGGTTGGGTATAATCTAAGAAGAGAGAAGGAAAAGAGGTAAGGCAAAGATCCAGTCATGGAATCAGATGGTGATGAAGATGAAGAGAAATTTCATGCCCAAGGATTACCACACACTGTTTAGGAGATTATAAAATATTAGACAAAAGGAATTCAGTGAAGGAATATACAAAAAAAATTCATAGGTTAGAAATCATAACATGCCACTTGGAAGAGGATGATGAGAAGGTAACAAGATACCTAAATGGCCTTAAATTTTCCATACAAGATGAGATTAACATTCTAACTTTGAAAAAAGTTGAAGAATCTTAGAAAGTAGCCTTGAAAGATGAGGAGAAGTTGACAAGAAGGCATACACATCAAAAAAGAGGAAGAGGTAAACCAATAAGAGGAAAAGGAGAGTATGAGAGTAAGAATACTTATGAGGAAGGAGAAAGTAGAGAATATAGGCATGAGACACAACCGAGATGTGGTTATAGGGGTAGAAGGCCATACTACAGAGGTGGAGATGCATCTAAAGGAAGAGGGACTAGTGGATTCATAGGAAAATGCTTTAAATGCAACAAGTATGCAGGTCATAAATATTGGGAGTGTCCAAAGGAGAAACAAGAAAGAACACATACAAGTGAGAGAAAAAATAAAGTGGTGTAGCCTAAAGAGGAAGAAAGTGTTGGATCAAATTCACGTCTTGAAGAACCTAAAGAAGGAGAATCACTCCTGATGAGGAGGACATTGTTGAATCCACCAAATGAAAAAGAGACTGCTCAATGGAAAACACTCTTCAGAATAACATGTAAGTCCCATGGTAAATGTTTTAAGATGATCATAGATTTAGGAAGCAAAGACAAATTTGTTTCAAATGAAATGGTAAGTAAGCTAAGCCTCAAAAGATTACCACACCCTACACCCTAAAAGGTTTTTTGGCTTCAAAGGGATATCATGTGATTGTTAATGAACAATGTTTAGTAGATTTTTAGATTGGTAACTATAAGGATCAGGTTACCTCTGATATCCTCCCAATGGATGTTTGTCATGTACTACTAGGAAGGCCTTGGAAGTTTAACAGGTCAACTAGTCATGATGGTGTGAAGAACACCTATTCTTTAGAATATAAGGGAAATAATCACACATTGTTGCCTTTGAATAAGGATGATGATAAAGTTTTTGGTGTCTATTATAAGGTATTAGTTAAAGGTCATAAGGATTTGGTGAAATATGAAGAAGATATAATGATAGATGAATAGCCCAAGGAAATTGTGGTAGCCCAAGATGAGAAATGTGAACCTTTGCTAAGTAATATTTTTTCAAGTAAGTATGTAAGTAATTTTTTTTCAATTTTATCCCAACATTTGTAAATGATTTCAAGTTTTGATTTCATAAAAAGAGAATTAGACAAAATCCAATGTTTGAGGGAGAGTCTGGAACAAGAGAGGAATGCCAAAGAATTGGGTAACATACAACATGTCCATGAAGGACATCCAAGTGAATGAAATATTATGAGAGTTTCAAACTAAAATAATTAGAATTTGGAAGAGAATATATATTTCTTGTGTATGTAGGAGGTAAAGGGTAGTTATGATGGAGAAGTATAGTAGTAAACCAAGTAATTGCACAAGCATGTAGCATGCAAAGACCTAACAGATGATATGCATGAGGTAAAGTGTACACATCAATAAGAATGGAAAAAGGATAAAGAAGAAAAAAATTTAGTAGTATTTCATCATGTAAGAAAGGTTATGATGGATCTATTTGAAGGTGTGGAAGCATGGTATACACACTCAAGACAAGCAGTAGAGGACAATAGCTATGTTTTCCTTAATAAGTTTATCGCATGTATAGGTATACCATTGAATAAGAAGATATAGAGGAGGCCTAATTGTGGGGCCCAAGAAAATGTTCACCTCTATGAAGGGAAATTATTAGTAGCAACCTTATATTAGGAGGTCCAATGCAAGTAGACAGGAGCATACACCAAGTCGATACCTATGGCGAAAAATCTTTAGCTTGGTAGTATGATGTAGGGGAATCCTATAAGGACCCAAAAATGGATTAAATTTTGAATTTGAGTAGTATTTTAAGTGTTAAATAGTTTTTAGAGGTCATAAATAGTCTTTAGGTATGTCTAGGTAGCTTGAATATGCATAAAATTTAAATTATGGCTTTTCCCACCAAAATGCTCTTTTTGAAAATTTAAATTTTCAAGCCTTGTCTAAGGATTTTCATGCATGTGTGAAGGTGGAAAGGTGTATAAAAATTTTCTAAGATTTTTTTTTACTATTATAATGTTCCTAAAATTTTATTTATCATATATTCATGGTCATATATTGGTCATATTGGTAAAACATGAATAATGCAATGTAATTCAATGACCTCTCAGAGAAAAACCAAAAATAATCATGCACCTTCTTGGAAATGTTTTAGGAGTGAATTTTTTTTTGTAATAGTGAATTCCATTCGATCGTGATAGAGATAATGGACAAGAAATAAATAAACTTGTTGAACTATGATATCAATTTCATGTGTGTATTGAGATTGTATGGCTGAGATAAAGCACATGTTTACTTGGATGCTTAATATGGTAAGTATAATGGTGGTTTATTTGTTGATAATTATTATGAACAAATTATATCCTCTTTTTTAAACAAGGAACTCAAAGTGAATTGGGAGCAATCACATTTTTGGTGACAATCAGGTCTGATAACAGGGAGTACACACTTACAGTCTTATTCAAATAATTTGGTTTAGCATTTTATCCTTTCTTTATTTGAAGTCCTATGGAGAATGGGAATTGGAATACACATATTAATATATTGAATGATATTGTTTCAATATATATCATGATCAAATATTTGTCTGGCTGCATTTTGGTTATAAAATTTGTTCATTAAAACCTTCAGTCACACAAACCATGATTATGTACTCTATGTTTTTTTGTCATTGAATCTTGTTTGATATAAAAGGATTTTAGAAAGGGTTTAGGTCAGTCATAAGAGGTGGTGAGAACCATATTATAGTGTTTGGATTCCTTTGGTGATGAAAAACCTAATAAAACTGCCTACCTTATTCCTAGTTGACAGAATACAATCCAAATGGACTGAGATTTCTCATTTGTTAATGCTTAGTGGGTTATAGTGACTTGATCACTGAATGAAAAAGGTGAAAGGATGTTAGTTAGACATTTTTTTACTTTTTAGACATCATGAAACCTTGTTAAATGTTCCCAATGGATTTATTTATACTCTCAACCTATAATAGGGTATGATAAGCCCTAGACTAGGGTTTGGCCATTTGGAGGAGATTTAACTAACCAAAAATCACAAAATTTTGTGATCTAATGTTTTTTTGTGTGACCAAATAGAATCAATCATTTCCAAGACTGTATGACCTATGTAGTATTTATTTATAGAGTGAAGTAGTGTGTAAGGGCTAAAAGAGGCCTAATTGGATATGCTACAAGAGGGAAAGTGGGTCTAAAAGAGGAATTAGACCCTCAAATTTGATAAACAAGTGTGTTTACTGAGAAAAAGGATAATATAACCTTATCAAGTCATAACTACTTGTAATTTTCCATACAATTCCATTTTTCAAGTAGAAAGGGCTATAAAGAATGCAAGTTGAGAAGGTAGAGTTACATAAGTGAGAGGGAGGTGTTAGAGACAGTTCCAAAAGGGGTATAGAGAGTTATTAGAGACTCTTATAATCAAAATGAATACATTTTATTATTATAAAAATCCAATGAACTTATAATTTTTCATGGTGAATTATCTCTTAAACCTGAGACTGGAGAAGTGATCCATTGATCAAGGACAAGAGAGAGAAACTTGTGCAAGCTTTGCATTAGGAATGTAACTTGGAGAGTTAAATAATGGTGGATTATTTTTCACCACATTAATCTCCAAGGATGGAGTATAGGTGAATACACCTCCAATCAGGGATTGGGTAGGATCTTGGTAGGGTGGAAAAAATTTGAAGGCATTTGGGTTAGGGAATCCATGAGTAAGGATGTTCATGAGGGGTTGGTTAGAGGCAATATTCATGGGGGAATATGCTCTTGTTTAGGTTTGAACATGTAATATTGTTTTTGAAATGATTGATAAACCATTTTTTAGATGGGAATAGAAGAATAATGAACATGGTTAGGAGGATTGGGGTTCATTCCTTGTTTTAGAGATTATTGGTTATTCTCTAAATCACAAAAGTGACCCACCAAGGTATTGGTGAGTTCATTCGGACTAGTGGTAGAACTAGATTTGAGATAATCCTATATAGGAAGGGTATAGATGATATATTAGTTAGTTTGAAGAGATTTATTTAGAGTGGGATCCTCAAGAGAAGTTTTATGGCTTGCACTAGTGGGTTAGAGGCATTTTAATTCCCATTAGAGGGATGTATAGGTGCTTGCATATGATTAAACTCATCTTATAAATAATATATCCTGCCTACATATTATTCATTTCTAATATATATTTACATATCTAAGTTATGTGGGATAATATATGGTATATTATCCATACAAGGAGTGCTTGCACTCCATCTAGTGAGATTCATACTATTAGAGTCAAGATGATTGGTAGATATTTTAGATATGTCCCTCACCTCATGAATAGAGAATCCACTCTTAGTTTATGTATTGGGATGATAATAATTGTATGATTGATAATATAAATTGGTGTTGAAAATAGGGTTGTTCTTACTCACCAATGAAGCTTTAACAGGGTTAATTTGGCTCTTATATCCCTCTAGGCCAAGATATCCACCTATGTCTTGCCTATACATATTATGGGGGTATATGAATACTCATAGAAAAAATGTAAGGAGGAAATGAAATGAATAAAGAATAAATAATAAGGATAATAAAATGTAAATGTAAAATTTAAAAGTATTTCATTTCGGGTTCACTAGTTTTAATGAACATGAATAACACATGTTAAATTGTGAACTTGACTTCTCGAGGCCTGTCTGAGACAATTGACATAATGGATGGATGATGGGTGTCACTATGGATTGGATTGATTGCTTGATGTAGTGGGATTTAGATTGATTCATGTCAAGGGATACTCATTATGGAAGAAAAAGAGTCTTGTTATGTCATGTTTCTCATTGAGAGCACCCAACTAAGTAGAAACAAAATTCTAAGGTGCGTCAGTGTTGGTGATGACTACGAGGCAAAATTCCTAATCACTTATTGAATGTCCAAATGAGAATGGTTTAGTTAAATGAATCAGGTAATGTGGTTTACTATATGATACTAACTATTCCATTTCAATTTCATGTACAAATTTGAATGATAAATGACAAGGCTAGATCCTAGGAGAAGAAAGGGGATGGAGATGAGAATCTAGGCCTAGATTACATTTACTCACGACCTCAATTTTGGGTCAGGATGATGATGGGTGGATCAAGGATATTCTCTTACTCCTATAGGGAAATAATATCATTGAAAATGAGATGAGGGAAATGTGTGGAATGTAAAACCTCAATTATAAGCTCAACATTGATATTTGATTGGGTATTGATAGTTGAACATGGTGATCTAATTCTAAGAAAAAAAACCCCACTCTATAGAGTATTGGTGCTCAGGGAGTGTCATCTAAGAGGATAGGTGTATAATTTTATAAGTTTAAGATATTTTTTTTAAGGTGTTATGTATTTGGACTTGTTGTTCTGTGAGAAGTAAGGTTTTAGGAATGCTTGTGCTCATTCGTACAAAGCTTTGGTTATTGATTTATTTTTGGCTTTTGGTAATGTTTTGACTAATAATAAAGCTAAAAAAATTATAAAATTAAATGAATGAAAGTAAATAAAAATGAATATCTATAAATAAATGAAACAATTTTTTTTTTTTTTTAATTCATGTTTTGACACATGCAATACTAGAAAGCAAAATCTAGGCTAACAATGCAAATGCTAATTTCTAGCTTTTCTAGTTTTTTTAGATGCAATCAAATGAAATTATTTTTGTGTTTTCAAGTTATGGTTAAATTTATATATTATTTAAATTAATATTTTATAATATGCAAGTAAATAAAAAACCATATTTAGATACTAATCAACAATACACCAAACATCTAAATTTTCTTTTGCATGAGCATGCTAGAACTATTTTTTGGTGTTTTCAGATGAAAGCACACTAAGTTTGAATGATTTATATAAAATAAAAGTAAATAAATATTTTATATTTAATTATTTAAAAAAATAAAAACACATTTTTTAATTTACTCAAATAATTAAAATCAAAACTAAGATACTATCTTTCACTCTCCTAGGTTTGGCTAGAATTTTCTGCCTGCTAGTGTGCTTATTTTTGCATGATCAAGAGCTTTTTTTAAGCCAAAAATTGATTTTTTTGAAGATTAAAGTTTTTTTTTTTGTTTTATAATATATACCTATGGTATGAATACAAATCTATATGATATGAAATAATATATTGTATGGCTGAAAATAATAAGAAAATTAACTAATATTTTTGGTACAAATAAGGGAAGAGAAAAGAATTATTTTTCCTATCTATTTTCCTTTTAGAAATAGATATTTAATCTAGTGTAATAAAATAAACTAAACTAATCTAATCTAATAAACTAATAAATAAAAATAAAACTAAAAACCCCAACCTAATCAAGATTTTGACTAGCTAGAAGCAAGAGATGTATTTGTGATATGATCCTCAATGTGATAGCTCCTTTGATCAAAAAAATGATTGTAGGAAATTTTTTAACAATGGTAATTATTAAATAATAGTAAAAAGGGAATAATATGAGATGAATACAACTCCAAACAAAAGAGTAGTTGAATGTCTTTGGCTAGTGCACTAACTTCAAAGCTCTGGTTACAAATTCAATGACCTTCCTTGCTTGAAGTTATAAATTCTAAAATTAAAATGATCAAATGTAAAGTTTAAAGTAAATAATAATAAGGTTATTTTTATATAAATCTTCCAAAATTTTATCTCCAATGTAAATTTTTGGATCTAAAATTAGAATACTTATAGGAAAGGAATGGAAGTTGTAAGGATGAGTTTAACTGATTTGAACTGGGAGTATAACTTAGGAAATAAATTAAAAATAATAAAAATAGAAGAGAGAGTGAGTTGGGTTAGCATATAAGTGAAATAAAGGTGAAAATAACAATAAACATGTAAAATACATAAAATCTTACATTTTAGAAGCTAAATTTGGAACATGGACTAAAGGTGACAAAACCACCCCTATTTATAGGGGC
Organism: Torreya grandis; assembly: GCA_037957365.1. Lineage (NCBI taxonomy): Eukaryota > Viridiplantae > Streptophyta > Pinopsida > Cupressales > Taxaceae > Torreya > Torreya grandis. The sequence continues at coordinate 1,731,514 of JARHVA010000443.1, forward strand.
AGTTACGAAACTATCAGTCTTCATGACACAACCAATACTCATGATAATATAATCATCACATATTAATATGGAACCACCCTATCAAGGATTATTCCATCACTAAAGTTTTTGAAACCACTACGATGGTCTTGTCACCTTAGGTGCCTTTCTGTAATGGACCATAATAGTTTTATAATAGACCATGGAAGTTTTGTCATGAAGAGGGGTGGTTTCATCCTCTATGGAATTTTTTAAAAATAAGCTAAAATAGGTTACAAAATTTAATAAAAATGGAAGTTTTAAAGGCTCAAGAGATATATAAGGAGGGGAAAAGACTAGAATGTTAGAGAGATCCTGCATTGATTATAAAGTAGGAGATCATTACATCATCATTAGACATTATACTAGGAATATCACACTCTGTAAATTTTGGGTGCATACACAAATTTATGGAGAATCACATAGCCTTAATAAATTAACTTACAAAGAATAGATAAGTAGAGAGGATATATTCTAGATAGAGACAATGTTCTAGTTATAAATTGGTGCTCTTATAATTTTTAGTCTGGGTTATTGTCTACTATTTATCTTCTATGGCAAAACCATTGATAGTTTAGTGATACATCATTATAGAATATTTTCTTTTATTTATAAAATAAAAGAAAAAAATGCATTTTTTAAGGAAGAAACATGGGAAAGAGAAGAGACATGTCAAGGAAGCTATTTTATTTCTCTATTATTTGATGAATCAAAACACTAGTTTATGAATTTGTTATTATTTTTTGTTATCTATTATTTGAAGAGTGCATATATATTTCATATGTTGTGGATCAACAAATTAATATACAACTATTTAAAAATACCCAAGGGGAGTGGCACAACCTTAAAACATGATTGATTTTTTCTAATTGTTGTAGTCTATTGATAAGGGACTGAAATGTCATTATTACTATTTTTTGGTTTCAAGATAAGAATAAATACATCATATGAGGAGTGTGATCCATTTCTGGTTGAAGGAGGAGGATGCAATTTTTTATTGTTTCTACATAGGTTCATTTTGATTGGATAATATGAGTATCCTTTATTTAAAACTAATTTTATAATATATTATACAAATTAGGGAAACATAGATTTTAAAAAAAGTTTTAAATTTAAGTATTTACTTAAACCTTAGTAAATTTGACTTATAACTCACATGTCATTTAATTAATTCTGATTTTGGGAAATGGCAAGGATTAGAAGCCCAAAAAAATTCAATATTGTCTAGTTGAAGGTCTTAAACCACATGTAAAAATATTTTTTGGTGAAAAGTTTGTAAATCTTGAGATTTATTTTTTTCCATCATTTTTTAAGAAATTGAGAAAAACATTATTAGGTTAATATTTCATAAATGATAAATATTTTAAAGCCAAGAACTAGCAACGTTGTCCAATTTCAGGTATAATATGCATGTGAAATATATTTTTTTGTAAAATCCTTTTTTTTTTTGAATTAATTGTTTTATGCTAAATTTAAGAAAAATGACTAGTTTACAACACTTTTGTTTCCATATTCTCAAAAAGTGATAGGGAAAAACTTTAGTTATGGAGTTACAAGATACTTATTATATGTGAATATAAAAATATTGAATAAATAGTATTTTCCAAAGTAGTAAGATTAGATGATGAATCTGATGACTATAGTAGATGTCATAAAGAAGCTTTGATATTTTTAAAACTTTTTATAGTAGATAATTATAGAAGTTATAAATGCAACAATAAATTTAAATTTGTATAAAATTCTAACAAAATACTAGGCTTTAGAAGCTAGAAAGGTATTACATTTGAAAAATATATTACTTTCCACTAAAATATACAAAGATGGTTCTATTTATGAATTTTTGTTATAGCTGAAGGATATATGTGATAAAATGAAAGTTGTTGAAAAAACCTCTAGACAAGCAAGATTTGAATGCCCTAGTATATCATAACTTAGTACCATCATCTAAGTCATTTGTTAAATCACTAAATATGAACATGGAAACACAAACACTAGATTTTAAGAAGTTGTAAACACTTCTATATATAAATAAAGGAGGAAATAACATATGAACACCTCAATGTCAGTTGCTATAGAAATTGAATTCACAACATAGTCAAAGGGCAAGGGAAAATAGTGGAATAAAAATATCTCTTAAAAAAACCTCTAAATGCAATGCAAGTAGTTAAAATAAGTCTAAATGAAAATGCTTTTATCGTAGATAACCTAGGGTAAAATTTAAGAACCCTTATAAAAAAACCCCCTTGGATTTTATTGGCAAATTTATTTATATATATTTTTAAGTCATGGTGATTAAAATCCAATTATGTATAGGTGTGCTTGAGAATCCAAGGGTAAGAGAGGTGCAGTAGTTAAAATCAAATTTGCATGTAAAAGGGTTTTGATATTATTCTTGAAATTTAACATCAAATTTGATACAAACAAATTAAAAAAAAATATTAATCAATAAGTACATGTATTATGAGTGCATACCAATTACATGAAATATTTTTATGGCTTTCTAAAATAAGATAATATGCTCATTTGTCCTAATAATTGGCTTTTACTTTTACCATTATCACTGGATGCCATTTTACCAAGTAGAAAATAGTAAGAAATTATGTGGCAGAATGGTTATGTGAGCAATGCAATCAGATGGTTGCATGTGTTACATCTATGTGTGTGATAGGTATGTGCAATATGGATGTGTGTGATGTGGTAGGGTCAAACAACTATGTGTGGGATGAAACCAAATGGTTTCATGTGCCAGACAACTATTAGTTTGATGCAACTAGTATATTGTGTGCCTAATTTATGTAAGATATTTGATCAATAACAAAAAGTGAAAACTAGATTGTTACCAACAAAATCATATTTATTATATATATAAAGGTGATATGGGTCTATTTATTCTTCTAGGTAATGATGATATATTCTTAAGTATAGAATTATTGTAAATGTTGGGCAAGCCAACCTAATATATATTCTTAAGTATGGAATTATTGTAAATGTTGGATGAATCGACCTAGAAAAATAACTTACATTCTGATTTTTTAGGTGACTCAATTTTATGCACTAGCCCTCCAAAATGGCCAAAATAAAATTCCCAAAAAATGAATATTCATGAATAAATGAATATTCACCACCAAAAACTACCCTGAGAGAACCTATATGTTTTAATAAATATTATCATAAGAGATAACAAGATATGGATAATGTATAAAATAAGTCTTGGTATGCTCATATTTCTAAATAAGTTGAAGAAGAAGCACCTAGTGAATTTTCTTTTGTAGGATCATATGACCAATGCACCAAGTCATGTATTTAGTAATTCAAATTGGGTGAATCAAGACACTATAGTGTCACAAAGGTTGGTATGTAAATTACATTACGAATAATAGTAGTAAATAATTTTTTTTCCTTTAGTGATGGGTGGATTCATTTTTTTAGAAAGAGTAGGGATGTTCAAGTTACATTACACAATGTTTTCAGATATACATTTATTGATGTTAGATATGTACTTGATATGAAAAAGAACTTATTGTCTATAAACGAGATGACCAAAACCAAAAATCTTTTTGTGAAATTTGAAGAAATAAGTGTATAGTAAATACTCTCAATGATAAGGGAATTGTTATTGGCATTAGGGAAAGAGGTTTATACAAACTTATAGATCCTAAGATAGAAAAATAACATGCATTATCATTATTTTAACATACTAGTATTCTTTGGCATGAAATATATGGTCACCTTAGTTACTAATATTTGAATTTTTAAAGCAAGACTAAATTGGTGAATAGACTTACATTCATTCAAGAAAGTTATAATGTTTGCATAGGATGTTAGTTGGGTAATTAGATTATACATCCATTTCCTATTGGTAAATCATGGAGGGAAGAATGTTTATTATACTTAGTACATGTATAATTATATGATCCAATGAAAACTTGTACAGTATTTAGATCACTTTATTTATTGTTGGGTTTTGGTGACTTTTCTAGGAAAATGTGGGTGTATTTCCTAAATAAAAAAACTTAATTCTTCTCTAATTTTTTTTTTATGGAATGCATTAGTTGAAAATTAATTAGGTAGATAATTTAAATCCTTTATATCTGATAATATAGGTGATTTCATCTCAAAATAGTTCAAAAATTACTACACATAGGAAGGTATACATAGACAATTTACAAATCCATACACTCCATAAAATAATGGAGTAGTGAAAAGGAGAAACAAAACCATTATGGAGATGGAAAATTATATGGTGTAAAGTCAAAATGTACCTTTTTTATATTAGGTAGAATATTTAAATACTTCAATGTATACTATCAATATAATTCCATGTAAATCTTTGTATAACATCAATTCTAAAGAAGCATGGTCAATTAAAACACCTAATGTAAGTGACTCACATATTTTTGGTTGTAATAATTTTGCATTAATTATATAAAAAAATGAGAGTGGTTTAAATGAAAAAAATTAAAAGGTACATGTTTGTTGGATACAATGAGCAATTCAAAACATATGAATTATTATATATCTTTATAAATAGAGATGTCACAATAGATGAGAAAATTTCATATTTATCAAATAATGGAAAACCCATTGATATTAGTAATATATGGATAGATACTATTGATTCATAATCAAGTTCAAGTATTAAAGTGGAATAGGAATAAAAAAAGGAATACATCATAGAATTTAAGCTCCATGGAGGGATCTAATAAGGTAAATAGTGATTCACATTCATATTAGACTAGTCAACACAAAATACCAAAGTTTTGTTATGCCACGCTAAAATATGTAAAGGAGGATGATATTGCACTCATAATGGAAGGAATATCCACCAAATCTAAGAAAAAATATATGCAAAGTCTTGAATAGGTAAAATATCTCTAAATACTATTGTTTCACAAATACTTGAGCCAAATAATTTTTGTAGAGGCTCGAGAAAATAATGAATGGGAATCTACCATAAAGGTGGAGTATGATTATCTTAAAATGGAACTTGGGTTCTGTCAAATCTACCCCAAGATAAGAATTACATCAACTATAAGGGAATTTAAAAATAAAAATGTAATTCAAATGGTTAATTTGATAAATACAAATCCCATCTTGTTACTAAGGGATATGAATATTAAGGAGTAGATTACGAATAAATTTTTGCTTGTACATTTAAAGTGGTAACATTTTGAATGATTATTGCTAATACTAATCAGTTTGGTTGAAAATTATATCATATGGATGTCAAAATTGATTTTATAAATGGATAATTTTATGAAGAAGTGTACATGGTTTAGCTATAGGGATTCTAGATTCCTAGCAAAGAGCATTTAGTTGGCAGGTTAGTGAAGTCATTGTATGGACTTAAGTAGGCTCCTCAAGCTTAGTATTTTAAAAATAATAAATACCTTAGAGAGTCTATTTTTAAAATAAATGATTCAAAATGTACTCTCTATTTTAAATTTTTTGGTGATGGCATAATGGTTCTAGTTGTCTATATTGATGTTCTTTCCATCACCAAAAGTAGTTTTGTATTGATTCAATAGGTAAAAGCTAACATGTTTTGTATTTGAAATGAATGATCTAGGTCTACTTTAATATTGTCTAGGTTTAATTTTTTGGCAAAATGGTTTTACTATTTTTTTATCTCAAAATAAATATTCCAAATATTTGTTATAAAAATTCATAATGCATGATTGCAATCTAAAAGCTACACTCATGGAAGTTGGGAAAAATCTCAACTAACACTACTTGACTATTGGCCAATGAAATATTGTATCAATGATTAGTAGATAATTTGATTTATATTTTTACTACTAGATTAGATTTGTGATTTGTAGTAATTTATCTTGCTTGTTTCATGTTTAAACTAAATGAATAAATTTAGCAAGATGCAAAATGAGTTCTTAGATATGTCAAAATAACTCTTGACTTTGGCATTTTATATCAAAAATATATTGATTTTGAGATAACAAAGTATACTGATTTAGATTGGGTAGAATCAGTTGATTCAAGAAGGTATACAACAATTTATGTTTTCACTCTTGATTTAGGAGTCTTTTATGGAAAAGTAAGCTTTAGAATATATTTTTCTTTTCCTCTACTGAAGCTATGTAAAAATAAATTATTAGTGCAAGTCATGAATTAATGAGGATTCAAAAAATACTTGAGCATCTTTAATTTGAATCATATTCACCCGCATCTATCTTCTAAAATATCTAGTGTTCAAAAGTTGGTAATGAATCTAGTTTTTCATGATCAGACAAAGCACATTTAAGTTCATCACCACTACACCTAGTAGTTGGTTAATAATAAAGGCATATGTATTTATTATTGTCCTACCACAAATAAACCTATTGATATAATGAATAAACCTCTAAGTAAAGATAAATTTTTAAAGTTTAGAGATAAAATTGGAATTATTTCTCATATAATAATTAAGGGATGTAATAGAATAGTTTTATAAAATAATCATATAACACACAATGTTATATTAAACTTAATTTATTAGTTGTTTATTATTTTACTATATCTTCCACAAAGCTTAATCAAACTTATTTTTAGTAGTTAATTTATTCTTCTAAACTCATCTTATTTTTAGCATTATCTAAACTATTTAAATATCTCATTCTTTGTAAAACCATGATTTTTTTTAAATTTGGACATATGTCTAAGAGTATGGACCTATAATATTTCCATTTAAGGTTTTATAATTTATAAAATTAGATTCCAATATTATTTTTTAACTATTATAATATTGGATTCCAATATTTCTATTATTATTATTAATTAACTAGTGTGACATTGGATTCCAATGTTTCTATTATTGGATTCCAATTAGTGAAAAAGTAATGTCTAAGTATACCTTAATTATTAGTTGTCATAGTAACACCTAATAGTTGTCATAGTACCATATATATTTTTTTAAAATTTACCTCATATTAACCAATCACATCATGATGTCATGTAAGTAAGATTCACAGATATTAGTGCACCAATATAAAACATATTTATACCATGTAAAAGTATTAGAAAATATTATTTATCGACCATAAAATTGTCCCATTGTACCCTTTTAAAACCAAAGTGGATTTTAAATACATTTATTTAAATCTAATAAGTTTGAATTTAATGTAGCAACTTTGTGAAATGATTAATCACTTCACAACCACATTTTATGTCTTAAATAAAGGTTCACAATTTATAATGCCAAATACATATCTTCATGACTAAGGGACCCAACTGTAGTCTAAGGTGAAATCCATAAAATTACATGTCCATGGATAATCCATGACTTTTTGACCCCATGATCCCATTCTAATCACTAGGTGTATTCATTTTTCTATCAAAATTTTGTTCAAGCCATTGTATGTGCCAAATTATTGGTTAAATTTCAAGATATGATTGTAGTATGTTGATATATTGTGTGCATGAAAAATACTACATATACAGATATAAAATGGATTTACCATTTTCTAATCCCACCTCGATGATAAAAAGGAGACCTCCATGACTATGAATTTTTTGGCCTTGTGATGATTTCCACGTGCTATCTTCTGATGTTTTAGACTTATTAAAAGTAATATATGTGATTTATTAATGTTTTAACTATGGTTTATTTATCTATTATTTGTATGTAATTTGTAGATGTGAAGGAATTTAAGATAAATAAAACATAAAGGAACAACAAATTTGTGAATTTTGAATAAAGTCACTTTAATTTTTAAGGACTCTATGAACTTGAGATAGAAATAATAATGAAAAATGTATTAATGACAAATAATTTGATGAAATAAATATCAATCTTCCATTCATATTAAACAATTTTTCATTGATTTTAAGGTATTATTAGAGTGTGCTTTATAATAAACCCATATATCAGGCCAAAATTATATCACATATTAATTTATGATCACCAATATTTCACCAAGTAACTTAATATTCATTACCATGTTCAAGTAGTTCAAGGTATTATTTAATGGCCTCATGTCCTTTATAGGGTTTATTAATCAATTATCCTTTCCATGTGTTATTTGGTGTCCATTCTCAAATCATATTATCCACATCAAACTCTGGTTTACTTTCATCTGATTTGGTCCATGTCTTATTTGGCCTTAAATAAATATAATACAATGATACACCTTTTGTTCTCCCTGTAAGTTTCCAATATTTAATCCTCACCTTTTTAGCCACATTCTCACCTTTTGGTATAAGGTAAATATCCCCATTTACCCTTCCCATCCATATATTTTCATTTTCATTTTTTAGTCATACATACACATCCATCAATGTATTGAATGCTTCTTTAGGTCTTTCAAAAATGGCCCCAACATAAATATCACTAATTACTTATGATATTTTAATTAGTGTAGTTTTCCCTATGAAATTTTTATCTCCAATTATTTGGTTGTATAAGTCATTGTCTTAAAAAAAATTTGGAAAAAAATCATTTAATATCCTACTATGATTTATAAGTGGTCTATCCAAAACACATAAAATATTTTCCCAATATTTTATCTTTGGAAGCTAATATTCTCTATCTCTACCCATTGCATTTTCTCCCCAATGTTCAATATATGTTTTTAATCTCTTTTTCAGATCTTCCATATCTTTGAGTTATTTTAAAGGTGATATATGGGTTTTCCCTTATGGTAGGTGTATCTCACCATTATATTTTAGATTATTGATTAGGATTGGATGAGACCATTTCAAATATTTTATTGTTGATTTATATTCCATCACTAATATGGTATCCATGACATGAAACCTAAATATATTAGGTTTTCTAATATCCACTATATTTTTATTTGCATCCAACAAGTGTGGGATACTCAAAGGCCTTTAATTTATACACTTCCTCAATAGGGTAATGATTAAATGTACTTGATCCATATTATCATGTTCCATAGGTGTCCATGATATGTGTCAAAGAAAATGGTTCTAATTTCCATTATGATGCTACTAATGAGTGTGTCCCACTAGAAGGAAACTTGCATACAAAATTTTGAAAATCCTTCTTTCTATTAGCATGGATGCAATTGAAAATAGGGTATGATTATTTTTGTCACTAATAGTATTATCTAGTTGCAATTAGAGGATTGGTGGCTCTTTTTTTAATGTGGTATTTGAACTAGAAAAACTAATTGCTTCAAAATGGATAAATTTATATTTTTTACCCTTTTCATTTTTCATGAAATTAATTTTATAATAGTGCATTACATAATAGATGAATGATACACTAATATTATATAATAAATCCACATATTCATCAATGACTAGTGTTTTAGAGCTTATAGAGACACAAATCTAATGATATGATTGTTTAATTTTCTCCACATTCAACAAATGGTAGGCCAAAGTGGCCAAAACCACTAATCTTGTGTTTAAGTGTGAACATATCATTCAAAGTAACTGGGAGGTTTAAAACAATACTTGTTGACTTAAGTTTCTTTCCCATCCTTGGTATATAAGTTTTAATTTTGTCCATTTTATCATGCAAAATTCTTAAGAATACTTGAGGTTCCTCCTCTTATTACAATTTGTGGGATTAATAATGTCCATGACAACTTTGAATGTATTCATTATGTAATTTTTGTTCCTCTCCAAGTTTTGACAGGGCTTCTAGGCATGTGATAGATCTACATTTGTTGTAGAGATTTGTACACATCACACTTGCTAAAGAAGTTTTTCTTTGAAATAAAAACATGTTTAAAATTTTCATTCATTATCCTGTTGAATTTTGGCTATGATAAAAGATGAAGGTTTAAAAAATTGAGTTCCTTGTTACACTTATTTCACATTAAATTATGGGTATATGATGTAAGAATTAGTATTTGAGGAAGTTTTATTCTATCATGTCCTACATAATGATTCAATTGTGGAGAAATATCTAGATTTATCTTGATATGTAAGTAATTAATACAGTGGTATTTGACCTTTGTTTATTTTTCCTAGTGTTACCATTTATTGCATGCATGTCACCATTTATCCAATCCAATTTATGACTATATAAGGTGTTGTTTATGTACCCATAAGATTTGTTCCACATATTCTAATAGGCATCCATCTCATCAAATTTCATTTTATATACCTTTATATATTCCTCACCCACATTAAACATAACATTTTCTATTAATTCATATAAAAAGAAATTATTTTTGGCCTATTTATTAAGGGATATATTTTTTTATGATAGAACTTTGAATTAAACAATAGGTAATTTTTTGAGACATTCTGATTTGCATCAATTATATCCCACATTTTCTCCTTCATCCAAAAATATTGAAAATTTTATCCTCATCAATTTTTTGATATGATGAACTAGGTAGAGTGGAATTCAAATTTTGAAATCTTTTAACATTGTAAGGTATTTTGATCACTTTTATTGGAATGATTGTAATTAGTGGCATAAAAATAAAATGGATATACCAATTGGTATTGTCACTCCTATAGTGCATCCCACATGTTTACCTCAACTAATTATATGATTTTTTTGAATCTAACATCCATGGGAGAACCATCTATGTTTCCCAAATACCAAGTAGGACATTATATGAGATATCCTTTAGATAGGAAGCATACTTTCTAATGAGTGTTTCATACTCTTTAAATATACACACCAAAGGTATTAACATCCAATCCTTAAATTTTACTATATCTCCTTCAATTATATTTTTAATTATTCCCTCTGTAACATATTTACTTGTAGATGAGCATAAATGGATCAATTTGACACCAACATCTTGGAGATTCAAATTTTGGTCACTATCATTTGTAAGGGATATACCATTTGATGTATCAGTCCATTTAACCGTTAGGGTGATTCATGTTTTATGGAAAACTAATTGTTTAATTGGCCAAGCAAAAAAATTTGAGTTATATCAAGTTTGAGCATTTAGAACATAAATTTACTACATTTTTTACCATTACACCAAAATTTGGGGGTCCCAATCTCTCTTCATAAATTTTTGGTCTTATAGTAAATGAGTTATAAACCCTTGATATATGTCATCATTTTATAAGAAAATTTGTGTTTGAGAACCACATTTTTTGCAGCAAAATCAATTCTATATTATCACTACAATCTCCCTCTTCCATGATAGTGCTATAATCCTTTGAATCACTATAGATGTGATCACTATAAACTAGTGGAATTTATGAATATGCATGTTTTGATAATTCCCTCTCTTCCAAGGCAATGGAATATCCTTTATTCTCAACATTTTCCAAAGTTTCAAATTCATCAACTAAAATGGGAAATTGTAGCTTTCCTCCCAATACCATGTTAGCACTAAAAACAACAAATACTCTCTCCATGTCTCTATAATGTAGTCTACTCCTACTTGGATACATTCTTCCTTCTACAACTTTGGTGCCTTTAAAAAATAGATCCACATGGTCATCCTCTCTAAATACAAGAGAAATCAATGCTATAGTACAAAAAATAAATGTGAGATAAAATAAAAGCTATAACACCATATCAAATCATTAAAAAAAATAAAAATAAACATCAATGTGAGATGAAAAAAATTATATATTATATTAATATAAATGTAATATAAGTTATAAGTATATGTGTGTTCTTTTAACTATTAAATATGATGATTATAAGAATATTGTGAAAGGGTTAAGTTTGATAGTCAACCCTCTAAATTTCCATAATTCAACATTTCCCTTCAAAATTTAGGTCAATTCATCTTTAAAGAATGAAACATGAATAATGTACTAATTCATATATAAAAACGCATAGATTTAATTATAGTATAATAAGAATGTTAATAGTCCACTCAAATTCCCCCTTTCATCCCATATGGTTTTCAAAATATTTATGCTTGATCCACATTTAATGGTTAAAATGTCAACTAAAGTTAGTCGATTGTCAAATTTAACCCATCTCTAGTGAACCAGTAAATCAATTAAGGAACAAAATTAGGAGGCAAGGAAAATGAAAATAATTAAATTTGTGTAAGGGAGGTTCCTCTATGGGATATTTATGGCAATCATTGATGTTATTATTTTTGGTGTCATATTTCTTCTTTCCCAGAGCATTGTTGACTATTATGCCATGAAACCATAGATACCAACATTTGATTACCTCAATTTGTTGAAATTCCTCCATTTTGATACATAATAGATGAAACTGCCCTATCATTTTAACATAAAAATGAGTTTAGAGAGTTAATAATAAGTATCATTGTTATTATTTTGGAGAGTAATTTCATTTATGAATAATAAGTTGTTAATCATATCTTGATATTAAGTATTTATTTTGCATGAAATTAATTTATTTTTGAATAATTTTTTTCTTCTCATTTAGAAATAAAAGTTTAATTATTGCTTGAAATTCTTTATTCTTGACTAAAAATATAAAACATACATATCACTGTAAGATGCATGGATATGTATTATTTTTATATTATTTTTTGTGACCATGCATTGAATATGATCTCACATAGATCCAACTGTATTTTTTTTCTTCCAAGGAATTAATACATGAAACTTTTGAAGGACATTGCGCCTTGGATATCTTGTGGAATGAATAATATTATAATGTCTATTATTTTATTTAGTTCTTAATTTTCCTTTTATGCAAGGATTTTGAACATTAAAAGGTCAATAATATGTAAACTTTCCCACTTTTTAATTCAATTAAAATATATAATTATTTAATTGAACACATTAATTATTCTTTATGTTCGTATTTCCATTTTATTTATTCCCATTTTATTTCCATCTACATCATATTCCATTCACATACAAAACCTCAAAAAATATATATATATATTATGAATATTGTACAAACTTTTCTTTTTCTGCACTTTCTACTTTCAATAAAGGTATCCTCCCCTATAAATAGAGGGACCCTATCCCATCACACTATTGACTGAAACCATAGGTTTTTTGCCCTTGAAAAAATTTCCAACCAATAACATATCAATTTAAAATATTAAATATATATGTATGTATGTGTGTGTGTATGTATATAATATTATATTATTTTAATAATATTTTATGTTATAATAAACATAATATATAATATTTTATATTATTAGTCAATTAAAGTGTTTGATTTCACCTAGTATTCTAACGGTTATAAAGTTTGGCATGCAAAATTGTTAGAATATTATTTAGAGTGTTATTATATAATTTTAAAAATGTTTAATCATTATGGGATCAAATTTTTATTGTTAATTTAGTTATGTTCATACATTAAAAAATACTTTAAAATTTTTGTACGAACATTCTCCACTAATCAAAATTTACCACTAAAGACATGGGAGCAAGATCAAATTTAGAAACTAATTAAATTATTATCATATTAATATATATAATATATTAAATACAATAATAATAACATATTTGGTTTTCATCAAAACTAATAATATATATATTGTTGTCAAAATTTGAAGTCTCTATTTTTTACCAATTTTTGCACTAATGAGTAGACAAGTTAAAGAAATTTATTTTTATTACAATAATTAGTGTAAAATTTATTTTTGGGTCTCAAAACTTAGGTTCCTACTAGGAAAAATTAATTGATTTAGTCTCTTGTTCTGTGGGTACCTCAAAATCTTAATAAACATGATGGGGTCTGTTTTCATGAGTACCTTGAGTGCCCAAAGTTTTTGATGTGCCTAATAAGACCAATAGAGTATACAAAGTTAGATGAAGTGATTTAATGGGCCTAATTTACTCTTGGTTCTCTTGGTATGTCATTGCCTAAAGTGCCTTATAGGCCTGCCAAAGAAAATAAAAGTTGTTTTAAAATGATGAAAATTTCCATATGTGTTAACTTATGAAAAAACTAATTGGGTTAGAGTACATTGGGTAATAAGGGGACCTGAGGTACCCAATGATCCCCATAGGCCTGACAAGGTCTACAAAAATTTAAAAATAAAAATTATAAAATGCTATATTAACCCTAGTATAGTCTGATGGACCTAAAAGAGAATTCAATTAATATATATTCATTGAAATCTATACTAAAGTATATAAAACATTTTTAGAAGTTCCCAGTCTCTCCAAAAATATTGATTCATTCATAGGTCTTCTTCAATGTCTTCCACACTAAAAAACAATAGTGTATCACTTTAATTTGTCAATTTCCTAGATTATTTTCCTTCTAAAACCATATATTGTTATTTCATAGCTATTGTATTACTCTTAAATTAGTTTTACCTTGAAACATTTTTATTTCAAAACCTTTTATTTTAATTGGAAATAAATTCTTCATTATTTTTAGGAATTTTTATGATCAATCCCACTACCCTCAAAAACATCTCTTCTCTCCCAACCTAGTTTTCAAAAACCTATAACTTCTTTCTAGAACACCTTTCTCACTACCAAATTAGCCACAGTGAAATATATATACTTAGGATACAAGCAAATGAAATCTCTTAAAACAAATCTTCTTGATAAAAATGATTCTAAGATTGTTCATGTAGATTTTGAAGAATTATAGGATATAATGAAAGAGGATAAAATAATTGCTATTTCATAAAAACTCTTTGATATTGGTCTTGAGCATGTTGTCAATTTCCCAACATTAGTATAATGTACAATTATATTACTTATTTATGCCAAGTACTACAATAAATAAACTAGATATATCAAGTCCTTTGATCACTAGTAGAATTTGGCAAATAAGTGACTACATAACTAAAAAATTTAATCACAACAACTAAAAATGTCTAAATTCTACTAATTTTTTGCAATTCAACTATAAATGAGTAAATAAATGACTAATTTGATCATCGACTAAAAAATTATTTAGTCATACAAATAAAAATGACTAAATGGTTACTCATGCAAATACAAATTAGACAAAATTTTAAAAATATATTTTTGATGGGAGTGTATTGCACGCAATTTATTATTCATTGAATATTTCCTTTTTTTTTAGTTGGTAATTACCCTTACATTGAGGCATTTTGGGTTGTAGCAGCTACTTTCATGGGTGATAAAGCTTGTTTGGAGAGGAGCTGGAGACTTCTAAAAAGGTGGGCAAGGAATTCAAAGTTTACTGCAAAGAATTTGAAGTCAGTGAGGCCCTCTGTAGTAAACTCAGATTTGAGGACACTCTCTACAGTGAATTCAAAGGTAATTCTAAACCATCATTACATTAAACACAAAATCTATATCTTTTTGATTGCAAACTTATAGTAGTTACATAAGCAACTAAGTACTAGAACCATATAGGTAGTTTAGGTTTTAGGGGACTATTTTTTCATTAGTTTCCTCTATGCATTTTGGAGTATATGGGAATTGAACTTATAACTCAAGTAAAACACCACCTTCTTCTAGTCATTAGAATAATTCCAATCCTTAAAGCACACATAAAAAACTACAGAATTGGCACTAGGGATTTTATTTATGATTTCAAACCAAATGCCATTTCCTAATGCCTCCATAAAAGTTTGTTGAGCCAACTCTAGTTCATCACACTCAACATGAAGAACCCCAATGTTGTTTAACAATTCAATGGGTACTTCTTCTCTGCTCTTCTTCAGAAGAGACTTTGTTGTCTTAAGAATATCTAAGGGTGCATTGGGGTCTGATTATATTAATAACTCACCCATCTTGATAAATTCATGGGCATCACATGGATCTATGTGGGTTGCCTTTCTTAAAATTTCCAAATCCTTCTGTACCTACCCTTACTGAGCATGTGTATGGCCTAACACTTTTAATCTCTCATAGTTCTCAAGTTAGACCTCCAGAAAATTTTCAAAATTTGAGAGAGAACTCTTAAGATCTTCCAGCTTCAATTAAACATGTCCAAAAAATCTTGTATCCTCTGGCTTTCCTTGACTGATGCCATGTAGTAGCTACTAG
Source organism: Torreya grandis (assembly GCA_037957365.1). Lineage (NCBI taxonomy): Eukaryota > Viridiplantae > Streptophyta > Pinopsida > Cupressales > Taxaceae > Torreya > Torreya grandis. Next base: position 1,747,348 of record JARHVA010000443.1, read on the forward strand.
TGGTGTTATAATCACTTTTACTATGATAAGATCATGCAATATTATAATATGAATGAGATTTCATGAGAGGGTGGTCAGTTGAAACAAGAGCTATCTCAGTCAACTATTCCACAATAAAATGATACCCTATGAAGAAAAAATGGTTTGCTAAATGATTCAATGCCATTTCACAGTACGGGTATAATTCAAAGGCTCTACACATCTTTTCCATTCCTTCATGAACACTACCTTTTTCACTAGCTGTGAGAATCCTAAAAGTAAAAAATACACAAAACTAACCATAGAGATTTAAGTAGAGGTAAAACATCATTTCCTAATGCCTCCATAAAAGTTTGTTGAGCCAAATCTAGTTCATCACACTCAAAATGAAGAACCCCAATGTTGTTTATAAATTCAATGGGTACTTCTTCTCTGCTCTTCTTCAAAAGAGACTTTGGCATCTTAAGAGAATATAAGGCTACACTAGGGTCTGACGATATTAATAACTCACCCATCTTGATAAATGCATGGGCATCACATGGATATATGTGAGTTTCCTTTATTAAAATTTCCAAAGCCTTATGTTGGTTCTCAAATTTGTAGTATGCAAAACCTTAAAAGGATGCCAAACTTTATTATTAGGTTATGCAACCAATTTGGGCAACTGATAGAACCAACCAAAGTGGTTAGTATTCTCTACACTTTAGGCTCTGCTTTGCCTAGGTGGGTGTTACCTTATATTCACCAATGATTAATTAATCCTTAAATTTGTTAGTGACTTCAAATAAGATTAATGGATTAATGTAATTTTGTCAATTGAATCATCTAATTCACCCTAATCCAAACTAGCATATGATTTGAATTAGATTTTTTTAATTTTCTATTCTATTATTACTCCTGTCCTACACAATAGAAAATTATAATTATAATTTTTGAATATGATACAAGGAAATGATTCTAGAAAATAATTTATTAGTACCTTTCTCAACAATTGGGTAACAAAGTCTATTCACAGAAAAAATTGTGCTTTCTATCTAGCCACAACTCGAATTACTTGGCATGGGATTATCTATGACTGGGATAGACATGCAAGATTATTATTACCTAGGTCTTCTTAATTATTCAAATTGAATCCTCCAAGTTACAATGATCTATTCAATGGAATTTAATCCCTACTTGAAGAAACCTAATTAGGTAAACCACCCAAAAATAACAAATATGTTTTGAAGAAATAAACATATACTTGATATCTTAATTCAAATAATAAGGAGAAACAAAAATGAAGACAACCACATAAAGTATAACATGAATATTCAACAAGTGATTGAGAACTAGATATATGGCACTAAATAAATGTGGTTTACTTTTATTGATATATCTTTGAAGAGCATGCCTTACAATGTCTTTTTCCAAAATCAAATTCCTAGAGAGCTTTCCCAAGGTCTTGGTTTCCTTTTGTAGGGGTGAAGGAAGCTACAAGATTCAAACCTTTCACATTCCAAAAAATTACTTTTCATATACCCACCCCTTGATATGACCTATTAAAACATATAATTTTTGACTTGCAACATATAATTTTTGACAAGTCTTAAAAATACCACCAAATATATTTTGAATACATATTGGAAAGCATAAAAATAATAAAAAGAAAAAATAATAGGACATCTAAGATTTGTTGGTGCTATGTTTATGCCATCTTAATGCTCATTGCTCCTCTACATATTTGGCCTACTTATTCTTCAATTATCAAATATTGATTCTCCCATTGGTACACTATGAAATAATTAGGCCACTTATATTCTTGGATCTAGATCAAGTTGGTCACATGATCTTTCCATCTTTTGTCTAGCAGCACTTTGACATCAATGATGAACTTTCCATATCCAACATCTAGAGCAATTACTCTATCTAAAATGACATTGAAATTGAGAATATTTATGTTTTGATCTTTTTTCAAGAAATTAATGACTTGAGAAATGGTTTGACCATATTCACTTTTACATGCATCAAAACCTTTGATATTTTTATCCTCTATCAAAATATAAGGAATAAACTGGTGTTTGAAGGTAGCAAAAGAATCAATATTTGCCTACATTTTTTGGCTCTCACCATTCACATATTAAAATTCATCCAATATCATTTTCAATATATTCTCTATTAGCTTGAGTGAGGCTGGAGAACCTAGATCTCTTTGTAGAACTTTGCACAAGGTTGATAATGTATGGTGTGCAAGTTGCCATTTCTTGTATATTGGATCCAAAATAGAAAGATTGACCTTCAACTAATCAATGGCTTGAGACAAAGAATAATAACATTAATGCACATCTCCCAACTTGTTAATAACCAATTTTACTCTATATTCCAAAATCTTCTCAAACAACTCAAGGATTTTCAATTTGGCCTCATCCTTTTTCTTCTCATTTTGCTTTTTAAATCTTTAATTTCTTTCTCCAACTTCAACTTCAATGCATTCAACTTATCAAATGGGACTATATTATCACTGGTTATTTATGGCATAGGGGATTGGTATGGCACAATTTCTTGGCTTTGAGAATCAACACCCTTAAATTATTGCTTTAGTTTTACATTTTCCAAATACAACCTATTCACTTCATCATTCATCTCAATTTGAGTTTTTTCATAGTCAAGCGATCTTTGCTCCATTTTCTTGATAACAACTTGTGTGAACATTCTAGAGTGCACAGTAAGGGTGGAAGTTTCAAGCACTGATGTATCTTGAAATGTTTTCACCATATCTATTCCCCTCAACTCCTAGACTACATCAAGCAATCTTGGCTTGTTGATGTTCTTCTATGTGGCCCACATTACTAGAGTCTCTATCTTTGGGTTAAACCCATAACCATTGACACCATCCTCATAATAAAAATAAAAAACCATCATGGGGTCATCTTAATTTCTCACTTGGTCTAATAAAAACATTTTCTTCAATTCAAGGCTAGGGATGATCAACATATTACTCTTCAAAACCATTTGTCTAGCCTCATTAGGGCTGACATTTATTTCATCAATTTTCAAATCCTTAAAAGTCTATGTCATAATTTGATCATACTAAGATTCATCAACACCCATTTTATTTATTTCTACCTTTTATTCAAAAAATTTCATATTCATTTTGAGCCAAAAATATTTAAATTCTGGGGTATTGATGAAATCACCATCCTCGATGAACCTCATACAAGCCACAACCCTTTCATCTTCTTATAGTCCAAGCTCATCTTGTGCCTGTTCATCCATTCTTGATTTTGGGTTTCATGCTTCTATTTCTTGACCAAAAAGGGTTTGATCAACTTCCTCTTCCTCTCCCATATGCCTCAAAATACTAGCCACCTCCTCAGAGTCACCAACTCCTTCAATCATTTCACATGGAACTAGTGAAGAAACATCATTAGTCTTTTTCCTTTTGGCAGGTGGTGAATCAGGAATAGTTGGGTCTTACACTGACATTGCATCTAGATCATGTTCTTGAATCACAACTCTTATTGGATTTTTGATAGGAAGGTTGGTAGCCTTTATAGGCTTCTTCTTAGTCTTACCATATATTTTTTCAAAATTGTCAATTATCAAATATATTCTTTTCAAATGGTCCTTCTTTTTAATAAAAAAACTTTAAAGATTAGGGTTTTGTTTTCTTTTATCATCCTCAATATTCTTCAAAATTTTCCATTTTATTTTTTTATTATATACCTCTTCAAAAGTTACACAATTTCTAATCACATCCTCATCAAAATTGATTTGATAAGATATCCCCATCCTAGTAAGGATGACTTGTCTAATAAATTTCATGTGACCCTCTAGATTATAAACCCTTTCTATCCCTGATTTAAAAGAATATTTAGCCTTCAAATAGGCTTGAAACTCCTCCAAGGTATCTACACCAATGTATTATTCACCAAACATAGTGGAATCTAAAAGAAATGTGCCCTTATTTTGTTTTTTCATCACATCTTTCTCCATCCAAAGCATCTGCCACATGAATTCAAGAAAATAAATTATGTTTGGCACAAATTTTGGCAACACATGGGGTGGTTGAGTACACCCATATACTCTGATTATAGTATGGTCAAGCAAGAAATACCAATCAACAAGGTTATGTTTGTGACCCTGTTCTAGCCTATGAGCAAGAGGCCTCAACATTTCTCTTACCTCTTTAGTCAATCTAGGAAAAAGGCTACCAAGGGAATTCATTATTATGACTGAGAAATTATCATGGAACACAACATAGTTATAGTTTAGACAATGAGTGTCCCATTTGTAACACCAGCAATGTGTAGGCAATCTTTGTCCCTTTTGATTTATCATGCTCAATTCTATCTTGTTGAACCAATTCCTTCTATTCTGATACAAAATTAAATGACATAATATAGAATAATATTTAAACTCCATAGGTGTCTTGTTCTCCCTTATTTTCAAAAATCCATACAATTTCTTCTCAATAAATGATGCAAAATCATACTCAACATTAACCTCTGGGTTTTATATTTTCATGTCCATCATCATCATGCCAACTGGTATTCTATCTTGGGAATCAATTCCTAGCACTTGACACATATCAAAATATGTCCTTTTGAAATACACAACAAAGTCATCAACTGGAAAAGGCTCAACTGTAGTGGTTGGGATTGAAATATTTCTATCATTGGCCCCTTTCCTCATATGCATGGAAACTCATCACTCTTATGTGTATTTCTCATACTGGTATATTCTTATTCACTCTTCTTCAAGTCAAATTTTGTGAGGTCTTGCTTGTTGAGCCTGAAGCAATCAATGATTACATTTTTGTCCACAACCACTAATGGTGACCCATTTGGCAACCTGATAGTTTTAGTGGTTGGAAGATAGTGTTGTGCCAATATCCTGATCAAATCCACATCAATGAATACATTTGATGCCACAAGTCTATCCAAATTCAAATTACATTGGTTTTCAACTAGTCCGTATCCATCTTGCTTTTCACAAAAATACCAAAAAAGGCTCCATCCTAAGATAGTGACTCTAGCATCTCGACACCCCTATACTACATCCCTGAATAGTTTCTTATACCATTTATCAACTAAATTTGGAAAAATGTCCAACAATGACTATTGAAGGGATCACTTCTTAAGAGCAAGGGGTTCAATGTTCTTACTTGTAGACTAAGATTTCTTAGGTGTCATAGTTTGATGATTTTATGAACTAGGCTTTTGATAGTCGCTTGCTCTACCGAACTAGTTAGAAATAAAGCACAAACTAAATACTAACTTTTATGAAGAGAGTAATGAGGTAGAATTACTCAATTTGAAGATGACCTAAGTGCACACATAGATATTGAATTTGCCTTTTATAATCAACACTAAATTTTCTTGAATGACCAAATACAAAGAAATTCCAAATTTTATTCTACTACAAAGTTGGTCATTTCACCATTACTTTGGTTCATGCCACAAAATCAACAAATCTTATAATTCATGTATTTAAATATAGACCATTGATTTGGTCTAATCTAATGATTGGGTGGGCACTTCAATCATAGGCATCAATGATAACCACTATAGGGCAGTGATATAGTCATTTCAGCATTTAATACTTTATCATATCATCACAAGACCTATTTAGATCTATCATGAGACCATAGTATATTTTGGATGGTTATACCACATATTTCACCACTTACTACCACCCTACAAGCCTTGATACACATCATCACAGGATGGCGAGATACATGTTACCCCTTATACCTCATACCACATTACCACCAACCTTTGATCTGACCATCGTAGGACCATGAGATCCTTTATCATAACTTCAATGTTTATCATATCACCACAAGCATTGGATAGTTTCTCAATCACAAGAATTAGATCACTTCAATGTTTATCATATCATATTACTTAGAGAACCATTTTAAAGTACCCTAAATTGGCCCCACCCAATCCACCAATCCCCAATTAAGTATAGTTTTTGAGTACATTTCATAAAATTCCAATCAAAGGTCATCCATCTAACTCATATAAAGTTATAGTAATATTAAGCCACCTTACCATACATACATCATATTTATTAAAATAACAATCTGCCCTTACCACCATGCCACCATTTATCTTTGTGTCTATCGTGGGGCTGTAGTGAACCTTTACTATTTACTCTTACCGCATCACTGCAAGTCAACATTTTATTTATCACGAGGTCATAATGAAATATTATATGCTACTCAAACTCTTTCCACTAGCCCACCAATTAATTTTGATACCTCAGTAGGGTCATGGTAACCAATCTTTGTATATCGCAAGTGAAGTTCTTACATGCTACAAGGAAGTAGTAACTATCTTTTCACTTCCTTTGGTTCCCACTCACTCATCAAAGCTATTTGAATGTACTGTGAGGATACGGTAATAGATAAAAAAATACATAAATGATCAAAATAAAAATGTTTTTCACATGGAAATGATATAGAATGCTAAATAGGCTAATGATTTGGTTTCACAATAACCATTTGATTATTGTGATCAATCAGATTATAGGTGGATTGTCTAAATAAACAAACAACAAAATATTATTCGTGTACACAAAGAAAACAATCTAATGATTATAACAAAACACTCAAAATCAAACTTAACTCTATGAATGAATGTGAATTCTCACTCTAACACTTCGTTAGATGGGACTAATGTGATAAGGCTACTTCTTTACCTTTAACATCTTTCTTGTCTACTTGACAAACATTTTTTTATATTGATTTGTTTTTCTTTGAGTGCCTTAGACTTCAACTCTTTCTATGTTTGGGTTTTTTGGATGGTTATATCCATGTATTTCATCCCTATGATATGATTTTAGATGTATATGATATTATCCAATTTCCTATTTTTAAATATGAAATTATGATTTTTTCCTAAGATAAAAAAGATCATGTATCAACTAAAAAATCCAAAAAATAGAATTGTATCAAATAAGGTAATCTAATAATAGTAGGCGATGGAGGAATCTTGAGGGACCACCAAGGTCAACATTGTCTTGTATGCTCATTGGATATTAGGAATGATGAAAATAATTGGGTGGACACAACATGACACTCCTAAAGGGGATGTATTTAGTAGTGTTGAAGGGATGGAAAAAGGTAATAATAGAAGGTGATATAAAAATATTAATCAATTCAATATCAAGTGGATCGATAAGTGCATGGATAATATATGAGATTTTAAAATAGATTAAATGTATTTGTAGAAAATTAAAATAACCAATCTTTCAACATATCAAAATAAAAGGGAATTGTGTAGAAAATTATCGTGGGAGCACGAGACATACTTTATATAACTTTTACTGCTTACCACTAGCCCGGAATAAAGACCTTCTTTGAACTATCATGGGGATACGGTATATGTTATCTATTAGCTTAGCCTTTACCGACATACTACCATTTATATTCTTATCCACTATTCGGCTATGGTGAACCTTTACTATTTGCTCTTACCACTTAACCACAGGTCAACATTTTGTTTATCGTGGGGTCACAGTGAAGTATTATATACTACTCAAGATCTTATTTCCATCCTACTAATTAATTTTGATACCTCTGTGGGGACATGATAACCAGTCTATATATACCAAAACACTACAAGTGAAGTTCTTGCATGTTTTAGGGAAGCAGTAACTGTCTTTTCACTCCCTTTGGTTCCCACACACCCATCAAAGCTATTTGAATGTACTGTGGGGCTATGGTAAGAGATAAAAAATACATCAATGATCAAAATACAAATGTCTTTCACATGGACATGATATGGGATGATTATGAATGAATCTTGGAATAATTATAAAAGGAATATGGACTCTTAGAATGAATTTTATGAATTTTGAAAAAAAATGCCTTAAAAAAATATGGTCTCATGGTGATGGAATGCCATGACAAGTGAATTGTTATGGATTTTCATGGCATTCCATCACCATGAGACCACATTTATTTGAGGCATTTATATTATATGATACTCAAACTCTTGCCTCCATCCCATTAATTACTTTTGAGATCTCTATGAGGCTATGATAACCAGTCTCTGTATACTGCAACACCATAAGTAAAGTTCCTACATGTTGTAGGGAAGTGATAACTATCTTTTCACTTCCTTTAGTTCTTGCACACCTACCAAAGCTATTTGAATTTAGTGTGGGGTTGTGATAAGAGACAAAAAAACACATCAATGATCAAAATACAAATGTTTTTCATGTGGATATGATATGGGATGATTATGAATGACTCCTGGGATAATTGTAAAGGAATATGGACTCCTAAGATGAATTTTGGAAAAAAAGCTTCAAATAAATGTGGTCTCATGGTGATGGAATGCCATGATGAATGCCATGACAAGAAAATTGTTATGGATTGTCATGGCATTCCATCATATGAGACCACATTTCTTTGAAGCATTTTTTCAACTAGTTCACTACCTTCTCTATGTTATTACTTAATATTATTCTTCGATAGATTTTTTCCAAGCATCCATAGCTTTTTTGAAAGAACTTGTTTTAGGCTTTCAGCCATAGTAACAAGGTAGTGAACTATTTGATAAAATACTCTGGTAGACATAGATGAAAAATGTGGTAGCATAAACATGGTAGTGAACTTTTAAAAAAATGCCTCAAAGAAATATGGTTTCATGGAATGCCATGATAAGTAAATGCAATTGGTAGATGCTCTTAGTTATTAGTTATTCAATGTGAAGTAATTGCATAACTACTTAGGCTGACTTTGTAAAAACTATATTTTAATTGAAATTTTGTCATTTACCAGCATCTAGTTATTAGTTATACAATGTGAAGTAATGATTTGAGTTTGAAAGATGTGCAATTCAATGTAATCAACAATTTGAATATAGACTACCAAAATCTATTTTTTACAATTCATTAGTTAAACTCTTTATTGTATTTGATCTCTATAACTCTATTTCTATGGAAATGCCTTTAAATTTTAAAAAAAATAGTTTTTGTCTCTTAGTCTACAATTTTTTACATTTTTTTAAAAATATGATTTTTCCCAATATTTTCAAAAAATATTTAACTTTTGGTTTGCTTATTTTTTTCCCAAAAGATTTGTGTTTCTATGTGTAGAACATTACAAATAGATCAATGTTGAAGGTTGACTATGGATCAATACCATGCATTTTATGAGAGATTAGCCGATGAGAGGGACATGGACAAATATCCATGTCCATGTAATGATTATTTTAGTGGAAAGGTGAAAAAAATAAATTTGATTTATTGACATATGATAAGATATGGGCATAGTGGTCTAAGCCCTTGGGATTACAATTATTATGAAGATATGATAGAATTTTAGAGTGTCAGAGATGAAGAGGTAATAAACATAGATGAAGTGGCACCAAATATATATGAAGATGTAGCAATGTTAGATGAAGGGTTTGAAGTTGATAGAATGTTGAATGAGGCTCTAAATGATGATTGGGCCAAGTTGATGGAGGGTGCTTTAAATCTTGTGTATGCTAATTGCAAGTTAAGTCATTTGAAAATAATCCTTCAAATTCTTAACTTGAAAGTGGTTTTTTTTTGGACAAATGAGAGTGTAGATCAGTTATTGGCATTATTAAGTTTATTGTTACCACCTGACTCCACATTGCCAACAAAAAGAAGTCAATGTAAAAATAAAATCACTAAGCTAGGCTTAGGTTATGAAAACATTCACATATGTGTGAATGGTTGTGTATTATTTCATAATAATCTTGAAAGTGAGAGTGAATGTCTAAAATGTCATGAAGCAAGGTATAGACAAGGGTTGAAATCAGCTATTGTTCCTAGAAAGGTTCTTCACCACTTTCTGATAATCCCATGATTACTCTAAATGTATAGGTGCAAAGACATTACTAAAATTATGTAATGACATGCCAAAAATAAGAGCATTGATGGAAAATAATGGCATGTGCCTGATTCTAAGATGTGAATGGAATTTGATAATAGATGGCCTAATTTTTCTCAATATCCTTATAATATAAGGTTAGGTTTAGCTCTAGATGGGGTGAACCCATTCTCATATCAAAGTAATAAATGGTCAATTTGGTTAGTATTTTTTAATAAATTATAACTTACCTCCATGGTTAGCAACTAAACCACTTTTGTTAATGCTATCATTGATTATACTAGGAAATAAAAGTGTGACTTTAGATACAATCAATGCTTATCTAGAGCCATTATATGATGAGGTAATGGAATTGTGGAAATGAATTGAATCAAATCAATTTTTAAGGGATGGTCATTTAATCAAATTCACTTTAAGAGCTTCCTTATTATTTATTATTCATGATCTTCATGCATATGGCACATTGTATGGTCTCAGTGTTCATGGATACCATGGATGTCCTACTTATAAATTTAAGGATTTTATGAGGCACTCAAGAAATTTGCTTAAGTGTTTTTATTGTGGGCATCATGCTTACCTTAAAATGTATCATCCATATCATAGACAAAAAACACATTTCAATGGTCAAGAAGAGAATCATGAAGTACCATTGATAATAATAGGTGATTACATTATTGATAATGGAAAAAAAGAATGTCATTTATTGAAAATGATGGGATTATTGGTAGTAGATATGATCCATGTAATGAAAATGGTGTAAAATGGTTGTTCAATTCTATAATTTTCCATACTTTAAGGATATAGCCATTAGGCATACTTTTGACTTTATGCATACTGAGAAAAATATAGCCTATGCTTTTATAGAAAATCTTTTTGGTGCTTTTGATAATATTTCATCATGTGAAGACTTTTGACAACTAAAGATTCATCAAAATATTTGGGTTGAAAAATGTGATGATGAAAAATATAGAAAACCTACTGCTCCTTATGTCTAGACAAAGGAACAATTTGCAAAAAATTTATTACTGATGTATTAGACTCATTTTCCTAATGGATATGCAAGTAGTAGTATCAGAAGAGAAACTAACATTAATGGCTTAAGAGGTCTCAAGACCCATGACTATCATGTCATAATCAAGAATATTTTACCTATTGGGATAAATATATCAAGTTTGGAAAAGAGGCCAAGATTGGAAATGTTACGGCCCTACCCTATCACATATATGAGGATAGGAATAGCTGACTTGTGGCTTATGTTGGTCCCCAAAAGTGTCAGTCATTTTTGGAACAACATATGAGCTATCTTGGTCCTACAGGACCAAAATTTCTCTCTTCCCTTCTCAAAATTTATTCTAAGCTTTTAAATTCCTCTTTTTTCAAGCTTTTTCAATAAAGGGATTAGCAAGTTCAACAGGTTCAGAGGCTTCTACAGGTGAGTTCAATCAAAAGAACCAGTTTCCAATACTTGGCCATCTTCAGGATTGGGTTGGCATCTTGGTTCAATAAAAAATGTCCATCGGCAAATATTTAAGCAAGGATTGAACCATTGAACCATTGAACCTTGAACCATTTTGGTTCAACGGGTTCAATGGGTTCAGAGGTTCAACATCATCTACAAGAGCTAGCGACGCTTTGTAAGAGGTTCAAAGTTCAACCGTTTCAAAGGTTCCATGGCTTCGAGCACTTAACTAGTTTCAAAGGCTTGAAACATTGAACCTTGAACCATTTTGGTTCATCAGTTTAATGGGTTCAACAACCAATTGGTTCAACGTGCTTAGTTCAAAGGTATCAAAGAGACTCAGTGAAATCAAAAGGATGAACCAATGAACCGATTGAACCTTGAACCGAAAGAGTTCAAAGTTCAATGGTTCATGGGTTCAAAGGTTTAAAGGCAGCCTCTGTCAAAGAGAGAAGTAGCAAATAGGTGGTTCAATGGATGGTTCAACCAAGGAGCAGGAAAGTGATTGAACCAGAAAGTGATGGAACAAAAGAGATAGAATGAATCGATGAACCAATGAACCAATGTACTTTTAGCGGGTTTAAAGGTTTAAGGTTCAACATGGTTCAAGTGGCTAGCAACCATTAACAGCCCCACGAACATCAAATTTAAAGTAAGGGAATATCCATTGAAATTCAAATAAAGCAAAGAACTCAAAGGAAGAATCAAAACACTGACCAAAAAGATAGAATTCCTTCAGGTTTGTTCAAAGGCCGACAGAGAACATTTCCTTTAGACTTTTTGTCTGAAGGAAATTATTAAGAGAAAGAGCCGCTAGAATTCTTTTAAAAGTATTTTCTGTGGGAAAATGACTAAGGCAGAGCCCGAAGGAAAAGCCCAACTGAAGAGAAAAGCCCACAAAAAAATGTCTGATGGAAAAAGACAAAGTGCATCGAAAGCCACCACATGTCCATTATAAAGCAGAGCGGAACCTGCCACGTGTCATCTTTTGAAAGACCCCCAAAGGTTTCTAAAGCTTTTACAAGTTAAGCAGAATACATCACATGCCTGTTATGACTCAGTGGAATGTGACAAGTGTTTGCATCCGTGTTCCCCTTTTGGATTTGCTTAGGAAAAACGTGTCATGGACCCCATTTTTTGTAAGTTTCTGATGAGTTTCATAATAGTGGAACTTGCCACTTGTCAAAGACACAAAAAGGACCCCCCAAAGACTTAGGCAAGAAGGGATATAAAGGACAAAGAAGAAACATGGATGATTCCAAAGGCAAGTTCAATTAAAGTGATGGTTCAACTAGAGAGCAAAGAAACGCTTAAGCAGTGAAGAGAGGAGCGAGACCAAAGGATCAGAAATATCTTCAAAAGAGTTATTTCTAGTAGGTGAAACAGTGGATCGAGTAGACTTCTAAGCACACCAAATCAAGGACGTAGCCTATTTTTCTTCCATGAGGTAAATAAAAATTGGAAAAGGACCAAATGATCCAAACCCAAGAAAAGACATATTAGATGAATGAACATGCCATAGTTAAGGTGATGCACTATTTTAGGCATGGTCCCTCTAGGCAAAATTGAAGGCACATTGAAGGCATTGATTGCAGCATGGGTCATCCCATGGGAGAGAGCACCAAGCCTTGCTTGGTGGCTATATATTTTAATCTCTTTTATTGTTTTAGGGAGATCTTCCCCTTACCAGAATTGAAACTCTACTCGAATTGAAAGGCATTACTAAGACTTTGAGCTCAAATTGTAATTCATATTTCTTTGATTGAATGAGAAAGCAAGTTACTTGCAAACTTTGTGCTGTTATAGCTTGTGCTACTTTAGGAGATTATTCTTATGTCTGTCTTCTGAAATCATTCTTATTTATTTAATTTAACAAGCAGGACTAGTGGAAGTGATAAGGAAGGTGTCTTGAAGCCAACTACTTTCAGACTTTGTGATGTCATAGTTGTCTTCAGTGTGTGTTTTTATTTTATGTTTTTGTGTAAAGGACCTTGGGATGAATTCGTGCCCCCATTTTTCTTTGTATCTCACTCTAGGGCCATCAAGGTGGAGACTTTGTGCTACATCTTAGATTGCTGGTTACTTTGGACCATGTTACCCTATTACTTGTTACCAAAAAGAGTCCTGATGTTTGCAAGAACAAGCACTTCTGAAAGAAGAGAAGTGCCTTCTATTGCTTCACCAAGATTTATACTATCTAGGAAGGGATTTGGCTCTTGTCTGAATGTTACTTTTGAAAGAAGAGAAGTATCTTCACCAATAACCCAGGATTTCTCCTCTGTTTGTTAGCATCATCTCTGAAAAAAGAGAGATGGATGGTTTATCCCACCCCTGTGTCTTACTTTCTGCTTATATATATAGTATATAGCCTCTGTATATTTAATATGGAACCTCCCCTTGATGAGAGGAGAGATTTTTCCCCTTTGGATATGGTAAACCTGCAACATTGGACGACCAATCTCCCTATGCTGTGGTGATAGGAACTATTTTGGTCACCAGTTAGCTATCTGACAAAATATTCACCCAACAGCTTACTTATCTCTCTTTGATGCTATTTCACATTTATCTATACATTAATTTGGTTAGTAGGTCAGCCTATGGAGTAACCATGGCTTAAATAGACTATATATAGGAGGTAGTGGGTAATTATTTAGCATCAAATTGTGAATTCTGCTCTTATTGAAGCTTGTGGAGGTTGCCCCCTCAAAGTGGATTATCTATTATCATATATTTGGATATATTTCAATAATATTTGGATTTAATTCTACTCTTATACTTAATTCTTGAAGTAATTTCATTACAAGTGGTATCAGAGCTACGATTTGGGCAATCTTGTGGGTGAAACCCTAATTTTTTTTAATTTGGCTATATCTATAAAAAGGTTGCAAATTTATCTAATTTTTTTTAACAGAGGTGAGAAGTAATTAATTTAATCTTCCATTAAAATTTTAGATCATTTGGATCTATTTTACAAAAATTATCTCCATTTTATGGGTTTTCATAAAATTGCTCTATAGTGCGCAATTCAAATAATTTTTTTGAGTTATTTACATTTTTGGAAATCTTAAAAAAATTTGGCTAGGGTTTGTTCTTTGTATGTTTTTATTTGAGGCATAAATAATTCCAAAATCTCTTGATCAAATTTGGGTCAAAAGTGCCAATCAGGGTCGACATCGTAAAGCCCTTTTACGACAGGTCCACAAACTCGAGGTTGAGGAAAGGATGCTAAAACTCTAGGTAAAACTCCTAACAAGGAAGAGATGGAGTCAAAAAGGGGAGTTACTAGATCCTTTGTACTAGGGTTCTCTGACATAGATCATAAAGTGAGCCAACTTGACTATAGTGTGTAAGGCATTCAGAGTGAGGTGCAAGGCATACAATATAATATGAAATCCATATGAGATAGTTTGGTAGATATCATAATGGATTTGAAAAATAATTAGTCAAATCATCTAGCTAACGCTATTGCACATCCCCACTAGGGTGGTTCTCCCAACCAATCTACTTCAAATCTAACTATAGTGCCATAGAGGAACTGGTTACCAAAGGTGGATATGCTTAAATTTGATGGAAAAGATCCACTCAATTAGATCAACCAAATGGAGAATATTTTTGATCTAAATCAGATCCCAGGTGGACAAAAGGTTACCATGGCATCTTTGTATCTTGAACCTGATCAATTCATTTGGTATCGATGGTTGTGTGCTCAAAAGAAAAAGATGACTCTCAATGTCACTTGGTCAGTTTTTACAGAGGAGCTTCAATTACACTATGGAAATAGTGTGACAAAGAATTACTTCAGCCAACTAGCAAAATTGTGATAGACTATTTTTATCAAGGATTATATTCATCATTTTTAGAACCTATCCTTACGTGTGGAGACAATTTCTGAGGAGAACTTGAATGACCTGTTTTTGGGTGGACTCAAGGACCACATTCAACATGAGGTATGCATGTTTAATCCACTTAAGATTTTTGATTCTATTATCATGACATGTAGAGCTGAGGAAAAATTCATAGCCAACAAGAAGAATCCATTCACTCACTTCAAAGATCATAACATGTTAACACCAAAATTTCCTCCACCTACCAGATCGACCCCATAACAAATTGAAGAGAAACATGCAAAAGGATTATGTTTTAGTTGTGACATCAATTGGAGAAAAGGACATAGATGTGATGAGAAGAAGTTATTCTACATTGAGGGATCCAATGAAGATGAAGAAGAAGATGATGCCTCCAATGATGATGAGGAAGAGATATAGGAGGTACCTAATAATTCCTAACCTACAATCTCTTGTCATGCACTTACAAGTATTAGCACTCCACAAACTCTTAAGGTGGTGGGTTTCCTCAAGAAACAAAAGGTGACAGTGTTGATTGATTCAGGAAGCACACATAACTTCATCAACCATAAGTTGGCCACTTGATTGAACTGTTTCATCTATCTATCACTAGAATTTCAAGTTATGATTGCAAATGGTGGCACAATTAATTATTCAGGCAAATGCCATAGTATTAAGCTTGTTATGGGTCAGTATAATTTAGATTTTCCTATGTTTGCTATTCCCATGGGTAACACAAACATTATTTTGGGAGTCCAATGGCTCACAACCTTGGGTACCATTGAGATGAACTTCTAGGAACTATTCATGAGCTTTCATTCTAAAGGTAGGAAAATTGAACTACATGGATTACAGGAAAAATCTCCACAATTAATTAGTTCACATCATATGACCAAGATAGTAAAAAAGGGGGCAGAGGGAATTATTGCATGATTATGTTCCATAGAAGTTCAACCCACACACGCATCTACATAGCTTGATCTATAGATGATTCTTGATGACCACCCATCTATTTTTGGGGCCATGCCAAAAGGACTACCACCAAAAAGAGAACATGATCATGCCATTCAACTACTTCCAGGGAGTTAACCACCAAATATCAAACCATATATATATCCATATGCACAAAAGAGTGAAATCAAAAAAATGGTCCATGAGATGCTGGAGGCAGGGATCATCAGGGATAGCCAAAGTGCATATTCATCACCAGTGGTCATGGTGTGAAAGAAGGATGACACATGGAGGATGTGCCCATATTATAGGGAACTCAACTAGTACACCATCAAAGATAAGTTTCATATTCCCGTAATTGATGATTTACTTTATGAGTTTCATGGTGCTAATTATTTCACAAAATTAGACCTTTGCTCAGGGTACCATCAAATTAGAATCAAGGATGAAGATGTTCATAAAATTGCTTTTAGAACACATGAGGGCCATTATGAGTTTTTGGTAATGCCCTTTCGTCTTAAAAATGCACCATCTACTTTTCAGAGCTTGATGAACACTATTTTTAAGCCTTTTTTAAGGAATTTTGTGTTGGTTTTCTTTGATGACATATTGATTTATAGTCAGACATGGGAAGCACATCTAAAACATGTGAAATAGGTGTTGATAGTTTTGGAGAAGTATCAGCTTTATGCAAATCCATCCAAATTTTCTTTTGGAGTATAAGAGGTAGAATACCTAGGTCACATTATTTCCCATAAAGGTGTCAAATTTGATCCCCAAAAGATCAAAGCTATGATGGAATGGACCATGCCAAAAACTCTCAAAAACCTTAGAAGGTTCCTAGGACTAACAAGTTACTACAAAATATTTGTGAAAGGTTATGGCAGCATAGCAATTCCACTCACTGCATTGCTAAAGAAGGATGCCTTCCATTGGAATGATGCCGCCACCAAATCATTTGAGAAACTAAAAGTAGCTATGTGCACCACTCTAGTTTTGGCTACTCTAGACTTTTCAAAGACATTCACTATTGAATATGATGCTTCTAGATCTGGGTTGGGAATGGTACTAATGTAAGAAGGAATACCCATTGAATTTGAGAGTCATCAATTCAAAGGTAAAAATCTACAAAAACCTATTTATGAGAAAGAAATGATGGCTATTCTTCATGAAGTTAAATAATGGAGGCCCTATCTGATGGGTAGACACTTTAAGGTGAAAATTGATCATGATAGTCTCAAATACTTTTTGGAGCAAAGATTATCATCTAAGGAACAATAAAAGTGGGTAACCAAAATGTTGGGTTGTGATTTTGAAATCATCTATAAGAAAGGTAAAGATAATGTAGTAGCAGATGCACTATCCAGATGAGATACATCCACAAAAGCATTACTTTGTGCAATATCCATATTGCAAGCAGATTGGGTGGATGAATCCAGATTAGAATGAGAGTAAGACAAGGATACATAGGTTTTGATTCAAAATCTCTAGAAAGTTACTTTAGCCTCTAAAAAATTTGAATGGAAAGGTAATGTCCTATGGTATAAGGGTAGGTTATACTAGTGCAAAAATTTAGAGCTTAAGCATAAGATTCTTGCAGAGTTACATACATCTCCAATTGGGGGACACTCAGGGTTCTTGAAAACATATCACAGAATTAAGAAAGAATTATTTTGGGAAGGACTCAAGGGAGATGTACAAAATTTTGTGGCAGAATGCTTAATATTCCAATAGAATAAAGGTGAGATAGTTAAGACCCCTAGTCTGTTAAAACCATTATCAATTCCTAGTCAAAGGTGGGAGGAGGTTTCCATGGATTTCATCATAGGGTTGCCTTGTTCTGAAGGTAAGAATGTTATCTTGGTCATTATGGATAGGCTTACAAAATATGCCCATTTTTGTGCTCTCTCACACCCATTTTCAGCAAGTACAGTAACAACTATTTTTCTAGATGCAGTTCTAAAATTACACGGAACCCTAAAAATAATTGTAAGTGATCATGATCCTATTTTCACTAGTAATTTCTAGACTAAACTATTTTCCTATTTGGGTACTCAGCTATCTCATAGCTCATCTTACCACCCCCAATCTAATGGACAAACACAAGTAGTTAAAAAATGTTTAGAGGGGTATCTCCATTATTTTGTATCAGATAAACAAGAACATTGGGTTAAATGGCTACCACTTGTAGAATGGTGGTATAACACATCTTTCGATACCTCTTCTAAAATGTCTCCATTTCTAACACTATATGGTTACCATCCACCTTCCATCACTTCTTCATTAAAGGTGAAAACCAAGGTTTGAAATGTGGAGGAGCACATTCAACATCAACAAGAGGTTTTGGCTAGTTTGAGAGAGAATTTGGATTTGACACAAAACAAGATGAAGCAAAAAGCAGATCAACACCGTAGTGACCAAAATTTTGAGGTGGGTGACTAGGTATTTGTATGTTTGTAGCCTTATAAGTAGATGTCCTTGAAGTAACAGAAAAAGGACAACAAACTTGCTCCTAAGTATTATGGCCCTTATAAGGTTTTGCAAAAAATTGGAAGTGTGGCTTATAAGCTTGAGTTACCTCATTCATCTCACATACACCTAGTATTTCATGTTTCATGTTTGAAGAAGGTCATCAGATAGATAGTTTTATCCCAAAAAGAAATCCCAGAACTAGATGAAGAAGGATGAGTCATTTTGGAACCAGAGAAGATCCTCCAAACATGTACTAAGAGGTTAAGAACCAGAGAGATTAGGAAATATCTGATCAAGTGGAAGAACCTGAGCAGTGAAGATGCAACTTGGGAAGGTGAAGATTTTCTACAACAACATCTAGAGTTGTTCAATTTTGAGGATTACATTGGTTTAAAGGGGAAGGGCATGCTACGGCCCTAACCTATCACATATATGAGGATAGGAATAGTCGACTTGTGGCTTACTTATCTCTCTTTGATGCTATTTCACATTTCTCTATGCATTCATTTGGTTAGTAGGTTAGCCTATGGAGTAACCATGGCTTAGATATACTATATATAGGAGGTAGTGGGTAATTATTTAGCATCAGATTGTGAATTATGCTCTTATTGAAGCTTGTGGAGCTTGCCCCCTCGAAATGGCTTATCTATTATCATATATTTGGATATATTTCAGTAATATTTGGATCTACTTATGCTATTATACTTAATTATTGAAGTAATTTCATTACAGGAAATTACAAGGTTGGGCCTAATATTAAAGAGAATGAGTTTACATGTATTAGATCCTTCAAACTTTGATAGTTTGAGGGAGGAGATTGTTGAATTCCTTTGTCTATTGGAATGGGAATTTCCATCAACAATATTTAACATATATATGCATCTTTTGATACATCTAGAATATGAACTAGAGCATTGTGGCCTAGTAATAATGAGATGGATGTATCTTATAGAATGATATATGAAGGTTTTTAAAAAAATTGTTTGTACTAGGGAAAAATTGAAAGGCAACATGTCTGAGGGATATTCAATGCAAGAGGCCATGGGATTTTTCACATAATATATGAAGGATTTTAAAAAATTTAATCAACATGTATGAGATGATGACTAAGATGAGAGAGTTGTAGGTGAAGTATTATAAGGTAATGGATGTCACTTCAAGCTATCACATCAAGAAAGAAGTGTGATACATGCCTATATTCTTCAAAACACATGTTCATTAGATAAGTGGCATGGGTAAAAAAATTACACAATAAGTTATTTAAATAATTATATTTACACATTTATATTATTAATCTTACTATTTTTACATTAATATTCTATGTAGAAAATATGAAGAGATTCAATATTGGATGCAACATCGACCTCAAAAGCATAGATGTCATGATTTGATTGAAGGTGATTCTTTTCCAAAATTTGAAGAATGGATTGCTAATGCAATCAGTGATGCAAAAGAAGAAGGTCAAGATATAACAATAGAGTAAAGTGAGATTTCAAAATCTCTACATTTACAGGATATGCATTTTAGTGTAATGTGGGCCTATGGTAGTTAGTTAAGAGTGAAAGAAAAATATAAAGGATAGATAAATTGTGATTATGTTGTTAGTATTGAATTTATTCACAAAATTGAGAAGAAATTTTATGTTGGATTCATCCAAGAAATTATTCAAGTGGATTTTGGTGAAAATAGTCTCATATTATTAAAATGTAAGTGGATCGAACCATCTACAACACAATTTGATGAGTATGGATTTGTATGCGCAAATACAAGACAATTTTTATCAGAGACAAATGAGTCATATGTTTCCCTTCTTAAAATGAACCAATCATTTCTAATTGATGATGTAAGAAGCCTAGGATGGTTGTATGTCATTCAAATAGAGTCTCATTCCAAAAAAAAATCATGGATGTTGTCAATATAATGCTTGATGGGCAATATGTTAATTTACAAGAAACATTTTAAGAAGTGGATGAAGATGATGATGGAGTTTTTGAAGAAGAGATTTTGATTACCAATGAAGAAATTGGGAGAGATAATGTATTTCATGTCACAGATGAGGATGAGGAATAAAATCAAGCAGATGTAAATTGGAGTGATCAGGATTCATAAGTGTCAATATCCAGTTGAAACAAGGGATAATCATATTGATAGTTTGATACCTGTAATTATAAACATCTTCTTGGTTTTTGACTAAAAATTATTTTTAATATATAAACTAAATTCTATTTTAAGTTTCTATTTTAACTTATGAACTCAATAAAGTTTTATTGATTCAAGTTGTTGATTTATACATTATTATTTATTTGGACTTTAAGAAATGAGTAAAAGGATTGTAAGGCACAAATTAGTCGATGATAGTGATCATAATGCTGAAATTTCATTAACAGATTATGAGTGCTTTCATAGAGAAAAAGTGGCCAAGAATAATGAATATTTATCATTCCTTGGTTTGACAAACAGGCAAGTTGTAAATCCACTAAGCAGTATATTATTTGTTTAATAGTGTTTAATGAAATTTTATAGGCAAGAGCTTTATGTATATAAGACATAATATGATATTTTATTTGTTTTATAGGAAAGAAAAAGAGTGAAAAAAAATGCAGAGAAAAAACAAAAGGAAAGAAAAGACATAGTACAACCATCTTGTAAAAGCCAACATATTTTTATTCAATAAATGTAGTTGGTGAAAATAATAGTTGTGATAATGTGTAACCTAATATAGCATATGGTGATGTGCAGCCTGATATAGCACGTGGTGATGTGCATCTTGATATAACACATGGTGGTGTGCAACATCATGATGATCTCTTAGAACAAATTCTAAGAGATATTAATGAAAAAAATCAGAGCAAAGGAACAATATGTTTATAGATGATTTAATCAACATTAAAAGATGTGTTTGAAGTGAAATCTATGAATATCAATATTGATCTACCTACTCATGCCACACCTAATCTGGCTAAAGAGTATGAAGTTTTGGTTAATGAAAGTCATGAAGAGAGACCACTTGCATCTGTTATGCCTCAAAATGCACCTGTTACATCTAAAACTTTTAATGGAACTAGTGGATCAGCTAGAAATATTGGTAGTGGTTTAATAGAAGATATGTCTTCTTTTTTCAAAAGATAAAGATTGAGTCAAGATTTGTACATATCTATAGAGAGGAATGCAAAATAAAGAAAATTAGAAGGCAAGAAGCCATTCTTGGTTGAGGTATCGAGAGATGGTGAGCCCATTAGGCCAAATGCTGCAAAGTGGACCTCTAAGTTGGGTGTAAGATGTAGGTCCCATTTGGATATTTTTAAATCAAGTTTTGTAGAGAAAGATCCATGAACTATGGAAATTTTTATACAAAAAATGGAAAATACTTTTGAGACTAATGGTGGATAAATCTCTAGAAAATATTACAAGTAAAAGATGAGAATTTTGATGAATAATTTTAGATACAATTATAGAAAAATAATCATGGAGGGAAAAGAGAGATTAGACTCCACTCTATCTACAAAATATTGGGAGGCATTGAAATAAATTATGCATTCCAAAGAATACTTGGCAAAGAGTAATAGAGGCAAGAGAGCAAGAGATAATGTCAGGGCTAGATATACATTTGGTTGAGGTGGGTTACAGGCCAAAATGGATAAATTTATAGTAAGTGTATGGCTTTTTAGTTCAATTTAAATTTAGTTATTTATTTAAAAAAATTATCGAGCTAACTATATGTTGAAATTAACATTATATTTTAGGTGGAAAATAGTAATAGAGAAGCAAGTGCAAAAAATATTGCCAATTATATGGCAGCACTAGATCAACCTATTAAATCTAAGAGTGGGATGAAGTGAAAATCTAGTTCATCAATAGAGATTTCACATCCATCTATTAAATTCCCAATAGCAGGATCTCTAGATCATGTCAACTCAAATGAAGGGTACTAATAGGTAATGAGTTGCATATTTGGTCTCATTTAACAAGTTTTGTAGTTGGTTCCCTCCATTAACCCTATAATTTTTGCATGGAATGAGTATAAATCCATAGATTCAGCTAAGGTAAGAGGCTCTATTGATCTCACTTCTTCTTGTTTGTAAATTTTTATATACAAATGCCTATTAATATGTAGATTATTAAAATCTGATTATAGGAGAATCCAACCTAGTTTCTGTATTGTTGGAGTGATCCAAAAAATGTTCTTTTGGATAAATTTATGGCTTGAATTCTTTACTTTAATATTGAATGCTTTGTATGTTTTTTTCATGATGGTTAAACCACATGCATAGAAATTTTATCAAAGTAGCAGGAAAACAAAAACACCTTCATGATGTCAACAGAGCTGCCAATAGTGATAGTGATCATGATGAAATAGACAAGAATGTGCAACACAATCATCATAGTTGTGCTGAATTAGTTGAGGTAATATAATAGTTGTTAGTTATTTGTCCTAATGTTTTTTCATTATTCATGCTTAAAATATTCTTTTAGCTTTATAGAGTTTAATTTGTTGTTAACTATTTCCACAATACTTGCTTCAATCTTGTTTTGGAGGGATTTGAGACTCATTTCCTTGTCTTGGAACAATCTTCTATTTCATTACTTCCAAAGTTCCCAAATTAGAATTGTGGGACTTATCAATCATAAACAATGATAAGTAGAATGTCTTTTGATATTGGGCCAGTATTTAAATAAAGTCATTATTTCATTGGGAAGGGCACTCTTCCATCTTAGCTTCGTGCATAACCACCTCCAACATTCAAAAGAGAATTTATAGCCAAAATCTTCTCCCTTTGACTCAATTTAACTCTACCATATCCTAAATTTACACCAACACCTTGTGAATCCCCTTTCTTTAGGTCGCCATTTTCTTCTCGAAGAACCTAAAATCAGTTTGAATTTTCTCTATAACTTTGTATGTGACCATTACCCCACTCCATTTTTAAAATATAATGTGTGTTTTATATCTCAATATAATGTGTATTTTTTCTTGTTTTTGTAGACATTTATTAATAAACTCTAAGAAGGGGATAAATTCTATTTGTTAGATTTGTTTGATGGTGTTGTTGTGGGTATTGGGCAGATTCACTCACTATCTATTGTACATGAAGTCAAATTTAAAGTAATAAGAGATGAAAATGTAAATATTTTAAAGGTCACAAGTAACATACCTCTTGCTTATGAAGACAAAATATATGGATTTGTATATCTGAAAGAGAAATAAGGGACCTTCACATGGTTGCCACTAAAATATTTGAAAAAAATGGCATAGATAATGTTTATCATGTACTAGTTGTTAGACAATTTGGACCACTACTTTATGCAATAGTTTAAATGTGTTTTTTAAGGATATTATTAGTGTTTTTTATATGTTTTGGCACTATATAAGCAAAAAAAGGCATTGTAACTCAATTTTATCAATCACAGCACTGAGAAACACACTTTGTATTAACACATTTTTCAAAGCAAAGACACATATTTATGTCTTGTATCTATTGTAAGAACACCTTTTCTTAATAAAATTTTAGTATTTTTCCTTCTTAATAGCTATTTAATTAAGTGATAATTAATGATTGATTATGTTTTTCTATGTTTTATGTCATATGTTTTGAAGTCTCATCATTATGTCATATGTTTGGTGGCACATGTATCTAATACCCAAACATTTATTAATTCATCCTGAGTTTTAAATTAGAGTAAGTTATATTCCATAATGTTGTAAATGTTGATTCATGAGAAATATTCATGGATTCATCATAATCATGCTCTACATATTGAGAAGAATAATATTTAGCATTTTATGTGGTATGTGAATAAAATTAAAGATCACTGCCATACATCATGGGCCATTTAAAAGTCTCATGGCCACATGAATCCAAGACTATTGTTAGTGTTGTAATTAGAGGTGACATAATTAGTTTCTATTGTAATTGGAGCTACTTTTTTTGTGCCTAATATTAAGGTACTCTTATTACTTAATTGGAGGTGACTAAGCAATCTATAGCCTAATTGGAATTACCTTTCTTGTACTTAATATTACAACTTAAATTCCTTCATACTCTTATTAGCTATAAATTAATGAAGAAGTTAATGGAGTCTTAATTAGTATGGTATGTGACAAATCTAAAATATGAGTCTAAAATTTGACATCTCTCCATATTTTTTAGATAGATATATTTAAAATATCTTTACTACTATTATTTATGCATCTAATGGAAGCCAAAAAGATACCCTTGACTGTAGAATGTTACAATTAAAATAGTGTAATGGGTGTCTATAATAATCATTTGTAATACATATTGAAGGTTTTCTAAATTCTTCTTTCAAGAAGTGAGCATTTACAATTACATCGATTATATGTTTTTGATATTATAATTATACAAAGAGGGTGTAGAGCCCAAGTACAAAAATATCAAGGGGTAGAAAAATAGGCCAAAGGCCACTAACAGCAAAAAAATAATAGACAGACAAAATCAAAATAGGAAACAACAAATAGACTAAGGATTAACCATAATAAAAACACTAGTTTTTTTATCAAATCTTTCTAATCTTCTTTGATGAACTTGAGAAGGTCCTTCATGCTAGCAGTTTTTCCTTCTATATCTTTATATTCTTCTAGGAGGTCTTGCAGAATCAATAGGGAAGAAGCCACATGGTGGAAAAATTTCAAGAAAACAGTGGTTAGAACCTTCATTTTATTCTAAAGGGAGCACAAACCCTTATTCACTTCCTCCAATTCCCTTTCAATCTATCTCTCCTCTTCACTAGTATCCATGAAATCCCCCTTGTCAAAATCATAAGTGGAGTCATTCAGATCCTCAAAATAGTTGGTTACCTCCTTCTCCAATTGTTGATCAATATTTGGTTTATCCTTTAATTTAATTTATTCTTCCCCTAGATATAAGGTAGAGGGATCATCCATAGTCTTTACCAATAAAATCTTCCCCATGACAGTCTCTTTAGATCTCCTGATATTCATCTTTATTGTTGTATAGTTCTAAAATTTAAAACTAGACCCTTCCTCCATAGCCTCGTAACCTTGTTCTTGGCCTCCAAGTGCTCTTTTTCACTACCCAAATTCTGAGGATCCACCCCTACCACTTTCTTGTTCTTACTCTTTCCTTGAGTGATCTTCTCAGAATTAATCCAAACAATCGATTTCCTCTTTTTATTACCAAAAAAGGAAGGGTTATTTTTTATCTCCCGTAGCCCTTCAATTTCTAGAGAGTGAGAAGGGTTAGGGGATATAGAATTCATAGCTATTAGGGAGGGACAACTAAATCCTAGTTAGAGAGGGGAAAATCTTTCAAACTTAGGGGATAGTTTTGAAGAGGGGGAACAAGGTTCTTGGAAAAGGGTAGGGAACCACGGGGACCCACTCTCAAGAGAATGTGATATTCATCAGGGTCGCTATCATGGGATCTATCTAACAACTATGATTTTAAAGGATTAGAGGGACACAACACAAGGTGAAAGTGATAAATTTTGAAGATAATACCTTGGTGGAGTGGAATGGTGGAGGCAACTAGGTCTTTTTCCAAGGAATTTTTTATAGACTTAATAGATATCTCTAGGGATAATATGAGGAAGAAGGGGAAATTTAATCAACACCTTATGATTAAATTTATTCAAAAGAGTAAAATGGTAATGATAAAAGCACTTAAAATTACCTTCAAGGGTAAAATATTTCATGACGGTGAAGCATACCTTATCCCAAGGGTTAAGCAAACTCTCTCTATCAAAGCCTCCTTACAACATCACTAACACTTCTCCTTCAATGAATAATTTTTTCAAACCCTCCAAGTCTTGAAATTTTTTGAGCCTTTTTATCTTCTACCCTCTCGACGTAAACTCATGACCTTAGAAATTGACTCCTTACTAAAAATAAACTCTATACCTCCAACCTAAAATTTATGGTCACCATCCCAGCTTGAAGCAAACTAAATGGAGATGTTCTCATCATATCCATTTATACATTCAATAAAATGAGATATTCCACCTTCATAACATATACTCCAGAGCATAGCATCTACTTTGGTTTCATCACATGATAATAGCTCAGTTCTAACTGTTTCTCCTCCCATGACTAAAAGCTTCACTAAATTATTGCATGGCTGAAAAGGGACCCAAACCAAAGTGAACCACTACCAAGGATATTTAACAAAAATTGATTAAAAAAATATGGAATATTTTGAAGACCACACCCAATCTTTAGTAAAATACAAACTGATCCTATAATGATTTCACATGTGAAAGAGCTTGCCAAGATTTTTCATGTGATAATGTGCCTTAAAAATTTGAGGTTTCCTCTTATGATATTGACTTTCTTTGATATATTACTATATTTCATTTTTTAGTAGTTTTTTAATCATATATTACCTCATTTGATTTCATTATATTGTTGTTTTGAATTACTCATAACAAATGTGATCATGACATAATGATGACTAGTGAAATCGGTGAATAAAAATGACTAAATATACTACCAAATTGATCAAAATGATTATTAAAATTAATGACTAAATACACTACCAATGGATAGAAATCGGTGAATAAAAATTACTAAATAAATGACCAGTTAACAACAATCAATGACTAAATATATCAGTGAATAAAAAATGACTAAGTGAAGATATTACAACAATCAATAACTAAATATACTACCAAATTGATCAATCAAAACAACTAATAAATGACTAAAAATGGTTTAGTCATAAATTTGGTCACATTATAAATGATTGGCAATAAACCACTAATGGTCATGTGATCATGTTTGGTTATTTATATGTAGTTTTTAGTAGTTTTTTAAATCATATATTGTTGTTTTTGTACTAGTAGATGGCACAACAATTTCACAATTTTATGGTCCATCTTTAAATATTGTTTTAATATTACCATAACATGAGGAGGTCACATAAATGATATAAAAAAATGGGTAGAGATTCTTTGATAAGAATAAAAAAAATATCAACAATGGTCACTCAATATTGGATAAGTAAGAAAAGAAGATGACCATCTAAATTACCCAAAATAATACACAAATCTAATTTTGGTGATGAATTGTCAGATATGATAACATTCTTGAACCTAATAATGGGAAATGAAGAAACTAGCCATTTCCAATACTAGATGTGTATGTTCATTAACATAATTTGCCATGATAAATAGTCCTTTATTTGGGGTTAGATAATAAGTAATAATATTCATGATAAGTTGGTGAATCTAGAGTTTACACAATAGTTCTATATTACATCATTTTTGTTATATTCAATTGCAACCATGAACGTATGGCCTAGTATTTCAACAAGTGAGACATATACCCCCATAACAATGATTCTTGATTATCTTCCATAGTTTACTCATGAAATGAGTAAAATGATTTTAATAACATTCAATTATGCCTTGAAATTTTTTAAAGTAAGAATATTGGAGGAGAGTACTATTATGCATATGTCTAATGAGGTTGTTGCATTAGTTATGCATTATGACAGTTATTTCATACAGCTTCCCAAGATTGCATATATCATAATTGGTGGATGTGAGGGATTTTGATAAGTATTTCCTAGATACATGAATGATAAAATGATAATGACTGAGATCTAAAAAAAATTAGGTGAATTACACAAGAAATGGAAAGAAATAAAAGTGGAAGGAATTCCCTTACTCAGATTAATACCTCTATAAAGAAAAAAATTAATGCAATGAATATTGAAAAATCCATTGTCGATTTTACAATTAATTTTCATACAATAAGGTTCACATTTTATAGCAAAAAATATGTGGAAGAGAACCTCAAACTTGATTTAGGATACTCACATCATCCTTAAATTGAAGATTATTGGGAAGATTATGAAAATTATTTTGAAGTTAGAAAGAGATATTATATGAGATTGAATTTAAATCGGCTAAACTCATTTATATTGGAATGGGTAACTGTATATGTAGAAGATGATGGTAATTATATATATGATCTAGTATTCCTTTAAAAAAATTCAATTTCTTGCTTTACTACCAATTAATTGGTCTATTCAAGAATTTCTTTATCTTGAAAAAGAATAATTTTTAATACAAATATCAAAATCATGGTTCTAAAAAAACTTGCAAAATACACTAGTGTTGGAGGATTAGCAAAATGAGAATCTTCAAAGAAAAATAAAAAAATAATTAATTTTTCTTCCATTTAAATAGGATTCATTATTTATTAAAATAGTCTAAATAAAAAATACAATTCAAGGAGGTGATGATGATGGTTTAATAAAGAAAAAAAATATAGAGAAAACTTGAGATTAAAATACCTCCAAAGACTAGATCTCAAGGAAATGTTGGAAATCCAACTTAGGGCAATGATTATTTATTATCAATAGATACTACAACACAATAAGTTTCTTTTCATGGCACCAATACTATGATAATACCATTATTATCATTTTCTCCTCACATTTTTCCTTCTTCACCTCCATCTCCCAGTCCTTCTCCTCCACCTCTTATGTCTTCTCCACCACATATTCATTCTTCACCTCCAAAAAAAATTGCTATCATATAAGTTTCCATTTTCACATCTCAGTATTTAGACTCCTCTCATTCTTAAAATCACTTATAAATTTGATACTTATATGGTTATTTCATCAAGTAGTACACCCTATCCTTGGGTACAACTGATAGTTTTAAAAAAATGAAAACCATTGTTAAGGATATTTTCTATGATTTTGATGTTGTTTCCATATTGTTACCAAATTTTATGCCTAGGAAAGATAGGACTACTTCAATATTGATGATTGATTCCTCTATATCACAATTTGTGGAAAATTTCAAGCTAAAATTTGAGAATAATGAAGAAGATATTAATTTGGATGATTATACTATCAATAGAATAGATCTTGGTGAATGAACCCATGAGGGAGACATTAACAATTTCAAAGAAACAACAACAAAGTTGATTCAAATGACTAAATCAAGAAGACAAACTTAGGAATAACTCAAGAAAAATTATGAACACTCTAATAATATATTATTCAGTCTATAATATAGGTGGTTGAAAAGCATATTCAAGAAATTCCTTTGTCAATAGTGTCATAAGAAACTATTAAATAAGATATAAATGAAAAAACCATTTCAAATATTCACAAATATCAAATCTATGGTAAAATAACAAAAACTTGGGTAGAATAGATAACCTTAATGGACTCAAGTTCATCAAATAATCTAGGAAAGTATATTCTTTTATCAAAGATGATCAAAAGAGACTCAGAAAAGGTACTGATAATACAATCAAATAAGATAAACTATGGAAATGTGTTGTCAAGACACTTCAATAGATGGATCTAATATATGATAAAATTCTCGTATTTGAATAAGTTTTTATTTAATCAGAAGAGAATTATTATCACATATGGCTCAATAGTGTATAATAGAAAATAACCATTCTTAAAAAAACTATGAAATATTTTCAATATTTCAATCAATTATGTGATGATTTGAAGAATGAAATTCAAGAAAATATCTCATTCATTCATTGTTATTTTTCAAATAAGATAATACTAAACTACATTCAATAGTAGAGATAAATAAACAATTCTAGAAAATGATCAAAGAGGAGTTATTCAATGAAA
>JARHVA010000443.1:1782500-1787500 GCA_037957365.1 Torreya grandis
TTAGGTAATCTCAACTTAAATTTATCCCACTAACCACTATTTTTCAATATGGCATGTCTTAATTGGAGGACCTAGGGTTTTGAGCTACACACTAATATTCATAACCTATGGATGAAATCCAAACAAACAATTTGTAAGGTAAAATTGAACCCTAATAGGTGTAGGTGGAATTTAAATAAAATTAATTTTATTATTTATATTATATAATAATTTTTTTTTGGACAAAAGAGTTGATGTTATTGTCCTTATTTTGATAGTAGTTTTAGGCTGACAGAGAGCTGATTTTTAGAATTTGATGAATCATAACTGAGCATCATCATAAATATTTTTACACTTGAACTTATCATATCTAATTTCACATAATTAAATAATATAATTATTATTCCTTATTCATTATTAAACAATCAAATTATTTGTTGGCATTGTGCTTTCTATATTTAGTATATTTTCATAATTCAGCACTATATCATAATATATTATGAATCTAAATTATTTAATTGGATCAATTATATAATAGTATTCTCATTATTTGATTATGATATTATCCTTACCTTAGTTTTAAAAATGTTTAAACATTTTATAAATCCAACCTCTAAGTCTTCTTGCAAAACCTTGGTTTGCTTTATGGTTTTCATTTTTTTTTAAATTCTAAATTGTGGTGATCATTTTTCAAATATGAATTCTTACATTACCATAGGCATGATTTTTTTTATTTATAAGAAATGGAAAATATTAATAACAAATATCATTTTAAAACTGGATATATAAGGAATCATTAATTCATCATCTCAATATAAATCAAGAATTAATTTATGCATTCTTATATGTCACACGAGATGAAATTATTAAACATATTAAGGCTAATGCATCCACATATATTAATGATGAATATTTAAATGGTACTACTATCGATTCAACCCCAATATCCCTTCCCTTGATTAAACCATTTATTCATACATCTAATGGTTTCATGATATATATATTCAATCTATTATTCCCCAAAGCTCAAACATATATTACTACATCCTCCATGGGAATAATCATTAAAATAATTCACTTATGGGTTTCACTGCCTTCATCAACATACATGGTGTTTACATCCCTTTTTGTAAATTCTCAAATATCAATCCCAATAGGTCTACTATGTAAACCCTTTTCCAAGTTATTCAAGCTTTGCAAGCTAAGGTTACAAATATTGAGTAAAATGATTCAAAATAAATTCATGTTATTAATTCACAAGATGTATTGCATAATCCTATTACACCTGAGATATGTTTTCACCCTTTTCAAACCAGTGTTGTAGCACCCAAGTTAATAATTTACTATGGCAAAGGTGATCTTGAATATCATCTCTGATATTTTTATGTAACATGTATTGATTATGTTCCCAATGATAAAATTTTGACCAATTTATTTTCAAGAATCCTAAATGACTATGTTTTAATATGGTTCTATGGTTTACCAATACAATCTGTAAGAGCTATTAAAACTTTATGGGATCAATTCCTATCACATTTCTCTATAAAAGTAATTTAAAATATGTCAAATGCACAAATTTAAAATACTAAGAAAAGAACTAATAATCCTATCAATGAATATATTTTGAGGTTAAAGACAATGTTGGATAAAATGACCAACCCAATCGCTGATAAAGATCTTTACTATATTTTCAATAAAATTTTGCTTGCCCCATTACATGAGTCCATTATATTTAATAAGTTTAAATATTTTGATGACTTATGCCTTATTATTTGAGATCGAGAAATGAAACTCATTTCATTGAATAAGATTAAATATGTAGCCAACACATCAACTACATCCAATACCAAGTTTTATATCAAACCAACTTATAAGGTAAAACTTCCAAAAGATAAGGATAAAACAAATATAATAGTGAATATGATGTCACAAAAACCTAATCATCTCATATTATCCAATGAACCTAATAAAAAATTTACAGAATTACCTAAGTCTCTAGCTTCACTCATTAAGAAACTAGTGGAGTGTCATCTCATATCTCTCCATTATCCTTTTGAGGTTGACATGATTTGACCTATACCAAATTATATGATTCAAATGCTTATTATGACTATCATAAATGTTCTTGGAATTCTACAAACATATGTTTCCATTTGAATCACAAGATATAAGACTTCATTGATAGTGAAAAGATCACATTTGATTTACCAAAGGATTCAGGATCACAACATGGTGACCATCAAAACTAGAATGTATTCAAGTATCCATTATAATATCATTCTAAGGAAGCATCAAAAGTGAAAATGGAATATAATTCACATCCTCCTCTATAAAATTATGGGAACCCATTAGATGGGATTATTGACACACTTACACATGATAGATTTATATAGTTCATAGAAATTCTATTACATTTGATGATGATAAAATTATGGATTATGACTTAGATATTCACAAAATGTTTATTAGAGTACATATTTATCATCAACATATACAGATTTTTATGGTTGATAATGGTTTTAACATTAATTTATGTATCATGACATTACTCACACATTTTGTATATACACATGGTGATTTATACCCTTCGACCAAGATGGCCAAAGCATTTGATGGAAAAGCAAAAGAGGTTTTGGTGAGATTTATTTGCCTTTACAAGTTGGTCTAGCATATGTGACCATAAAAAAATTAGTTATACAAAATATGAGAGTCTTTAATATGTTATTGGGATGACATTGGATTCATAAGCTCCATGTAGTACTCTTCATAGTGCATAAATGTCTCAAGTACATTTATTCCAACAAGATAATCATAGTTTCAAGAATTTAATATGAATATCCACTACAACATGAGAAGTTTATTACAAGATAAATAACTATACAACCTATTAAGGTTAATCATGAGCTAAAGGGTAAGAAAAAGGTAATCTAATTTCCTAGGTGATTTATACCTAAGAGGTTGTTGCATCATAGATACATAGTGGTCTCCACAGTGCCCTAATTTACATCTTCACAACCTAACCAATTGTTGAGAATATATCTACATGTTTCCAAGATGGTACAGATACCCAAAATCATAGTTACAATGAAAAATAAAAAATCACTAAAAATGGGTTCCATGAACAACTATATCTTATATTACTACTTCATAACCATAGAGTCCTATGAGGTAAACATGGAGTACCACATATACTATAATTCCATATTTGGCACATAGACATGATCCTTGGCAGCATGACGAATTTGTTATAACATATTATTAGCTTAAATAACCATAATTTCATACCTTAAATGGGATAATTAGCTATTAATATCACTTCTAAAAATTAAAAAACCTAAAAAATCAAAAAATAAAAAAAATATAAAAACATTAAAATAAATTTGAAATATAAAAATATTTAGTATTGACATGTTTGAGATTTTGGAGTATGTTGTTTGATTTATGTTAGTAGATAAAATATAATTTAATTTATATACACACATGTTTCGTAGGCACTTGAGTGTGATATAGGAATACATAATATCCATGATACATATATGTATAATTGTTGGACCTTTCCTCTACCCACATGACACACTACATTAAGGGCATATGATTTTATTGATCATGATCGATACAAGTTATATTATTTTTTAATCACTTTACATTATCATGTTGATCTTATATAATAATGATTACATATGCCTATATGCATTCTTACTTGTATAAAATGAATTTTATAGTCTATGCTACAAGACATTTTTCTAACACGTGTATGCAAGGACTAGTATGGTATGTTTATGCTAGTTACTTATATATTTCACTTATTCATATTTTCACATGTATTACTCAAGTGATCTTCTTATTTTATACCTTTATTTAATTTTTTAACATGTTTCTTTTTTTTAGACCCAGTTCTCTAAGTGTTGATTTTTTTTTTGGTGTGTGAAAATTTGAACGTGTCCTCCCCTTTGAGTGTGTAGAATTTGAACATGCCCCTTATTTTTATTCTCATTAGACCTATTTTTTATGACATTGAGTGATCTTGTGTGTGGGTTTTATTATTTTTTGATCTTGTGTTTTTAAATTCTATACATTGCCATGATCCATATCATGCATCTTATGGCTTGTTATATTTGGATACTATGAGATTAATTGATACATCTACTTAGACATGATACCATTATATGATTATTTAATACATTTTTCATATAAATATAACATTTTTATCTTATCCTTTGAATAAGGTCACTATCATGTTACATTACCCTCACCTCAAAATGGGGGGCATATTAGTGGAGGCATGTCATAGAGACATGAGTCCACATACAAATAGTTGGCAGAATTTGATACAGTATACATGATTTAGATATACACTTAGGTTAGAATATTATGCACTTGGCACCAATTTTTGCATTTATGAGATAGTTTTTTTTATTTTTGATAGATATCATAGACCATTTATAGAGTAGAGGTTATATTTTAACAAATATATCAACTTGAGACACATTAGATGTGTATATGCCATGAAAATACACCAAATCATAGATACATATTTAGATTACATATACATTTATGCATTGACCTTACCAAGATGAATCAATTGATCTTGTATCTATTTTAGTGGTTTAGATCCCTTGATTAGTGTGATTGAGATTCAACACACCTGATGGTCTTAGCACTACTTCCATTTTGTAGATTGAGATTGTTATACCATTTAACCTAGGTGAGATTGGCTAAATTTTTTATACACTTGATTTATGAAATCCATATTTAGTATAATCAATTGCCTTGCCACAACTCACCTTTAAATTATATTGGGGGCATGACCACCCTCCAATTCTCCTCTTTACATCTCCAAGATCTAGTTGTGAACCTATATCCAATGCTTTAGCTAGGAATCATCATCACCAAAGAAAAATACCAAGGGAAGACATGGTTGCATTGACACATAGGTGTACTCCTTTCTTGATCTCTTTTATTTCAAGTATTTAAAATTTTAGATTATATACACTATTTACACTCTAACATGGTATGGTTTC
>JARHVA010000443.1:1792500-1860000 GCA_037957365.1 Torreya grandis
GATTAATCACGAAAGGATTAAAAGGTTTTTTATAAGAGTCAATAATGCCTTCATAATGTTGATAGTAAGAACATTATATGGTAATATTGTTATGAATATTTCTAATGATGTTATTGCATTAGTTATGCATTATGGTAGTCATTTCATACAGTTTCTCAAGTTACATATATAATAATTGGTGTATTTGAGGGGTTTCCATATAGATTTACTAGATATGTCAATGATAAAATGATTCTAATTGAACTCCATATAAAATTAGGTGAAGTAAAAATAAATTCAAAGAAATAAAAGCGGTAAGAATATCCTTTCATATTGTCTTGATTTAATACATCTTTAAGACAACAAATGATGCATGAATATTGAAAAATCCATTACTAATTTCATAATGCAATTTCATACAAGAAGGTTCACATTTTATGAAAAAATATGTGGAATAAAACCTCATGCATGGTTAAGGATACTCACACCAACATAAAATTGAATATTATTGGGAAGACTGCAAAAATGATCTTGAGGTCAGAAAGAGAGATTATATGGGAATGACTTTACATTAGCTAAATTCACTTATATTGGAATGGGTAACTTCAAGTGTGGAAGATGTTGGTGATGATATGTATTATCCATTTTCATTAAAAAGTTTAAATTTATTACTTTTCCACTAATTTATTTCTCTTTTAAATAATTTTATGATCTTAAAGAATATAAACAAATCATTATAGAAATATCAAAAGAATGGTTCCATAAGAAACTTGTGGAAATTATACAATTATCATAGAGGCTCAACAAAAGGAGAATATTCAAATAAAAAGAAATGAATGTGAATTTTTATTTAATTAAACTAGGATTCATTGTGTATTGAAATATTCCAAATCAAATTACATTTCAAGTAAGTGATGATGATGATTTGACCAAGAAAAAAAATCTTGAGAAAACTTGTGCAGATGAACCTAGAAATAAGCTTGATATTAAAATACCTTTAATTAATACATCTCAAGGAAATGTTAGAAATATAACTTGGGGCACTTATTATTCATTATCAACATATAATGTAACACAACATGTTTATACTTATGGCACCAACACTATGAAAACACCATTGGTATCATCTCCTCCTTGTATTCCATCTCCTCTTATTCTAGCTTTTCCACCTCCACCTCCATCTCACATTCCTTATCCTCTTCCAACTCTCATGTATTTTCCACCATATATTATTTATTCACCTCCCAAAAATGTTTTTGTCATATTAGTTTCCATTTTCACATCTCAGTCTTCAACTCCTCCCATTCCTCCCATCACTTTTGGAGTTAGTACTCTAATGGTTGTTTCCTCAAGTGGTACACCATATTATTAGGTACAATAAAAGGTTAAAAAAATAGAAACCACTTTTAAGTATTATGTTCCCAATTTTGATCATGTTTCTAAATTTAAAAAAAAATCCTATACCTAATAAAGCTATTACTAATTCAATATTGATGATTGATTCCTATATAGCACAGTTTGTAACAATTAGAAAGATAACATATGAGAATAATGAATAAGATACAAATCTAAATTATTATTTTTTTAGTATAATATATCTTGGTGAATCAACCCATGAGGGATACATTCACACTTTCTAAGTAACAACCAATTAATTTTCCACTATGCCTATGGCTCTATTATAAATGTGAATCCTTAAAAATAAGTGTTACATGTCATATCTCTAATAAGATGTAATATTTA
Source organism: Torreya grandis (assembly GCA_037957365.1). Classification (NCBI taxonomy): domain Eukaryota; kingdom Viridiplantae; phylum Streptophyta; class Pinopsida; order Cupressales; family Taxaceae; genus Torreya; species Torreya grandis. Next base: position 1,794,223 of record JARHVA010000443.1, read on the forward strand.
TATTATAAATTCATTCATACTAAGAAATATCTCAGAGTGGTTAGACACCCAATTCAAATGAACACCATTGAAGGGATACTAAAAGCAATATTATTTATCATATTTGCATGATTCCTAAAATGGATTACAAGTTATGTTTAATTTCATTGTTGTAAGACTTAACAACTAGGATTTATATTCAAAATTAATTTATTCAAAGAGATATATATTAAGATTTTGTGGATGTTAACTCTATGATATTTCCTAGGATGAATTAATAAATAATATAAAGTTAAGATATTAGTGCAGATAGTACAAGTGACATATGTTTACAAGGATTCACTTTTAGATTGTTAGTTGACATATTTTCACTATGCCTCCACTCTAAATATGAATCTAAGCAAACAAGTTCCACATATCCTATCTCTGATAAGACCTAAGATTTATATTTTAAAATAATACATCCTAGGAAATCTTTTGGAGTGGGAAGTTGTCCACTTCAAATGAGAACCATTGCAGGAATGAAAATAATCTTATTCATCCTATTTGCACAATGAGTGAAATGGATTACAAGTTATGTTGAATTTAGTTATTTTGAGACCTAAAAATAAGCATTATATTAAAAATGAAATCATTTAGAGATAACTATATTAAGAGTGGGTGACCACCCACTCTAATATTTTTTCTACATTTTCTTATTTTACAATTTTGGGCCTCCTTGTAGCATTTTTTTAACATCAAAATTCATAAAATATAGTTTTGGTATTCAAAAACCATTTTTATTTTCATATTTAGAGCATAAAATAATATTTCCAAACCATCTTACAGTTTTAAATTCAAACAAGATGACCTACTAGTTTTTTCACATTTTTCATCTTGAACTACCACATGATTCACGTTGACTACAATTACATAGAATAAAGATTGATTCTAGTATCCAAATAAGACCTGATTGGTGAAGTAAAAATTATTTAAATTTCAATAAATATGATAATTCTTATAGACACTATAGTATCTAAGTTTTCCATAACATTACACTAAGTCCAATCTAAGTGACAAATGCAATTCTCCGAGAAACATGGTTAGTTTCCCTTCTATCTAAGTGATCTATGTGTAGTTATAGGATAGTGTAAGTTAATTAATTAATATTATTTTTTGAGAGATTATATCACTAGAGTGCATGAAACAATTGGATATGATCATCAAAGTTATCATCTTTTACCAAACTCTAGGATGAATTTATGTAAAAGAAGATAAGTCCAAACTATCCCAACCTATCCCAAAAATAATTTTAGGATAAATACATTGAGTTCCATTTAATAGTTATAAAAAACTGCTATTAGGTCAAAATCCACACGCTAAAAATGAATTTATAAAAATTCATGTTCCCATATTATGCAAAATGAAGTTTACATTTTATATTTCACCTTTATAGTCTAGCTATGTTTGAGGGGATTTCTTGAGAATTAGTACTACATATAACCAAACATGGAACAAGTATTCTAAAACATGAAAAAAAATCTTGTTTTGAAAGGGGAAGTTAAGAACCACACATGAGTGCCCAAAAACTTAGGGACAATATTGTAGCTATGACAACTATGTCATTGTTATCAATAAATAAGCTACTAAAGAGATACCATAATAAATTAAAACTAATAAAAAAATGTTGGGAGGAAATAAAAGAAAGAGTTTAGCTTAATATGGTTCTCAAATAATAACAATCTTTTATACTTAAAATATCATCCAACAAAAAGATGAATTCATTCTAAATGAAACTAATGACCCAAAATTGTTTTTAAGATAATTTATCTAGATTTTATGTATTGTATATTTTTATGTTGCAATATTACACTTTGTCTAGAAATATCTAAGAATGGGAAAATTCCCACTTCAAATGAAAACCATTGAAAGGATACTAATTTTTTTATTCATCCTATTTTCATGATGCATGAAATGGATTATAAATTATGTTCAATTTCATTATTGTGAGACCTAATAACTAGGCTTTATATTGAAAATGAATTCATTCAAAGAGAGAGATATTAAGAGTGGGTAGCTGCCCACTCTAAGAGATTTCCTAGAATGAATTAACATATAATATAAAACTATGGTATTATAAGAGATAGGAAAAGTGGAATTTGTTTGAAAGGATTCAAAAATAGAGTGATAGTGGCCATATTTTTACTATGCCTCCACTTTAAATGTGCATCCTTATAAATGAGTGCCACGTGTCCTATCTCCATTGAGAATATTTATATTCTAAATTAACTAGTCCTAGGAAAAATATTAGATTGGGTGACCATCCAATTCAAATGAGAACCATTGTAGGGACCAAAAACTACATATAAAAGTTTAGGATCCCATATTGTGCAAAATGAAACTTACATTTTATATTTAGCCTTTATAGTCTAGCTATGTTTGGGGATATTTCTTGAGAATTAGTAAGTCCAACCAAAACTAGAATTAGTAAATCTAACCAAAACTAGAACAAGTCTTCTAAAATAAGAAAAAAAATTATTTTGAATGGGGAAGTTAAGAACCACCTGTGAGTACTTATAAATTCAAGGACAATATTTTACTATGGAAACTATGTCTTTGTTATCAATAAATTAACTACATAGTATATAACCATCATAAAGATAACTAGTAAAAAAAATTAGGAGGAAATATAAGAAATATTTTTGCTTAACATGGTTATTAAATAATAAAAGCACTTTCTACTTCAAATCTCATCCAACATGAAAATGATTTCATTCTAAATGAAAATGAGGATCCAAATTTCATTTTAAGGAAAGGTATCCAAATCTTATGTATTGTATATTTGTGTGTTGAAATATTACTCTTTGTCTAGAAAGCTTTCAGAGTGGGAAAACCCCCACTTTAAATGATAACCATTGTGTGGATACTAAAAATAATTTTATTCATCCTATTTACATGATGTGAATAAGATATATTAAGAGTGGGTGGTTGGTCACTCTAAAAGCTTTCATACAAAATTTACCTACCTCAAATAAAATGACAGCTATATTAAGAGTGTGTGGTTTCCCACTCTAAGATATTTCTTGGGATGAATTAACATAAATCTATGTTATTATTGGAGATAGGACAAGTGTAATTTGCTTTCAATTATTCATGTTTAGAGTGTCAGTGGACATAATTTCACTCTACCTCCAGTCTAAATGTGAATCCTTGCAAACAATCTCCACTTTTCCTATCTTTTCTAAGACATAAGATTAGTATTATAAATTAATTAATAATATAAAATATATTAGAGTGGGTGGCCATACAATTCAAATGAGAAACAATATACGGATCGACAGGGACCAAAAATTATAGATAAAAATTTAGGTTCCTATATTATACAAAATGAAGCTTAGATTTTATGTTTTGCATTTATAGTATTATTGTATTTAGGGAGATTTATTGATAATTAGTACTTCCAAACAAATATATAAAAATTATTCTAAAATAATTTTAAAAAAAAATTGAAGAGGGAAGTTAAGAACCACTCATGAGTACCTTGAAACTTAGGGAAAAGTATTGTAGTTATGGTAATTATGTCATTGTTATCGATAAACAAGCTACATAGTAGATAACCATCATAATTCCAACTAATAAAAATTTTTGGGAGGGAATATAAGAAATAAGTTATCTTAATAAGGTTTTCAAATAATAACAAACTTGTCTACTTTAAATCTCATCTAACAATAAAATGATTTCATTATAAATGAAAATGAAGATCCAAAATTCTTGTTAAGGCAAGGTATCTAAATTTTATGTATTGCATATTTTTATGTTGAAATAATACTCTTTGTCTAGAAATCTCTGAGAGTGGTAAGATACCAATTTTAAATGATAATAATTATAAGGATACTAAAAATAATCCATTCATGTTATTTTCATGATGTGAATAAGATATAATAAGAGTGGGTAACTACCCACTCTAAGAGGTTTCTAGAGATCTTTCATACAAACTTTATTAATTACAAAATGATATATATATATATATATATATATATATATATATATATATATATATATATTAAGAGTGGGTATCCACCAACTCTAAGATATTTCCTAGGATGAATTAATATATAATATAAATATAAATTCTTAATAGAGATATGACAAGTGGTATTTTTTTTGTAAGGATTCATATTTAGAGTGTCAATGGACATATTTTCACTTTGCATCTACTCTAAATGTGAATCCTTGTAAGAAAGTTATACTTTTTTATCTCTTCTAAGGCCTAATATTTATATTATAAATGAACTAATCCTAGGAAATCTCTAATATTGGGTAGCTTCCCACTAAAAATGAGAACCATTGCAAAGACCGAAAACTATAGGTAAAAATTTAGGTTCCTATACTGTGTAAAATTAAGCTTATATTTTATGTTTCTCTTTTATAGTCTAGTTGTGTTTGGGGAGATTTATTAAGGATTAGTAAGTCCAAACAAAGTTGAAATAAAGATTTTAAAATAATAAAAAGGTTACTTTTTTGAAGGGGAAAGTTAAGAACCACTCATGAGTACCCAACAACTCAGGGAAAATATTGTAGCTATGGAAACTATATCATTGTTATCAATAGACAAGATATAGTAGATAACCATCATAAATTCCAAATTGTAAAAAATGTTGGAAGGATATATAAGAAAGAGTTTAGCTTAACAAGGTTATCAAATAATAACAACCTTGTCTACTTTAAATCTCATCCAACGAGAAAATGATTTCATTCTAAATGAAAATGAAGACCCAAAATTCCTTTTTAAGGCATGGTATATAATTTTATGTATTGGATATTTGTATGTTACAATTTTACTATTTGTTTAAAAATATCTCATAGTGGGTAGTTTCCTAGTTCAAATGAGAACCATTGCATGGATACTGAAAGCAATCTTGTTCATCCTATTTTCATGATGAAAATAAGATATATTAAGAGGGGGCATCACCCACTCTATGATCTTTCCAAATATATTTCATACAAATTTTATTTACCTCATACAAAATGAGATTTATATTAAGATTGGTTAGTTTCCCAAATCTAAGATATTTCTTGGGATGAATTAATATTAAATATAAATCTTAGGTATTAACAAAGATAGGACTAGTGGAATTTATTTGTACTATGCCTCCACTCTAACTATGAATCTAACAAGTGCCACTTGTACTATCTCTTCCTAAGACCTAACATGTATATTATAAATGAATTGATCCTAGGAAATATCTTAGAGTGGGTAGCTACCCACTTCAAATGATAACCATTGAATGGATACTGAAAACAATTATATTCTTCCTATTTGTAAGATTTCTGAAATGGATTACAAGTTATCTTGAATTTCATTCTTATTGTACCTAACAACTAAGATTTATATTCAAAGTGAATTCATTGAGAGAGAACTATATTAAGATCCACCCAATCCAAGATATTTACTATGATATAAAGTTATAATAGGTCTTAACATAGATAGGACAAGTGGAACTTATTTGTAAGGATTCAAATTTACAAATAATAAGTGACAGTATGCCTCCACTCTAAATGTGATTCTTTGTAAATAAAGGCCACTTGTCTTATTTGTGTTAAGACTTATTTAAATTTTATATTTTAAATGAATGGACCATCATAAGAAATATTTTAGAGTGGTCCACCCACTCTAAGATCTTTTTTAGGATATATTAATTTAGAATATAACGCCCACTCTAAATAGATTTTTTCAGAATGAATTCATTTTAAATATAGAGCTTGGGTGTTAGGTCTCATAATGGTGATCATGCAAATAAGACAAAACAATGAAGATTTATATTCAAAATAAATTCATTATGATAAATCTATTTGAGTGTCCTAACAAAAAATAAATGAATTAAATATTTTAAGTCATATAAAGGTTATTATATTCAACAAACAAAATAGTTAAATATTTTCAAATCATATAATGACAAGGTAAAAAAATATTTTCATTGTTTAAAAATCATTTTTTGAGTTTTGTATATTGGTAAAATTGAGATTTCAAAAAGGCGTAAACATAAATTATATATATATATATATATATATATATATATATATATATATATATTAAAAATTATCTATTTTGGATCCTCTTTTGTAACATACAAAATTCAAGATTTTCAAGAAAAAATGGTATTTGATAAAAACTAAACAAGAAATCAAGCAAACATCAAAAAATTATCATTCTACAGAATACATGCACTCATCTATGCAATGAAATATTTAAATATTAGAAATGAATACATAGAAACAAGTTTTAAAAAATTCACGTGAATTTGTTATCAGTATTCATGTACAAAATAAAATATTTACTTAAATTCTTAATGAAGTAGATATAATAACAAAAAATAAACAATAAAAGAGTTTTCTATAGGTAATATTCTATAGAATGATAAATTTAAATTGAATTTGTTACAAAATACTTATAAATATAGAAAACATATTAGAAATGAAACTTAAAAAATAATAGAAACCTGATTATGTAAATTCCCTATGAATCAGAGGCTTCAAAAGAATCTCTTCTCAGATGAAAGACTAGTGTTGGAAATGGTTGCAGAGGATGAAGGGTATTAGAATGGATACTGATATAAGTGGTATGATAAATAATATAATGTCAAAGTCTTTAAAATATGAAGTATATTTTAATATAATCATGCCCCACTTTCATGTAATGAGTCTCATCATCTATCAAGGCATGACTGATATAGTAAATGGTATGCTCTTTTATTGACTCACCTTGTTTTGTAAGCATTACCACAACTGATACGAGGGTAAATGATGTATACAAGAGGAGAGGATGATCATAATAAGGAGGTAAAATATAATTAGGATGAAGTAATGATTCTTTCACGTTATCAAAATATTTTTGACATTCATCATTCCATCCAAGAGCAACATATTTATTTAGGAGAGAGTTTACTGCATATATGTGGTAAGCCATCTCATGGGAAAAAAATTAAGATTGACCTATTGACTATTCTAACCACAATTCAAAATAGGTTAACCCCCTATAATCCAAAACTTGTATATGGTTATATAATGGTCATATAGGGTGTGTAATGGTGTTATTTAATTTCATTTAATGTGTCATCACCTTGGTCATAGTCAATTTATTTCCTAAGTCACTCTATGTCACTTAAAGGGTCATATTAGAGCTTTGTAATGGGCACCCCGGTTGCACCCAAAGCTAACCCAACAGGGGCTCTTTATCACTCTATTGGAATTACTTTTTTGTGCTTTACAAAGACCAATGCATGTAACATAAATATAGAATTGCAAGCATAGATACACACACCTGAAATAACCAACACACTGTATTTGTATTAATTGCAAAATGAGTAGATGAGTACAATTCCTGTCACGTGGTGACTCACTAAATCCCCTCTTAGAATCATATGAACATTAATTCAAGCAAATATCCTAGCACATGCTAGAGGTGCTTCATTTGTTCCTCAATCCATAGAACTATGAACTCTACAAGTTGGGTTTTCTATGGACTCCACATACTGGATCTATGAACTCTGTAGGCCACTTCTACGGACTCTGCAGCCAAATCTACATACTCTACAGAAGATTCTATAGACTCTATAGCCAAATCTACAAACTTTGTAGGCTGAGATCTACAAACTCCATAGGTTTGAAATCTATGGACTCTGCAAGCTGAAATCTACGGACTCTATAGGCTGAAAACTATGGACTTTGTAGGCTTAAATCTATAGACTCTGCAGGCAGAAAACTACGGACTCTGCAGGCAAAAATCTACAGACTCTGCAGGTAGGAAACTACGGACTCTACAGGTAGAAACTATGAACTCTATAGAAAAATACGGACTCTATAGGCAGAAATCTATGGACTCTACAGGTAAGAAACTATGGACTCTACAGGCATAAACTACAGACTCTACATAAACTACAGACTCTACAGGCAAAAATCTATGGACTCTACAGGCAGGAACTACAGACTCTATAGGTAGAACTATAAACTCTACAAAAAACTATGGACTCACCTAGCTATACACAGATGCTACAGTGATCTTGATGCTACAGTGATGTGCTATTACAGTGGTACGGCTGCTACAGTGGCATAATTGCTATAGTGGTACAACTGCTACAGTGGTGTGGCTGCTACAGTGGTTGAGAGCATGAACTCCAAAGACCAATCCTAAGGATTGATGTCTAGAGTGATACAGATGAGAAGGATATTCTCAAATGCCTAAATAAGTTACAAGTGCAATAATTCTTTCTTCTTATCCAACATGCCCAAAGAAGCCACAATCACTTCCCTTTATCCTTTCTCCAAGGGGTGACTCAACTCACTTGAGAAATGTGGGATAAAGGATGTGCAACAGTCCCTCATAAAGAAAATTTTTAAAGTGACACTCAATGTCTTTCAGCTAGGCTAAATGTTACCTTTTTGTAGCACTTCAAGCCCATAAAAATGCTAGCAACTAGACTCTAAATGGTGCAAGTGATAGCTTGCTAGAAAGCTCTCAGCAAGGAGCATCAAATCCAATCATCAAAAATGGCCTCCATTGCATCCTATTAACTTTCTACAAAGAGTAAGTGTGCTAGAAACTAAGTACGCCAACTGCTTAAAATGGGGACATTATAGTCCACCCCCTTTGAAATTGCTTGTCCTCAAGAAATCTCAGCCCAACCTGCTGAATAACTTGCTCACTTTCCCATGTAGCATCCTCCTCTGATAGGTATTTCCATCTAACCAAATACTCCTTTACTATCTTGTTTCTGAGCTGACACCATCAAGAATCTATTATAACCACCATCTATGAATTGGATGGAGTGATTAAGTATGAGGAGGGATAAGGAGGGAGTTCTAACATGAGCCTCCCTTCCTCATCCAAAGGGGGTAAATCTACAGTAGGCACTATACCCTGACCAATGGCCCTCTTAAGCCTAGACACATGGAATACATTGTGCACTTGACTTCCCTCTAGAAGCTCAAGTTCATAGGCAACTTCACCCACTCTTTGAATCACCCTGTAGGGGCCGTAAAATCTAGGCTTAAGCTTCTCTACTCTGCTCTTCCTGAGAGATGACTGCCTATATGGCTGTAGCCTCAAATACACCATGTCCCCTACCTCAAAACTACACTCTACCCTATGTTGATCAACATACAACTTCTGCTGATTTTGAGCCTACCGTATATTCTCTTTGAGTGCTCTCAAGATATCTTGGCTATCCTTCAATAGGTCTTTAGCTTTGGGCACTCTGTTGTCCCCCAAATCCATATCCATGAAGCTTGGAGCTTCATACCCATACAATGCCATAAATGGAGTCATCGTGATGGTCATGTGATGTGTGGTATTGTAACAATACTCCCCCATGTGTAACCATTTAACCCAAGCTCTCTATTGTGCAGTCACATAGTTTTGCAAATAACCCTCCACCCATTTATTTACTATCTCCATCTACCCATCTATCTGGGGATGGTAGCTCATACTAGGTGTAAGGTATGTACCGCATAGCCTAAACAACTCTCACCAAAAAGCACTCATGAACTTGTTATCCTTGTCACTGACAATAAATCTCAATAACCCATGCAACCTAAAAACCTCCTTGAAGAACACATCTACCACTTAAGCTGTTGTATAAGTAGAGGGAATAGTAAAGAAGTGAGCAAACTTCATCAATCTATCTGCCACCACATAAATGCAATCTCTTCCCTGCACTCGGGTAGGCCAATGATGAATTCCATAGAAATGCTTTCCCACTTCCAGTCTGGAATGGGTAAGGGTTGTAGTAAACTAGCAGGAAACATGTGCTCTTCCTTATTCTATTGACAAACTACACACTCCCTAACATGCCTCTGAACATCATCCTTGATCCCTCTTCATGAGAACCACTCTCAGATCTGCCTATAGGTCTTGAAGACCCCTAGATGCCTAGACATAGGTGCATCATGAAATGCCCTTAGTATCATCTCTTTTAAGGGTGATGATGGAATTAAATAAATTATATCTTGAAACTTGATTAACCCATCTATCACCTCATAGCAATCATCCTATATAGTGCCTGAAACCAGTCCTGATTCCCAAGCATCTCTAGCATATTCTACTATAATCTTAGCCTACCAGTCTCCTGAAATATCTGCAAGAGCATAAATGTGAGATCTTCTAGATAAGGCATCAGCTACTACATTATTTTTTCCTTTGACAAACTCAATTTCAAAGTCATAAACCTACAGTTTAGTGACCCGCTTTTGCTGCCTATCATTCAGGTCTCACTGACCCATGAAATACTTTATGCTATTGTGATCCGTCTTGATCACAAACTTCCCTCCAACCAAGTAGGATCAGAATTTGGCCAAGGCATGCATGATGGCCAACATCTCTTGATCATAAATAGAATAGCTCCTCTCTACCCCTCGGAGCTTCCTACTCTCAAAAGCAATGGGGTGCTTCTCCTACATCATACTGCTCCAATCCTGTCACCTGATGCATCACAATGAAGCTCAAAAGGCTTCATGAAGTTGGGTAGAGCTAGAACCAAACATGAAGACATCACCCACTTGAAATGTTCAAAACACTGTTGTGCTACCTCTCTCCATAAAAAATCACCCTTCTTGGTGAGGTTTGTTAATGGTGCTGTAGTCTGTGAAAAGCCCTTCACAAATCTCCTATAAAATCCACATAATCTAAAAAATCCTTTGAGTTGTGTAAGGCTAGTTTGAGTGGGCCAATCAACAACTGCCTTGATCTTTTATGGATCCACCTGAACTCCTTTAGCACTGATAATATGGCTGAGGTAGAGAAACTTGGTCATGTTGAACTCATACTTTGATTCCTTGGCATACAGTGACTCCTCCAAAATGACCAGCACCTCCTCTAATTGCTATAGGTGCTCATCCCACATCCTATTAAATACCAGGATGTCATCAAAGAATATCAATATAAATCTTTGGAGCTTCCCTCTAAACACATGATTCATACAACTATGGAAGGTAGTTGGAGCTTTGGTTAGCCCAAAAGTCATAACCAGAAACTCAAAGTGCCCATAGCGACACCAAAAGGTAGTTTTTTCTATGTCCTCTGCTCACATCCTGATCTGATGGTATCTTGAACATAAGTCTATCTTAGAGAAATATCATGCTCCATGTAGCTCATCAATCCTAGGGATGGGGTACTTATTCTTAATTGTCTTCTTATTGAGAGCTCTATAATCAATGCACATACGCATTGTCCCATCCTTCTTTTTCACCAAAATAACCGCTAAATCAAAGGGGCTTTTGCTGGGCCTAATATGCCTCATCTCTAATAGCTCCTTTATTGACTTCTCTATTTCATCCTTGTGCTTTTTAGGATGGTGGTAGGGGGTGATGATGACTGGTTTAGCCCCCTCCTCTAGCTCGACAACATGCTCTATACCCCTCTTGGGAGGAACCCCATGTGGAATGCTACCAAACACCTTATCATGCCTAGAAATGATCTCCTATACATTTGGGTGATAGATTTTTTCCTAATGCTCTAGAGGTATAGCCATGATCAAACATTTAGCTGCCCACTCAACATCATCATGTCTGAACAACCATTCCATCCTTTTCAAGGATACCACCTTGAGCCCCCCATTAGGTAAACCTCAAAGCACCACCTTCCTGCCTTGATGCTGAAACCTCATCTCTAGCTTAGCCAAGTTGAAGGTGAACTCTACCAGAGAAACCATCCACATCATTCCCAAGATGACATCATAATCACCCATGTCAACTACATAAAAATCATCCTCCAACTCATAATCTCCTCCCAATCTGATGCAAAGTTTTGAAATCTTTTGGGTGCATAATAAATTGTGGCCATTAGCCACCATGACTCTAAACCCTACGTGCTCTTTAGTCTGAAGACCTCTCTTGGCCACCAGATTTGTGTCAATGAAATTATGCATTGCCCCTGTGTCAATCAAGGAAACCACATGCTGCCCCTGAATCATCCCTCTTACCTTAAAGGTAATGGCCTTCTAGACGCCTATCAACCGAGCAAGAGACTTCTCATCATTCGAACTCTCCTCAGCAGTGCTATCACCCTAACTAGAATCCAAATCTAAATGCTACCCCTTGTCTTCAAAAGGTGATTCATCTACTGAGAAATATTCCATGGGCTTAGCCTTCACCTTAAGTAGACATTCATGGGAAAGATTCCATGGCTCCCTACAATGAAAACATAGTTTTTTCTTCCTAAGTTCGTTGAGGGTATCATTATCCAACCCTTTAGTTTCCCCCTTAGGCCGCTGAAGGTCCTTTAAAATGTCTTCCTTTCCTTATCCTTCCTAAAATGAGAGTCCGAAGAGTGGAGTTTGCTCTTGTAGGAAGAAGATGCTAGGTCTCTTATTTTCTTAATAGCCTCTTGTAGTGAAGAGGGGTTGTGTCCCTTTACCCATCCTTGCAAGGGATCAAAAATCCCATCCATGAAAAGAAAAACCATTCTTATTTTTTATATAGTCATCACCAATACTACCATCTTTTGGAACTCAGTTATATAGGCCTCCACAAAACCCCACTATTCAAGCTGAGCTAGCTCCTTGAAATGCAATTCTAGGTCCTTAGTATCAAATTTGTCAATGAGTCTCTCTATAAACTCTGCATAAGTATCTATCTCATTATGGCCAAGCATGACCATACCATGGTGCCATCACTCATGGGCACTTCCATCCAAGTGCAATGCAGCATACTTAATTGCATCCTCCTCAAGCATGGGATTAAGTTGGAAATAAGTGTCTAATTTTTGGACCCACGTTCGCACTGAAGTCTTCCTTGTACCATCATAGTATGGAATGGACAACTTTCCCAACTATTTCCTCATCTCATAATTTTGTTGCCTGTTCCCTCTCATGGGCATATGCTTGAGTCTAACATCCATATACTCCCTAAAGGACATTTCACCCTAAAAATCTAGCCCAACATTTCTCCAATCCTCCAGTATTTGGTCTTGTATCTTCTACTGTGTAGGACCAATGTTATCCTGGTCATTCTATCTTGAAGGGAATTGTGGCATGAGTGGCCTTGTAGAAGAACCTACTCTAGTGTATGTCTGGGCTCCTCTATTAATCAATGCATCTCCATTACCTCCATTACCTAGTCCACCTACCTGGTTAGCATTATTACCCTGGTTGGCATTGTTGCCTTGATCTACTCTAGTCAGGTGTTGTATAATTACTAGAGCCATCTGCTACAATGTGGTCTGTAGCTCCCTTTGCCCCCTAGCAAGATCACTGAGCATCATCCTGGTGCTGGGTTCTCCCCATTCCCCATATCAGTCACCCATGTTTAGTGCTAGAAAGGGCTCACCCTCCTACTCAATTTCTGAAAAAACTTATAAATTTGGGTTTTTTTGATTTCTCCTTAAGAAGTATTGATGTGTGGGATGCATGAAACCTCACAGGATGGCAAGAATAATAGGCTCTGATACCACTATAATGGGCACCCCAATTGCACCCAAAGCTAACCCAACAGGGGCTTTTTATGACTCTGGTAGATTTTCTGGAATTACTTTTTCATGCTTTATAAAGACCAATGCATGTAACATAAATATAGAATTGCAAGCATAGATACACATAGCTATAATAGCCAACACACTGTATTTGTATTAATTGAAAAATGAGTAGATGAGTATAATGCCTATCACGTGGTGACTCACTAAATCCCCTCTCAAAATAATATAAACATTAATTCAAGTGGATATCCTAGCACGTGCTAGAGGTGCTTCATTTGTTCCTTGACCCACGGAACTATGAACTCTATAGGTTGGGTTTTCTATGGACTTCGCATACTGGATCTACGGACTTTGCAGGCCACTTCTATAGACTTTGTAGCCAAATATATGAACTCTATAGAAGCTTCTATGGACTCTATAGCCAAATATATAGACTCTATAGGCTGAGATCTATGAACTCTGCAAGTTTGAAATCTACGGACTCTACAGGCTGAAATCTACGGACTCTGCAGGCTAAAAACTACGGACTCTGTAGGCTTAAATCTATGGACTCTACAGGCAAAAAAATAAAGACTCTGTAGAAAACTATGAACTCTGCAGGAAAAAAATTATGGACTCTATAGGTAGGAAACTATAGACTCTGTAGGCAAAAACTATGGACTCTACAGAAAACTATGAACTCTGCAGGCAGAAATCTATGGACTCTGCAGGCAGGAAACTATGAACTCTGTAGGCATAAACTACAGACTCTGTAGAAAATATAGACTCTACAGGTAGAAATATATGGAATCTATAGGTAGGAACTATGGACTCTACAGGTAGAATTATGGACTTTTTAGAAAACTACGGACTCACCTGGTTGTATACAAATGCTACAGTGATCTTGCTGCTATAGTGATGTGTTGCTACAGTGATACGACTGCTATAATGGTACAAAAAATATAGTGGCCTAGATGCTATAGTGGTAAAAATGCTATAGTGGTGTGGCTACTATAGTGGTTGAGAGCATGAACTCCAAAGATCAATCCCAAGGATTGATGTCTAGAGTGCTATAGATGAGGACATTCTCAAATGCCTGAATAAGTTATGAGTGCAATAATTCTTTCTTCTTATCCAACATGCCCAAAGAAGCCACAAGTAATTCCCTTTATCCTTTCTCTAAGGGGTGACTCAACTCACTTGAGCAATGTGGGATAAAGGATGCGCAACAGTACCTCATAAAGCAAATGTTTAAAGTGACATGCAATGTCTTTCAGCTGGGTTAAATGTTACCTTTTTGCAGCACTTCAAGCCCACAAAAATGCTAGCAACCGGACTCCGAATGGTGCAAGTGATAGCTTGTCAGAAATATATCAGTAAGGAGCATGAAATCCAATCATCAAAACTAGCCTCCATTGCATCCTATTAACTTGATATAAAGAGTAAGTGTGCTGTAAATTGAGTACACCAACCGTTTAAAATTGGGACATTACAAGCTTTTTGTGAAGGTGGTATGGTTTTATTAGGTATAAAAGTGTTATAAACTCCTTATAAAAACCCCTCATGTTATTCCCTATCATATTCCTTGTTAATAATGTTAGTACTAATAGAAACTTGCAGGTTCCTAACTAAAAATCAAGAAAATAAGTGAGAAAGGAGTTTTTACAGTTGCACAACCCATGAGGAGAGCGGCACATGGGAATAGATTTTAATATTTGTATTAAAATTTTAATCATTTAAATTATATACCAATTTTTTAATTCTAAAAAATAACTAAAATCCATTCTACTCTTCCATCACTCCACTAGACATGTAGAACTAGTCAGCAAGTTTCTTCTTAGTACGCCTAGTAGAAGAGGTTTCAGGTCAAATGCCTTTTGGGGATGATATTAATATTTATTATATTTATATTAATGTTTTTATTTAAATTATTATATTCCTATTCTTTTTAAATCATTCCTAATAATTTGACTATCTTGTTTTGCTAGTCAATCCCCACACCCTATAGGTTTTGCTCCTGTATGAGCTAGTCCATATAATATAGTTCATGATTTTGATTAAAAACGACATGGAATACATATTACCATTATTCCCATACTTTTTTCCATGTTTGAAGATGATTTAATGATTTAAATAGCTCAGGCTATAGGTTGATGTCACTTGTGGACTTACAATCAGATTTCAACACTTACAAAAGGTCTCTTTCTCTGAAATGACTTAAAACCAATGTGATATGATGTTTAATGCATATAAAATTTCATTAAAATCCTATTATTTCCAAGTTAAATCTCCAAATCTGGCATCATAAATGTTGTAGTCAAGAATGTTGCACACAGTCAACTCTCTGCTTACTCCCACTTACAATCATGGTGTTTTGAGCTCTAAGCATGGTTATGAAGATATTTTTAAGAGTTTAAAGGCATGGTACACATTATTTTATAATAATTCATCAATCCAAACTCTCAAATGACACAAAAAGAGTTGTGATAGTCAATGCAAACTTCTAACATAGTCAAACACCATTAGTGTGCACCTCTAGGTGCCTACAGAAGGATGTCACATTGAGATGGGTGTTGAAACTTGTTTTAAGCATGTAAATGTTTTAATAATTTATTTTAAAATATTTTTATAATTTTTTAAACTATTTTCAAGCCCATATACCATAAAAATTGATTATCTCAACCCCACTACCCTGTGCATTGGAATGTCTACCTACATGTGGCACTGATAGAGATAACTAAGTTGAGATAGGGCATATGACTTAATATAATGTCCCTAAATATTTTAAATATAATTTTAAGGATTTATATGAAGGTTTTATCTATTTAATGAAAGATACATCATATGCACATTCCACATTCCACCTCCACTACCTTATGTACTATTATGTGTGCATCTATAGGCTACCACAGAGATCTGAAATGCTTTATAGAGGATATTTGACATGATTTTAAACCTTCATGAGGTTTTTTGAGTTTTATGACACCATGATATTCATTTTTGAATCATTATACTATTATTAAGTCTTAAAGGATCACCCCAAGTGAAGGAATTTGAATTTAGGGACATGTTTCCCCACAACACCCAAACAGAGGCCTAACCACTTTTGTTGATGCCATATAACACTATAGCATGGATTATAAATGAATTTTAAGGAATCCATATTTTAACCTTGATATAAGGGTATATTCATGAAAAATAAATTGGGTTTTTTACTAAAGTAACATAGCATTTTAAGGCCTTCATTCTTGGTATTTGTTCACTACACTTTGGTAGTGCTTTCTACAAGGTTCTGAGTTTCTAAATAATTTTGCACCCTAAGTTTCAATTTAAAATCATATACATGTATGAAAATTCATCCTATAAGGGTAATTAAAAAACTAATGATCCAATTATCTTTAAATAGGTTTAAATATAGTGTCTTGGTCTTGACCACCACCTACAGGCCCCCTTATTACTCTAATAGGGTTAACTACTATTGATTATAGTCAACAGTGTTCTAAAGTTAACTACCTTGGTGATTGGCTTGGCATGAACATGTTGTGAAGTCACCTTTAAAACTTTAAAAAAATATATATATTAATATCATAGGTTTCCAAGATTGGTAATTCACCTATAGGCCCTTTTTTACCTCAATAAAGTCAACTATAGTTGACTGTACCAGATAGTGAGCTATAACATGGTGCTTTCCTGATTATATAGTACAAACATGATGATTATAGGTCCAAGTGACTTATAATATGACCTAGATGACATTAATAAGGTATTTTATCAATAATACAAGGTCTAGAATGAAAGTATCCACTTGTAAGTAGTCTCCTTTCTAAAGGTACAATTAACTTGCAGTCTTGTCCAATCAAAAACATGGTTATAGAAGATTTTGGAAAGGTTGTGAGTTATTATATGAATGAGAAAACCTGAAAAATTATAATATACATATTCATAAGACTCATATCACATGAAAATATGTAAGGGGAAGGTTTCTATTAGACAACCTACAATCCATACTTGGCATTCTGCACACAGTCAATGTTTTAAAGGTTTGTATTAGGTTTTAAGGAATTTGGAGATGTTAGGAGTATCAAAAAACCATAAAATTTTATACAGATGTCCCTCACCACTTTTATAATCCCCTCATATCAACTTATTTCATGAGATAGTAGGGGATATTCCCTCTATTCTATCTAAAATAGAGGTCACTTTGATGATGATAATCTTGTAGGGTTATGAATAAAATGACAATAAGATGACTTCAAGATTGTGTAAGCCTTGAAAAATATTGTAAAAATTTGGTTTAGACATGGATAAACATGAATAAACACCCATAGGTTTGGAAACTGAGCATAATGACCTAGACTCACAAAGGCATTATTAACTCCTATTAGGCTTAGTCTGGACTTAATGTCTAAAGGAGGTCAAATACCACTTATAGAATTATATTAACTTTGTATAACATTTTAATACTATAATGGGGAGTAATAAGGTGTTTTTAATCCTTTAACATGTATATAAAGACATTATAAGGTCATTTATTGTCCTAAGAACCTAACAAGATACGTAAAATGCAAGAAACAACTCAAGAAGACAAGTTTAGAAGCTCATATGTGCATGGAGGATTCGCATGGGAGTTTTAGAGTTTAAAACATGTTATATAGTGTATTAAATAAGGTTTTAGTGATTTTTTTGGAGAATTGGATGTTAGACCTTCATGAACAATCCTTAAGGGGTAAAACATCTCCAAATCCTCCATAACCCTAGTTTTTGACCTGATGGAGAAGATGAAGTATGAAAGGAACCTAAGAGGATATTTTTACTATAAAATAGATTTTATATTTCATAGGACTCCTAATAAATCCCTCCTATAAATTTGACTCTCACCCTACTTGTATGGATAAGGCACAAAATTGGTTTCTTTTATAGTTTTATGTGTTGTGTAGGTATGAAAGGTTTTCAAGAGATGAAAATAACTTTGGAGGTATATTTTGACCTAATATATCCTATAATATACATTTATGTCTCTATAAAGAAACACAATTTCTTCTTCAAGTACCTACATCTTAGCCAGTCCAAACTAACATAGTGAACAAGCAAATGAGAAGGTGAAAGCTCTAAGTGAGAGGCCTTTTAAGGTCAATTTTAAGAATATAAGGCCATGAGTGATATTTAAAGGTGTAATTCACTCCTTTTTATGGAATATTTTGGATAACTGAAGGAAACTTTGGTGCTAAGTGTGAAGGGTGAATGAAAGAGGATTTATTTAGACTGCAAGAAATGATCAATCATGTCTAGAATAATCATAATGATTAGGGATGAAACCAAAGAATTTTGGAGCATGCATATAACCCCTAATTATTATTTAAATCATCACATATATCCCTAGTTTGTTTTGGGATGTTTTAAGAAGGCCAAATGATGAAGACAGTTCTAGGCATGCAAATAAGGAGTTCTACGCTACATTTCAGGACATTCATGACTTCGAGAGACATTTTTCTTATGATACCTTACATGGTATATATCTTAATTCATTATCCTACATTTTAAACTTCTATTCTTATCTTTACAAGTGTTCTTATGACTCTTAGACTTCATTCTCTTCTCATCTCCCTCAAATTCTATAAGTAGTAGCCGTTTTGGCTCTTGTAGACTAATACAACACCATGTATGGTGAAGTCCTACTGGTTTTGACATTGTAATTTGATTTAAAATAATAAATTCAATATATTTTGATTTCATATCCTCATATTTTAAAATTATGTGAAGATATGTATAGTGAATGGTTAAGAGATATCCATCTATCCTTTCTTTCTCTCAATCATTTCATGTTTAATGTAAGTTGTTCCACTCTAATATGTCATATGAATTGTTTTTAAGTGTATGGGTCTATATTTTAAGTTTAAAATGAGCCTTAGTGTATGAAACTATCCTATGGTTCACTTACCTTGGATATATTTCATGGATCTCACATTCATATTGAAATACTAATGCTAGTGCATTCTAGGACTTTTAGACTAGTGGTGTAAGCCTTATTTCTTAGTGAAATAAGTATGATGGTCTTTTGAAAATCCTTATGGTGTATCATCCACTTATAATAGTTTCATTTCATGCAAACTTATATCCATTTTCCCACAAGAAAATAGTTAGTTAGGTGATAAGCACTTCAAGGCATATTCAAGGAGCTAGCCCTTAAACCTAGAGGTCTACTTATGCTATAGGTACACCCACATACCTATAAGTATTCCCATGTTTCCAAAATATGGAAGAGGACTTAACACCCCCCTATAATTTATAATATTTTGTGATAATAATTTTTGCACACCTAGTGGGACAAAGGTATAAAAAAGTGGAAATATTGTTGTTGTGTCTTACCTCTAATTAGCTTTTGGAAGCAAGCAAGATAGTGCCAATGGCAACTCCAAATGAAATATTTTATTTTTAAGTATCCTAGGTTTTTATTATTAAATATTTTTATAATTTATTATGTTTCCTTTGACCTATTAGGTGTTTATGAATAACTATGGTGAATATTCCTACTATGAACCTTTCTATCAGCCTTGCTATGAACCATAGTATACTCCTCAACAATCCTATCAAAATGGTTATTAATCATATAAGCCATGGAAGCCCTATATTCATCCATTTCCCTCTCCATATGGACACCATTTTTTTAGATAGACCTATGAGGAAATATATCAAGAAACTTATCATCATGATGCCTATTAACCTTAAGAATATCCTTATGATTCTTGCTATGAGGAATCAAATGATTCCATGGATTGTGCATCAAGATATCACAAATCAAGATGTGAATTACTATAGGATAGAATACAACAAGTTAAATTTGGCCTCAATCACCATAATTATCATCCCCCTCCTTTATCAACCCCATCTTACATCAAATCTTTTTTGGAACTCATACTATAGTTTCTATATAATGAAGATAATATGGGAACATGGGATGATGAGTATGATGTGCTCCATAATCATCTCATGGAATGGTTAAGATGTGTTTCCCAAAGTTTTATTTAGGTGTTAGAGATGTTTTAATAGTTATAAGGAACTTAATTGGAGATCAAAGAGCAGATGCACTTGAAAAAGAAGTTTTCCCATTGCTCAATAAGTAGGCTAAGGATGTGTAAAAACATGAGAATGAATATTTTGTTATTGAAGAGCCTCAAAGAGGATATTTTAAAGGTGAATATTCTATTTAAGTGTGTACTTTTCCTTCTAATAAACCCAAATTTTCACTTCCTCGTGAGCTTACTAGTTATTTCCTCTTTCCTTAATCCATTCGCAAGCTCTCTACTACACCTCACACTCCATATCCAATTCATAAGCCCTTCACCACATTTAATTCCTCACCTCAAACTCATGAGCCTATCCATAAACCTTCCACCCCACACCTTCTTGAAAATGAGCCCATTTTGAGTGAAGCAAATGAAGAGGAAATAACTCAAGTCATAATTGATCAGCAAGATGTCATGAGTAACTATGAAGAAAAAATCACCATAGGGTCTCCCCTTGGTGAACACAAGTGAAAATCTACCTTCTTGAATGAATACAAACATATTTAAGATTATTTTTTAGTTTTCCATGAGGAATATGGCTAAGACTTAAAGGAGGAAGTGTTTGATAAGGACCCCATACTTATTGTCCATGATGAAGAAGCTCTTGAACATGATGGTTATGAGAAGGATGTAATATGTCCGAAATTTCATGTTATAAATCAAGATTTTGAACAACTTGATGATTTAAATTCTTATCTTAAGTATTATATACCTGATCATGAGTTTTTGGAGGATCATCTCAAGCATGAAGTTGAGTGTGTTATCAAGAATGTTGAGCAACTTCAAGTCATTCCTTAAGAGGTTGTAGTCCTATAAGAATATCATGAGACCAAGGTAGAATATGTAGTCCTTAAAGAGTATTCCATATCTCAGCATGATATTTAATCACCCTCAAATGCATTGGAGCACAAATAAAATCATCTTGATAACATTATACATCAAGAAGATAAAGTTGAAGAGGTAGTGGTTCTAGATGACAAGGAGGACAAAAATGATTGGCAATAGAAAATGGAACTCTTTCAAGAGATTGAAAAGATTTTCCAAGTTGAGGGCCAAGTACATGAGAAGGTGGAGAAATATTTTTCCATGGAGGATAATGACCAAGATTCAGTAGACTTTATATAGATCCTTGATGAGTTTGAAGAGCTTGTAATTATAAAAGAGCCTAATCTTATTGAGAGCACCATGGAAACTAAGAAGGTATCTTTTGTTGAAACACCATTGAAGGTTGAACTTGAGGAGTCTTATGAGAAATTTGAGGTTTTTTAGATTCAATAATAGTTCATTCCCATAACTGAACTATTTGTATCTATTTTATTTTCATTGAACACCATGCCAATCAAGTTGCCAAACACCATGAAGAAGATGGAGGCATCAATGCCAAAGATAAAAAAACAACATGCCTCATTAATTTATTCATTTCATAGATCAAGAGAGGTTTAAAAATCCCCTTTGATCATAGAGGAAGAGTTTATTTCATGTTATTTTGTGTTTTAGTTAGTTAGTTTGGTTTTTATGTGTGTGTTCCATAAGTGCTCATGAAGCACATGTGTGTAGTGTGTTATTTTGTGTCTTGTTATTTTTGATTCTTATGTTATGGTATATTTCAAATAAAATTTCATTATCATATCTATGTATATGTGACTCCATATCTCAATGGATAGGAAACTCATACTGGTCTTGGGCATATCAAGCACACCACCCCTAGAAATCACTAAGAATGTTGACTATTTTGACCACAAGTCAAAATAGGTTAACCCCCTATAATAAAAACTTTTATATGGGTTTATTAGGGTCATATAGGGTTTTAATGATTTAATTTAATTTAATTTAATGTGTCATCACCTTTTTCATATTCAATTTCTTTCCTAAGTCACTCTATGTCACTTAAAGGGTCATATTAGAGCTATTTGTGAAGGTGGTACGGTTTTATTAGGTATAAAAGTGTTATAAAATCCTTATAAACTTCAATAATTTCATTAAAAATCATATTAATTATTAGTAATTTTATTACTAATAGAAACTTGTAGGTTCCTAATTAAAATCAAGAAAATAAGTGAGATAGGAGGAGTTTTTTTAGTTGTACGACCCATGAGGAGAGTGGCATGTGCGAAGAGATTTTGGGATGGATATTAAACTTCCTTGAAATAATTTAAATTCTTGACCATATTTTTAATTTTAAAAAATGGCTAAAAACCATTATACTCTTTTATCACTCCACTAGACATGCAGAACTAGTCAACAGGTTTCTTCTTAGTATGATTAGTAGAAGAGGTTCCAAGTTAAATGCCTTTATGGGGTGATGGTACACTTTATTAGATTCACATTAATGTTTGGATTTAAATTATTGGATTCTTATATTTTATTAACCTATTTTATCATAGAATTACACCCTTTTGGGAGAGTTTTTAGGCTCTCTCACTCCCAGCTACAATATTGGAGTAATGTCAGGCTGTGGGTATCCTGTAGTAAGGTTGAACCTCTGACAAAGGTTGGCTTCCTCTTGGTAGATCACCTAAACTAATGCTTCTACTTGTAAAAGAGGTAGAGATGGGGTATATGGTAACTAAGAGATATAAATGGGTGATACACCAAATTTATTGATACTCACATAATCATGAAATAAAACCTAATTCAACATAAGATAATTCTTGCTCACACAACCTCACAAACTAGTTAATTTGCATAAGTATTTCATAAACTAGGATCATCAAACAATACATGAAGCAAAGAGGAATTTCAAAATTCACACCAAGCATCAATTAATGGTATAAAGAGCTCAAGTTTATACCTAAAACTAACTTTAAAACACCTAAAAATAGGCAATAAATAAGGACAATGGATAGGGAAGAACACTTCTTCACAAGGTTGTCAGTGCACAAGCTTGCTAAGCATAATTTAGAGGAAAGAGATAGGTAAAAATTGATATTTATTGATTCAAAAGGTATTTCTTACAAATTTTTATAGGGTTTTACCTTATAAAATGAGGATCCCTTTTTAGGCTCAAAATCCTCTATATATATCAGAAAAGAATGAGAGAAGAGGGGGATTGCATGAGAAAATAGAGAGAGGGGTCATAAATGGCTGCAACCACCACTATGTCTTTACAACTACCTTGACCATGAGATGAGCCATCCAATATCACCATAAATATTCTCAATCCCATTGTGCATTCAAGTATCACTTGATCGGAGCTGAGAGAGCCATGTCGTGGGTAGTTACATGTTCCTGCCAAGTGTAAATGATTTGATCTTTTGCATTTAAAACATGGCATGATTCTTTAATTTTTATGTCTATTGCTCCAAATAGATGCATCTATTTTTATTTTTAATACTTTACATGATTTGACTATGATTTGTAGACCATGTCATTAGAGTTGAAAGGAGAAATCCTCATCCTTTTCTACTGATTGGCTGTCAAAATCCCACTAGGATCCTTTTGAAAACTTGGCCTTTTCTCATCCGTTGATCTCCTTGCTAGATCTTGAAAAGTGTCAAGCTCATGGAAATATTGATGAATTTTTTTAAAAAAATGACCAAAGGAAATGGCTACTTGTAGGGGCTCAAAATTGATGTTTGTGGGCCCGTCATTAATTCCTTGAGACTTTGGTTTTTGGCCACTTCTTCAGACTATTTGCTCATGGACAATTCTCTTGAAAGAATTCATTCCTTTTTTTTGGCCTTGAACAATTTTATTTGAAAATGGACCTTTTTATTTCTTATAAACCATGTTTTTCACTTGAAATGCCATTTTTGAAAGGAAAGTACCCTTTGGCCTTCTTGAAAATGACCCCTTTTCTCGAGAAGTGCCCTTTAGGTTTTTGCAATGAACCTTTTCAGAAAGGAAAGAACCCTTCAAAAAATTTGAAAGTAACCCTTCAGATTTATTGAAATGGTCTTTCATAAACCTTTAAAATCTTTTTCCCGAAGGAAAATAAACCTTTGAAACTTTTGAAAAGACCAATTCCTTCAAAACTTTTTAACTAGACCATTTCTAAAGAAAAGAACCTTTCAGGGAAATTATTTGGGCACTTTACTATAGAATTCCTTCAAGAATTTTGAAAAGGACCATTTTATTGAAGAGTTACCCTTTGATAAAATTGTCCCAGATAATTTTCCTAAATGAAAAGGTCTTTGACTTTTTATTTAGACATTTTGTCTAAAAGAAATATCCCTTCAAAAACCTTGTCTCAAATAACTTGTCCGAAACAATTCAACACTTTAAACTTAGCCAAAAAGGGTCTCAAAAGAATAGAAACACTTAGTCCCCAAAAATTCCAAAATAATGAACAAGCAAAGACCTAGCTAAATAAAATATTTTTCACTTAGCTTCTTGCTTACAAGCTTATCCTTGAACACTATTGATGGATCCTTAGAAAACCTTGCTTGGATCCTCTCTATTTGCAAATGTTGGATCCATTTCTATGCCTTTGATCCATTGCTTCAACAAACCCTACAAGATCTTTATATGTAGGCCAAAAATGGCCAACATATTTGGTGACTCTCAGGGAAGCATGCCTTCTATGCTTGAGAACCTAGACCACTTGCCTTGTCTAATCCATTAGGCATGGAGTCATCAGCCTCTACAACTAAGCTAGTTTGAAATTGGATATAAGGTTGACCCTTTCTAAAACTTCCTCTTGAAGCAACAAAGACAACACAAAACAAAGTGCCCAAGGCACTGAGAAAGGAAAATTAGAAAAAAAAGGAAATGTGCACAAGGCACTGGGAGGAAAGCATGAAATCTATCCTAATATATACAAGGTTACAATTTACAATTATCTCCCTCTTAGATCAAATGGGAAACTATGAGTATTATTAACTTTTAAAAATCTAAGATGAAAAATACATTGCTTTAGAGGTACCAGAATTGGTGAACCAGACAGCTTTATGGTCAATCCTTTTGATGTGCTCTCTAATGGATGAAATGGAACAAACATGTCTCTGATGTAGACATACTGGTTCATGTCCTCCAAACTTGGTTCATGTTAGACTATTGGGGCTTTTTCAATATTCTCATTTGATGGCTCAATTTTTTTCTCTAAATCAATCATGACATGTGATGGATCCTTTGAACTGGTGCTTGGTTTACTATCTAGACTTAAGCAAAAAAACTCTAAGTCATCCCAAAAGGTAGCTTCCTCTTGGTCATCTGAGACAATGCCAAATTCAACTCCATATTTTCTGTATTTTCTTTAAAATGGGACATATGGTAGTTCATCAATCGACCTAAGGCCCAACATGTCATATTTTTGTGGCTCTGGATCTGACCATTCCCCCTCATTCTTGAAGACATCAGTACTACCTTCAATGGATAATTCATCTTGAGATTGGTCAACTTCTTCAACCTAATTGGTGAGTTAATCCTAATACTCTAAAAGAGGCATAAGATATTTTAAAACCTCTACCTAATCCATGAAGTCATGGTACAACTGCTACCATACTTCATATTGATCCTCTTGCTCATTCATGACCTCTCTAACATGGTCAGCTAACTAATTGACTAGTCAATCTCTGCACCTTGGTCATCTTAATCTGTATCCACACCAAATGGAAGATCTTGGGACCAAAAAAATCCTCTTTTATCTCAGTTGATCCTAAATAAACACTTATTTAATTATGAAGACATCAGTATTGCCTTCAGCCTCTAATTCATCAATGTCAAAGCCATGCAATAATAGTTGGTCCAAACCTATTTCTCCTCCCTTTTTTGGAGTGGACTACCTATCATTATCTCCTCATCATAAACACTTGTTTTTTCCTCTTTAGTCTCAAATTTGACTCTAATCTCCTCCCCTATTCCTTTCAAAATAGGCTATTCTTTGAAGAGGGAGATGGTGGGAGGGAGAAGAAGTTCATTTTTCTTGTAGCTTAAGAGAGTGTCTTTCCAACTAGGTACTTTGAGTGGTCTCTTTGGTGGTTCTTGAGGGAGGGAGAAATATTCTTGGAACTCTTTTATGGAAATCTCATTGAGCTAAGATAACACCTTTTTTTATATTCTTCAATCACTAACTCCTCTTGAACTGGCTCTTAGATCACCACAACTGACACCTTTTCCTTCTTCTCTATGCCTTTCTGAACTGATTTCCATGATGTAAATGTGTAGGGAATATCCACCTTTTCTTATTTTTGAATGAGTATAGGAGAGGGTGGTTTCACAAGAGAGGGCATGACATAATCAGGGTCAAAGGTGTATGAGAAGATCCATGGTGGGATGGTTTCAAAATATTGAGTGGGAATGGGCATAGGGGTAGGAGAGGATAAACTAATTAGTTTGGTTTTGACATACTCATCCTCCCAATGAGCCAACATATCTTTTATTGAGAGTATCCATTCCTTCATATCTTGCTTCTCAATGTGTGGATAGTCACCTTCTTCAATGGATTCCCACATACTCCAAAACTTATGTAAGAATCTCCTTATTGCCTCCATGGCATGAATGGGGAATTCTTGTCCAAGTCCAACTTCCTTATTGACTTTCATGATTTTCTCCCTTGGTCCAGTATCTCTTATTTTATTCTTGACAAGGATGGACCTTAACATGGTTGACTAGGGGGTTGATTTGAAACCTTTGGAGGCTAAGATTGAGGCTCTTAGAGGGGAGAGGACACATAAGACTAATTGTAATGAGTTTGTTTATCTTCATAAAACATCAACACACTTTCCAAATTTTGGACTATGCTTCTCAACCACACCTTATTATCCTTCTCACACACTACCCATTATTTGTCCTCACATACTAACCTCCTATTCTTGACCAACTGAAGAGAAATCCTTGCATTTTGTAGAACATGAATAGGGATGACTGAATAAAGTTATAAACCCCTACCAATCTCCCTTATCAACTCAATATAATTTGATAATGCTTGCTTGAATCTTGATAAGGATGTAACAAGATAAACATAGTCTTGACAAAGGGAATTATAAGAATAATTTGAATGCAAAGGAGACTGATATTGGTCATACATAGGAGTGTGGTGGGATTAAAGGCCATAATAGGGTTGATAGGTTTTTTTAGGGCCACTTGGGGGAAACACATAAACATTATTAGCTTGATAAGTGTGATACTGAGGTAGAGAGTAAGCATGTTGATCAAAATATGGTTGATTATACATAAAAAATAATTATGATTAGTCACTTGGGTGCTTATACCAGTTGATGAATACTTAGAGTCTCCATTGGTGTTTGCACACATGCCTCCAAAGGCTAATTGGATGAAGAGAACACCCAAACTCTTCACTCAATGAACAACATAGTCCCACCAGGCATGCCAAAAACTATTGTAGCATATAATTACACCCTTTTGGGAGATTTTTTCAAGCTCTCTCACTTCCAAATATAATATTGGACCAACTTTAGGCTATGGGTATCATGCAGTGAGCTTGAACCTCTGGAGAAGGCTGGCTTCCTCTTGGTAGATCACCTAAAGTAATACTTCTACTTGGAAAAGAGGTAGAGAGGGGGTATAGGGTAAATAAGAGAGATAAATGGGTGATAAACCAAATTTATTGAAACTCACATAATTATGAAATAAACACTAATTTAACATAATATAATTCTTGCTCACACAACCTCATAGACTAGTTAATTTGCATAAGTATTTCATAAACTAGGCTCATCAAACAATACATGAAGTAAAGAGGAATTTCAAAATTCACACCAATAATCCATTAATGGTGGAAATATCTTAATTTCATACCTTTAAATAACTTATAAACACCTAAAAATAGGCAAGAAAGAAGGGAAATGGACATGGAATAACATTTGTTCACAAGGCTATTAGTGCACAAGCTTGTTAAGCATAATTTAGAGGCAAGAGATAGGTAAAAATTGATATTTATTGCTTCAAAAGGTATTTGTTACAAATTTTGATAGGGTTTTCCATTTTAAAATGAGTATATCTTTTTAGGCTCAAAATACTCTATATATAGCAGAAAGGAATGAGAGAAGAGGGGGCTTGCATGATAAAATGGAGAGAGGGGTCATAAATGGCTACAACCACCACTATGTCCTTACAACTGCCTTGACCATGAGATAAACCATCCAATATCACCATAAATCTCCTCAATCCCCTCTTACATTCAAGTCTCCCTTGATTGGATCTGAGAGATCCATGTCGTGGGTAGCTGCATGTTCTCACCAAGTGTAAATGATTTTATCTTTTGCATTTAAAACTTGACATGCTTCTTTACTTTGCATGTCCATTACTCCACCTATACATATTTATTCTTAGTTTGACCACTTCACATGTTATTAATGTGAGTTATAGACCACATAATTATATTTTAAAGGAGAAATACTCACCCTTTTCTACTAATTGCCTATTAAAATTTGACTAGGATCCTTTTGAAAACTTAGCCTTTTCTCATCCATTGATCTCCTTGCTAGATCTTGGAAAGTGTCAAGCTCATATCAATCTTGATGAATTTTTTTAAAAAACTTGACCAAGGGCAATGGCTACTTGTCAGGGCTCAAACTTGATGTTTTCAAGCCCATCAATAATTCCTTTGGACTTTTGTTGTTGGCCACTTCTTTAGACTATTTGCTTGTAGACAAATCTCCTGAAAGAATTCATTCCTTTTCTTTGGCCTTAAAAAATTTTATTCAAAAATAGACCTTCAAATTTATTGTAAAGTGCCCTATTTTTCATTTGAAATTCCCTTTCTAAAAGTAAAGTACCCTTTGGCCTTCTTAAAAATGACCCATTTTCCCGAGAAGTACCCTTCAGGTTTTTACAATGAACCTTTTTCGAAAGGAAAGAACCCTTCAAAATTTTGAAAAAGTCCCTTTGAAATTTTCAAAAATAACCCTTTGAATTTCTTGAAATGTTCTTTATAATACCTTTAAAATCCTTTTATCAAAGGGAAATAAACCTTTAGAACTTTTTAAAAGACCAATTCCTTCAGAACTTTTTAACTGGACCATTTCTCAAGAAAAGAACCTTTCAATGAAATTATTTGGGCACTTTGTTATAGAATTCCTTCAGTAATTTTGAAAAGGACCATTGTACTGAAGATTTACCCTTCAAAAAAATTGTCCTGGATAATTTTCTTGAAGGTAAAGGTCTTTGAATTTTGCTTTAGACATTTGTCTGAAAGAAATATCCCTTCAAAAACCTTGTCTTAGACAACTTGTCTGAAAGAATTAAACACTTAACACTTAGCCAAAAATGGTATCAAAAGAAAAGAAACATTTATTCCCCTCAAATTCTAAAAGAATGAACAAGCAAAGACCTAGTTGAATAAAATATTTTACACTTACCTTCTGGCTTGTAAGCTTATCCTTAAACACTACTATTGGATCCTCAAAAAACCTTACTTGGATCCTCTCTATTTGTAAGTGTTGGATCAATTTCTATGCCTTTGATCCAATTCTTCATCAAACCATGCAAGAGCTTTATATGTGGGAAAAAATGGCCAATAGAACCATTCTTAACAAGTTGAATATTTTGTTTTACTAGTTAATCCCTATACCCTATAGGTTTTGCTCCTATATGAGCTATTCCATAAAATATAGTTGGTGATTTTTATTCTAGAGGATTTTGAATCCCTCCTCCCATAATTATCATATTTGGATCCATGTTTGAATATGATTTCATGAGCTAAATAGTTTAGGTTACAGGTTGATGTCCCTTGTGGACTTGCAATCAATTTTTAACACTTGAAAAAGGTCTATATCTCTAAAATTATTTAAAACCAATATGATATGACGTTTAATTAATCTCAAATATCATGAAAATCCTATTCTTCCCAAGTTCAATCTCCAAATCTAGCATCATGAAGGTTGTAGTCAAGAATATTTCACATAGTCAACTCTTTGTTTACTCCCACTTATAGTCATGGTGTTTTGATCTCTAAGTATGGTTATGAATATGCTTTGAAGAGTTTCAAGGAATGGGACACCTTATTTGAGCATAATCCATCAATACAAACTCTCAAGTGACATAATAAGAGTTGTGATATTCAATGCAAACCTCTAACACAATCAAACACCATTAGTGTACACTTACAAATGCATGCAAAAGGATGTCACATTGAGATGGGTCTTAAAACTTATTTGAAGCATGTCGAGGTTGTAATAATTAAGTTTAAGATATTTTTAGAATTTTTGGAACTAGTTTCATTCCCATATACCATGTCAATCGATTATCCTAACCCCACTACCCTGTGTATTTAAATATCCACCTATAAGTTGCACTGATAGAGATAACCAAGTTGAGATAGGGAATGTGACTTGATATAGTGTCCATTAATATTGTAAATATAAGTTTTATAATTGATATAAAGGTTTATATCTAGTTAAATAATCATACATCATATGCACAGTCCACATTCCACCTCCATTACCTTATGTACTAATATGTGTACATCTATAGGCTACCATAGAGATTTGAGATGCTTCATAAAGAAGATTTGACATGATTTGAAACCTTGATGAGGATTTTGGATTTGGATAACACCATGATATTCATTTTTAAATCATTATACTAGTAGGTAGTCTTTAAAGGTCAGCCCAAGTGAAGGAATTTGAATTCAGGGACAAGTTTCCCCAAAACACCAAATAGAGATCTAATCACTTTTGTTGATGTCATATAACATTGTAGCATGTAGAATAAGTGAATTTTAAGGCATAAATATTGTATAATTAATATAGGAGTATAATAATGAAAAATATATTAAGTTCTTAAATAAAGGAACATAGTGTTTGAAGTTCTCCATTCTTGGTATTTGTTCACAGCACTTTGGCAGTGCTTTCTACAAGTTTTTTAGTTTCCAAATAGCTTTGCACCCTAAGTTACAATGTAAAATCATATACATGTATTAAAATTGATCCTATGAATTTAAATGACACAATAATGGTCCAATGAGCTTGAAATAGTTTGGAATATAGTGTCTTGGTCTCGACACCACCTACAGGCCCCTTTGTTGTTCCAACATGGTTAACTATTGTTGACTATAGTCAACAGTGTTCTAAATTTAAATACCTTAGTGATTGGATTGGAATGAAAAGGTTATTAAGTGACCTTAAAAACTTCAAAATGTTCTTATATTAATATCAAAAGTTTCCAATATTTGTAATTCGCCTATAGGCTCTTTTTTGTCTTAACAAAATTAACTATAGTTGACTATAGCAGATAGTGAGCTACAACATGGTGCTTTCATGATTGGATAGTAGAAACATGATGAGTATAGGTACAAGTGAGTTATAATATGACCTATATAAACTTATTAAAATATTTTATCAATAATACAAGGCCTAGGATGAAGGTATCCACCTACAGGCAGTCTCCTTTCTAAAGGTACAATTAACTTGTAGTCTTATCCAATCAAAAGCATTGTCATGGAAGAGTTTGGAAGTTTTGTGAGGTGTGATATGAGTTATAACGCCTGATAAATGAGAATATACATATTCATAAGACTCTTATCACATGGAATTATGGAAGGGGAGGGTCTCTATCAGAGAACTTATAGTCCATACTTGGCATTCTGCACACAATCAATATTTTAAAGGTTTGTCTTATGTTTTGAGGCACTAGGAGATGTTAGGAGTATAAAACAACCCTAAAAATTATAAAAATGGCCCTCATGACTTGTATAATCCCATAATATCATATTTTTTCATGAGATATTAGGATAGATGCCCTTTTTCTATCTCAGATAGAGGGCACTCCCATGATGAAAATCCTACAAAGTTATAAGAAAATGACAAGAAGATGACTTGAATATTGTGTAAGCCTTGAATAAAATTATAATAATTTGGGTTTGACATGTATAAAAATTAATAAACCTCCATAGGTTTTGGAAACTAAGCATAATGACCTAAAGTCACAAAGGCATAATTAACTCCTAGTAGGATTAGTCTAGGCTTAATGTCTAAATGAGATCAAGTACCACTTATATAACCAAATGAAATTTATATATATTTGGAGTAACTTAATGGGTATGGATAATGTTCTTTTAATACTTTAAAATTTAAAGAAAGATATGAATAGGTCATTTATTGGCCTAAGAACCTAACAAGATATGTAAAATGTAGGAAACAACTCGAGAAGATAAGTTTAGAATCTCATATATACATGGAGGATT
This sequence comes from Torreya grandis, assembly GCA_037957365.1. NCBI lineage: Eukaryota > Viridiplantae > Streptophyta > Pinopsida > Cupressales > Taxaceae > Torreya > Torreya grandis. Next base: position 1,826,774 of record JARHVA010000443.1, read on the forward strand.
ATCATGGGAGTATAAGAGTTTTAGATATGTTATAGAGGGTTTTAAATAAGGTTTTAGTGAATTTTTTGGATAATTAGATGTCAGACCTTCATGAACAATCCTTGAGGGGTAAAACATCTCCAAACCCTCCAAAACCCTAGTTCTTGACCCAATGCAGAAGATGAAGTAGGAAAGGAACCTAAGAGGGAGATTTTGACTATAAAATTATTTTTATATTATATAGGACTCCAAATATATCCTTCCCATCAATTTAACCCTCACCCTACTTGTATAGATAGGGAACAAAATTGGTTTTTTTGACAATTTTGTGTGTTGTGCAGGTATGGAAGGTTTTAAAGAGATGAAAATCACTTGGGGGTAAATTAGGACCTAATATATCCTACCATATACATTTATTTCTACAATAAGACACACAGGTTCTTTTTCAAGTACCTCCATCTTAGCCAGTCCAAATTGGCATAGTAAACAAGCAAATGAGAAGGTGAAAGATCTAAGTGGGAGAATTTTTAAGGTTAATTTGAATAATATAAGGCCATGAGAGATATTTAAAGGTTTAATTCACTCCTTTTTATGTAATTTTTTGGATAATTAAAGGCAAATTTGGTGCCAAGTGTGAATGGTGAATGAAAGAGGAGTTATTTGGACTACAAGCAGTGATAACTCATACCCAGAATAATCTTGATGATTAGGGATGAAACCAATGCATGTTTTAGAATGTATAAAACCATTACCTCTCATTCCAATCATCACATATATCTCTAGTCTATTTTGGGACATTCCAAGAAGGCCAAATGATGAAGACAATTTTAGGCATGCAAATGAGGAGTTCTACACCACATTTCAAGAATTTCATGACTTTCAAGGACATCTTTCCCATAAAACCTTTGATGGTATATATCCTAATTCATTATCCTACATGTTTAAATTCTCCTCTTATCTTGAGAAGTGTTATTATTACTTTTGGACTTCATTATCTTTTCCTCTCTCTCAAATTCTATAAGTAGTAACCATTTTGGCTCTTGTAGACTAATACCACACCATGTATGGCAAATCCTTAATGGTTTTAACATTTAATTTTAATTATAAAAATAAATAAAATTTTATTTGATTTCATATCTCATCTTTTCAAAGTGTGTGAATATATGTATAGTGAATGGTTAAGAGATATTCATCTATCCTTGCTTTCTCTCAATCTTTCCATGTTTAATGCAAGTTGTTCCACTATGACAAGTCATATGAAGTGTTGTCAAGTGTATGGGTATATATTTTAAGTTTATTATGATCCTTAGTGTATGAAACTATCATATATATCACTTACTTTGGATATATTTCATGCATTTCACCTTCATATTGAAATACTAATGCTATTGCATTTGAGGACTTATAGACTAGTGTTGTAAGCCTTATTTCTTAGTGAAATAAGTATGATGGTATTATATAAATCCTTCTTAGTGCATCACCCCTTTAGACTAGTTTAATTTCATTCAAACTTATATCCCTTTCCATAATTAAATAGTTAGTTAGGTGATAAGCACTTCAAGGCATATTCAGGAAGTTATCCCTTAAACCTAGAGGTCTATTCTACTATAGGTACACCCACATACCTAGAAGTATTCCCATGTTTCCCAAATCTAGAGGAGACTTGAACATCCCCCTCTAGGGTGAAATATTTGGTGACAACAAGACCCACATTTCCCAACATAGGTACACATTTCAGTAATGTAACTAGGAATATCCATGTTTATAACAACATTGATTTTGGTCGGATCTACATAAGTTCATCATAAGAAGACTTAAAATCCTAAGATCTTTCTAGAGGTGACATTGAAAACACACTTTTAAAGATTGATACTAACTTTTTATTTGATGATATGATAAAATATGATGGAAAGATCATGAATATGGTTTTCACGATGATTTTATTTGGAAATAAAATTCTCCACATGAGTTTCAACTATTTTATTCATGGTGTCATGAAATATATGGCTCATTGTGCATTGATAGGTTGGTTCAACATTTTTAATGTTGAAGGGAATCTTAGCATATTAATAGGTTACCCATCGATAGTAAAAATGGGTTTATGTTGATCATCAAGAGTGATGTGAATTTGATTATATCTTGAAAACCCATCCATGAGGGATAGTATATCATATCCAGTTGTAAAATCAATAATAACATCAATTCATGGTAAAGAAAAGTTGTCTTTACGACATGATAAGTTAATATTATGAAATTTAATACAAAATTTTATGACCATAAAGACTTTATTATGGATGGGAATAATGTTGGATACCCATTTTGAGTAATTTAATAGTTTAATGAATTTAGCATCTAAGATCATGTTGATTTCTTTGTGACATAATGTGTAAACCTCAAGAGATAACTTTCATTGCTTGCATCCAATTTTGTCATGATATTATAGACAACTATGCTAGGGTCAATGTCAAACATGTATTTTTATGACCAAGCAATGGCTTTATGATATTTTTCAAAAAATAGGTTATAATTATATTTCTCTTCAAGATGAATTTCTTTGGAGATAAGAATTATTTAAGTGACAACCATGCATTAGTTAATTAAATAATTTTCTTCAACAATCATAGCATTTCCATCTTGTAAATTCTATGGATCTAAAATAAGTTTAGATATATGATCTAATTTTGGATCAACACTATCAACACATTTAATGAAGTGAGGAGCCTTTTTATTGAAATTTCCAAGTTATGGTTTTGGTGAGGGAGTTGAGGCTTTATAGTGTTGAGTAATCTAGGAGAGCTTCATTATGAGAAAGTGTAGGTAAAGTTCCATGGTATTCAACATCTACTTTAAGATCCACAATCAGATTACCTTCATTTTCAAACTCAAAATGTATCTCTCTTATAGTAGTGGCTTTGGCATCTAAGGTAATATAAGGGGATTAAATAGAAGGTAAATATTTTGACTATATGGTATCATCTTCCAATAAGTCTAGTATAGAAGGACTGGGCTGAACTATATTAGTCTACATGGTAAATTCATAGGAACATAAGCAATTTTGAATATATCAACCTGTTTGATATAATTGGATGAAAGTGAAGATGATAAAGAAACTATATCAACATTTGATAATGTTTGGACAGTATAGTTTTCTGGAAAAAATGGATTATATTAGTTTGGATGATATAATCTAAAGGTTTACTGAGATATTTAATGGCATTAGTTTGTCTGATAACATCAAGACTATGGTGAATTTTTTGAATAGTATCAGGTTGGCCAATGTCCTCAGATTCAGGAAAATGTAAAATTTGTTGAAAAACCCATGGAGTTTTGATCAATGGCAAGTTGGAAAGAGGGACATGACCTTGAGGTTATGGTTCATCATCAATAGAATTAGAGGATATGTGAACTAAATGACCATTTTAGTTAAAATCATACATTTTATCAAGGGTATTTTAATAATTAATTACATCTAGATCTCATGATTGAGCTTGGGCCGTAACATAATCATCATCATAAGATAGGGAAATGTTACATGCATGAGAAGATGATTGAGTAATTTTAGTGTATCATTGGTGGACCCACCCATATTACTAAAGTGTGAGGGGACATTAATAAAATATCCTATAATAATTTTTTAAACCAAAATTATTTAAAAAATTCCCATGTTATGTGTAATAGGATTCATTAACATTGCATGGGGGAGGACTTTCAATATCGCCATCAATAAAAAGAATAGTTTTATATCATAGATAGATATAATGAGGAAGACATTATGATATATAAGGAAATAACTTAGTGGTATTAAAGGTCTTTTACAACAAATTGCATTCATCATCATAAAAAAATTTAAGAGTGACTTGTAGATCAAGATTCATGTTGACAAACTTAGGTAGATCAAAAATATTAATATAAGGAATAGTGTGGATGTGATAATATGATTTAGTATTGAAAATTTGAATGTAGCAAGGCTTAGGATCTGATTCATTCTTGTAACATTTTCCATTGTGGATGCAATTTATGCATTGGAAACTAGAAGATGTGATAGATTTCATGTTGTGAAACCATAGATGGCCTAAAAGGAGGTTATAAGAAAGTTTAATATCAAAAACCATAAGCTTGGTGCATATTGTTTTGGGTCTAATAGTGAGAGGGATCGAAATATATCTAAGAGGATTTTGATTGGTTTTTTCAAATCTATGGAAAGTAATTCTAGCTTTCTTAAGGTTATCTTTGGAATATCCAAGCCATTTGAGTAGTCAAAGGGAAGTAACATTGATGCTAGAGCATTCACACACTAAGGCCTTTATTAATAAGGCATTTTCAATCAAAATCATAATAAATAGGGGTGGTTCATCAACTTGGAAAAGGATTTCATCATTAATCATGTCTTCTTTAGAAAGCTCCATGGAGGGTTTCTTATAGGGAGAATATTGAGAAATGGTTTCAATAGTGTGAACTTTCTTAGGTGTAGAACCTTCAGAGTTTGGAATAGGTGTTTCATATTCACTAGATGGGACTCTTTAATGTCTAGCAATTATTACATGAGAAACTTGCAATGATAATGGTAAATGATCAATAGTTATATTGAAGGAATTTTGTAATGCATGGAATTAAGTTCATCTATAAAGTTCCATTTTGGTTTAGGGTGGGATCCATAATGAGGCTTAAGTTTATTAGTAGTAGTGATTTTATGAGGAATGATAGTATAAAGATTTCAAGAACTAGGTTAAGGATCTGATGGTGGAGTGGGCTCATCACTAGTTTGCATACAAGAAGATGAGAGTATTGTTAATAGTAGTAGTATCCTTAAGAAGTTAGTCTTCAAGATAAGTCTTTTTAGGTTTGGTGACATGATATTTGTGAGTGGGCTTACAAAATTAGTTTACCTTTTTTGCATTCACATTTTTAGAACTAGTATAGTATTGATCATAATCGACATCAATAGTACAAACATATTTTTGGGAATGTTATCTCTTAGGATCTAATGTTTGAGAGGGTTTTTTATATTTTTTGTTTGAAGATCTGGAATTTAATGTTAATTTTTTAGAATCTTAAAGATATTAATTATGTTTAACTTTGATAATAGCATCATGATTGAAATTTCCCTCTCGGATGGTAGTTACAACAATTTTTTGGACATGTCTCATGAGAGTGATCAATGTTGGCATAGAACCAACAAATTTTCTAGGATCATACCATGTTGGAAGTGTAGTGTTATTTTAGAAAAAAGGTTTATATGGAGATAACAACTTATTTATTTCTTACATACTAAATGGTGGGCACAAGGGAAGTTGATTATCTAATTTAGATGTTCTTGCTTAGGTTTGTGGAGGATTTTTTTAGGATTATTAATGATGGTTGCATTGGTTATAGTTTGAAAAGATTCATTTTTGACAATTTGAGAAGTTTCAAATTGACCTATAAGGAAATATTGTTTTTTTATTGATTGAAAACATCTTTTAAGGTTTACGGATTGAAAATCATAACCTTGTATTGAAGATGGGATTTAAGAGTAGTAAAAAATAGTGTAAAATAGGCTAGCATCACTCATGTTATGGTTTAATTTATGAGATAAATACTTACATCATTTTAAAAAAGTGTGAGTAGATTCATTAATAAGTTTTTTAGAATTAATGAATTGGCTAAGGCTATTTTTAGGAAGATAATTATGTTGAAATTATTTAAATAGAGAATTAAATAAATCCTTTAATTGTGTAATGGAAAGTCTAAGAAATTGGTTGTACCATTCAAACACATATCAAATTAAGGTTTTAGCTATAAGTTTGGTGTATCATAAGTGTTAGTTTAAACCCATTCCTTATATATGTTTCCAAAGGTGTTAAAAAATAAAGAAAAATCATAAATCCCAGCATATGTGATATTTGGAGAGATGTTTCCAATGTATATGGACACAATGAAGGGAGCTAAAGGCTTATTTTGAATATGTTCAAGAATTTTATTATTTATAGGAGGTTAAGGGATAATATTATCATTAACATATTTAAGAGGATGGGGAAATATTATTTTAATTATTCATGATGACTTGAGGAGGTTGACTAGCCATTATCAAAATGTGGTTTTGCATTTGGTGCATTTGAGAGTTTCTAAAAGTTTGCATAAGTTTCATTTGTTGGACCATTTGTGTAAGTAGTTGTGTCATATCTAAAGGTGGATTTTTAATATAGGTATTAGGAGGGGATTTTGAAACAATGATTATGGGAATAGGATTCCCATTGTTATTGCTAGTTTCCCTAAGTATCATAGAAGAAGAAGGAAGTTTATGAAGACCACCATTCTTGTTTGTAGTGTAAGAAATGTTGTCATCAATATACTTAATATGTTAGGTTAGATCATCTAGATATCTACTTAGGTTGATTTCAATATAGTTATATTGATTTGGGGAAAATATGCACCATGAAGAGATGTATTTAATGGTAGATAAGGTAGGAAGAAAGGAACAACCCATGTAGAATCTGAATAGGTTGAGGCTGGCAAGAAGGATATTAAGAGGTGACATCATGATGCTAAGTGAGATGTAAGGTTGCTATAAAAAAGTGAATGATTATAAAAAATAAATGGTATCAATCAAGATGATGCAATTATTTTCTAGGTTTGGGAAAATGATTGTATCAGTTAGGTTGATGTAATATTAGTCAAAAGGTGATGTTGTTAGTGGCTAATAAAAATTACATGTATCAATTAGGCTAATGAAATAGGTTATAGCTTGAGTTAATTTGTATTTTATTGGTTTGTATGGTATATTTAGGTTGAAATAAATAAATTTTATTGGATTAGATGATATAGGTTGTTGAAGTATGATAACTATTATATTGTATCAGTCTAAATGATGTAGTTCATGAATTAAACATAAGGAACTATATTGGGTTGGCTAATGCAGTTTTCACTCACATATAAATATATCATGTTGGTTGATGTATTTTTTTCATGTAACATAAAAAAATATAATTTTAACCAATATAATTTGTAATACAATAAGTAAATTAGGCATCAAATTATATCTAACTCATTTTTGAAAATAAGATCAAGGAGATAACTAGAATGATTTGAATGATTTTTAGGCTCTAAAATATACTTGTTCATTCATAGACTAGTGTTGGCCTAATGTTTTAGATAATTAAATATAGAATATAAACCATGTATGTAACTCACTATCAGTCTTCGAGGGTATGGTTATAGTAACTTCCCTGGTTGATATGTTCCTCTTAGGTGCGCCATGAAATCAAATGAATAGGATGGTTTCCTAAAGTTTAATAAAAGAGGAATCTTAGTAGTTTAAAATATATAATGAGATATGTGGAAACAAAAGTCTATTTTTAGTGTTTTACAATGTATTTAATATTAGGGTAGTAACCATCACACCATAGTTTTGGTAAAATAGAAAATTGTTTGGCCTGTAATGACAAAAACTATGTAGTTTTAAAATTACCATAACACATTTTATAGGGAAAACTAGATAGAGAAAAAAATATAAAAAATAAATGTGTAAAATCAATTTGAAACATTCAATGAATTGAAATAAAGAAGAAGATAATGGTATCAAATTCATAGATACAATTAGAAACTAAATATATTGAAATGAAACACATAGAAATGTATCAAGCTAGATAATACAATTGGAAACATAAAGAGAACTATTTTAGGATAACCAATATAATGTGTGAAAATATAAAATAGAACTAGATTAGTTGGTATTATTTTAGATAATAAAAAATTATATTCCACTTACTGATGTAGTTGGATGAATAAAGGAAACTATATCATTTTAGTTTATATAGTCAGTTGAATCTAAAAAGGTTGGAATAGGTTTCATAATGGGTTCACTATAATTTGTGTATGGGATAGGATTAACCTACAACTATCCTATATTAATGGACTCAAAATAAAATAATTTCAATGAAATAGAGCTTAAAATACTTAGTTTTTCCAAGTAATGACCAATTAATTCCACATATATAATAGAGGATTATATATGCCATAAATGTGAAGTGAAAAGGGTTCCAAAGCCTAAGCCTACAAACAAGGGTGTATAAGTAATTAAACCTATATGAAATTAATTGTGTAGTAAATTAAATGATTATAAGTATGAAATTAAAGTAAAATAAACTATGGGGAAGGTGTAATGATCAACCAAATGGGGGTCTAGGCAACCTAAAGGTAAATATGGTAATTCTAAATAATCATATAGCCACACCAGCTTTATTCAGTGTAGAGAAAACCTAGAAAAGGATACACACACATTAATTCACTAAGAAACAAACAAAATATATCTAAGATATCCAATTTTTCCATAGTGCATGAGATTGAGAATAATATTTTTGGGAATAAATCATGTGAAAGTTGTTACATCGATGGATTTTGAGTCACCATCTATGATTCATTATAAAAAAAAAATCATAGATTTTAGATGAATCATGGTTAGTGATTTGAAAATTACCAATATAATGATTTTCATATATTTTATTCATATAAATCTTATTCTCAACATCTAACTACTAAGTAAATAGAGGGAAAAATATAGGGTTAGAAATACTTACCTTGGAGTGGACTTGTCAAGTAACAATATCCCTCTTGGCTCAAGTGGAATTTTTCAAGAGATTTTGTGGGTTGAATAATTAAAATTTTTGGACAAGGAAATAATATATCCTTGGTTACAACTCCTAATTATTCCTCTTATTTATCTCCAAAGACACCATAGGACAAGCTTCTTCAAGATAATTTTTTAGACCAATAACTCCTTCAAGTATGACTTACGATAGAAGTACAATTGAAATAAAATAGAATATAATGTATATTATATTATATGTTTTACATTAAATATGAACCAAATATATATATATATACAATACCCAAACAAACCCTAAACACTAAATTGATAGTATCATCTTGACTGATACAATTGAAATATGCTAGTTAATATAGTATTATATCGGCTAAGCTAATATAGTACAAATCTCAAAAGACAGGTTCAGAATTATATCAAGTTGATTGATAAAGTAAAAGAAGGTAAAATTCTCTAAAAATATGGTATCATATTGGATAATTCCATAAGATATAATGGAAACTAGCATAATTGAATAAAGATAATATGGAAGAGTTAAATGGCAAGACACTTTGAGGAAGCTAGAATAATAATGGTAAAGGTGTCATCATGATATAATAGAAACATATCCTTAAAATAACCACAATCCTTCCTTCCCCTTTCTTGGTGAACTCTTTAATGCATTCACTCAATGATACCTATTCTCAACAAGTGATTTCAAAATAAAGTGTCATTAAATGACAAAGTGAAAATATTTATGTGTATACAATCTCTTTGATCAAATGAAAAATGTTGTTCTTTTCTCTTAGATTGACCTTATAATGGGGTAAAATCATCTCTAAATAAAGCAATAATATGTTCATAATATTTTATTTAGCATGAAATTTGGTCATTACAAGTTCACTATCATGCTCTTTGGTTTGACTAATGTACATGCATCGTTTATGAACTAATAAACAAAATATTTAGTGATTTATTGGATTAGTTTAATTTATTTTTTATTATGAAATAATTTTTATTCTAAGGATGAATCTGAACATGAAAAAAAATTATGATTATTCTTGTAGATACTAAGGGAACATAAGTTTTATGGTAAACTTGAAAAATGTCCCTTTTATCAAACTAAGATTCACTACTTGGGACATCTAATTTATAAGAGGGTATTTCTATTGATCCCACTAAGATCAAGGATATAATAGAGTGGAACACTCCTAAGAATTTTAATGAGGTATGAAGATCCATAAAACTCATTAGTTACTATTGTAGGTTTGTGTAATGGTTTAAAAAATAGCTAACCCCATTACATTCTTTCAATGTAAGGTAAGAAGTTTGTGTGGTCACCTCATTATGAAGAATATTTTAAAAGGCTCAAGGAGATACTCACTTTTTCACTAATCCTTATTATACATGTCCTAAATTTTAGCTTTGAAATATGGGATGACACATTTTTAGATGAGTTTGGTGGTATTCTAAACCAAAATGGAAAATAGGCTACATATGAGTCTAGTAAACTCAAGGAGGATGAGAAAAATATTCCTATCATGACTTGGAGTTAGTTTTAATTTTGTATGCACCTATTTAGACCTAAGTTTATATATGGGTGGGGTATCTAGGGTAAGGGTTATTAGATTATATTTTACACAAGTATGGTGAACTAACCTAATGATTAGGCCAATTAATAGAAAAACTAGACAAATATTATTCTAAATTTACACATCTAAGATTGCTAAAAATAGCAAAGTAAAACTATTGATAGATATTTCAATGAATTAGAAACAAATAATGATTAACTAGTTTAATATGCACATGATTTCTGATCTGGAACATGCTATAAGTGGATTAGAAGATGATCGTAGAATAGTTGTCAGATTAATGGAATAATATTTATGTGGCCTTGTATGCTTACCTCAAACCTAGATAGTTGCATTGACATAGGTGTCTAACCCCATCACAAGTGTCTTGTATAGAATAATGACTAAATCTAGATGTGACCAACTAAAGCCTTTTGAGTATTACCTTTATTCTGATGTCTTCAAACTGTGCACACTAGATATCACTCTTTTTAAAATGATCAAGCCATATCTTCTTCACCCTTGGAGTGACTATGGGAAAAATGGGTTAGTGGGCTCATGTTGTCGAGTTGACACAAATACCCCTCTATGAATGGGTACTACCTACATAGCCAATACTTTGAAGAGGTCCTCAATCTTATGTAATTATCTCCTACATGTTGGTTCAGCTATGAACAAAGATGAAATTTGTGATAAGAAAATACATGTAATGACCTAGTTTTTAACCTGGTGAATATTTCTCATTAACTACTCTTCTAATGCTTCAAACCTATGTAAATAATACTTCTATGATTGATATATAAATAGGGATGAAGAGGTCAATTTTTCTCACTTTAATTATTTTAATTCTTTATTGAGTGATTCTTTGTGTATATCCTTGTGAGTTTGAGGTGTTTTCTAGGTGATAAATGAATGAGATTTGATCTTATATATATACTAATCCATTTTTAAAATATCTCACACTAAATCACTTAGACCTCCCTTAAAGATATGTTTCATTTGTAAATTGGATTAATTTTGTGCATTTGACACTTTGTAAGAAAAGGGGACACTTGCATCAATGCAAGTGTCTTTCTAGAACACAAGTGTCCAGGAATCTAGAAAATAGGTATAGGCCCAAAATCGGCAGTAAAGGATAATAATCAAGTTTAAAGTTTTTTTCATAGTATAGAAGGCCTAGTCATTAGGATAATAATGGTTAAATTAAGAGACAATTAATTAGGTATAAATAGATAGTGAACATGAGATTTTTGGTAGTGGGTACATTTAGAACTAAAAGGTAAAACCATGATAGGTATTTATAAATGTATAAGACTAAGGTACTACATGAATCATATATTAGTATCTATATTTGGTCCCCTTTAATCTAATAATGAAATTGATAGTTTAAAGGAAAGAAATTCATACTTAGGTGTGTATGGTACACCTTGTCTTTACGTGAGCACAAATTGAGTGTTTTTAAAGTGATTGGCCTCCAACCAAGAGCATGTTATAGTATATAATCAGTGTATGAAATCTAAAATTTAAATAATTTAAAATAATATAAATTAATAAGAGAAAGGTTAGGACTACACATGTGTGTAGATGCAACCATATTGCCTTTTAGAAAATTAATTTTAAAGGATGCCTAATTATGAAGCATTAAAGATGAGATTAGGACAATTTTTAACCTTCAAGTGCATACATATAAATTGGAGAACACATTACCCCAATTTTGGTGTAAAGGTGAATTGCAACACATCCATTAAGATTGTTTCATCTCAATCATGAAACCCAAATATGTGAATGATCCTATAAGTGTGAGTGATTTAATCAACTCAAAATACATATTTGGTGAGGGTGGATGATTCAATTAAATCCAACCTATAATTTTATTAAATTTAGATTATTTAATCAAAATAACTAATAAGTATGTTAAGATTGAAAGATTGAATTAAATCAACCTTCCAAAAGGGTGAACCAACTACTGTAATAGATTAGATCAATAATAGTCTGTAACATTCCATCTTAGGTATGATAACAATCCTTAATAGTATTTGAAATATATATATTGACTTGATTTTACAATTTTAGGTGCCCTTTGCATGGTATATACACCTCATAAATGTCTCAAGCTAGAACCTAAGTATAAAAATAGTACCAATGTATAAAATATTTCCAAAAATATGTATTTGAATCATATAACTATGAAATTTGGTGAATTTTAAATTAGTGCATGTGTGGAAGTCATGTTTCCATAACATGTCTCCATTGTAATTTGGAGATGTTATGTAATGAATAAGTGTGGAGGTCATGCCTTTTTGACATACACCCACTATAATATGAAATTATAAAAGTGTGTAAGCCATGCCTATATGACATGCCTCCACTGATATTCCCCCCTTTTAAGGTGAGGAGAAATATAATCTAGTATTTATCTTACCTTAAAAGGATAAGATAACTATATAAACTATGTATGGATCATCTATCATATAGGAGTAACATGTCTAGATAGATATAGTATTGAAACATGCAATATGTGATCATATAAAGTCCTAAGATGTATGATATAGATCATGGAAACATATATAGAGTAAAAATACAAGTTGAGAATGAAATCAAGCACACACACAAGAGCACTCAAAATTAATGCATAGAATAAAGTGTATAAGGAAACCTCATACAAGGGGCATGTTCAAATGCTACACAATCAAAGGGACATGACTTAGTAAAATGTACAAAAAATATAGAATGACATATTCAAATGTCCACATATAAAATATAATAATATATTCAAATTTACAAATAGGAAAACAAAGGCATGGGGACCAAAATCAATGGAGCATATTCAAATGCTCAAAATAGGCAATAATATGTAAGATAATACCAATCAAGGAACACAATCAAAGAAGTGATAAAATGAAAAATTAGGAAAAATATAATAAAACAACATAAATGTATAATATTATTTCCTAAACATGTGTTTTCAAAATTTTAATTACATATTATCTCAAGTACACTATGAAAGATAATCATGGATATAGGCATGTATAAGTATATAAGTTTAAACATGATAATGTAAAGTTATTATTGACTATTTTCACCACAAGTTAAAATATTTAAACCCCATATAGTTAAAAACTTGATATATGGGTCTATTATAATGTTATAGGGTGTTTCATGGTCCTTTTGATGTCATTTGGTATATCATTAACCTTGATCATAGTCAAATCCTTTCCTAAGTCATTTTGTGTCATTTACGAATCCTATTTGGGTCATAAAATAAGGTGGTATAGTTTTACCTAGTGTAAAAGTGTTACAAAATCTCTTTAAACATCCAATATGTCATATTCCTTGTTAGGAATGTCAATCCTATCTGAAACTTGTAGGTTCCTAACTGAAATCAAGAAAACAAGTGAAAAGAAGGAAGTTTTGGTAGTTGTATGGCCTATAGAGGAGAATGACACATGTTAAAATGTTATATAATGCCTCTTCAATTTAAATTACTAAATTTCAATGATTTATATTATTTTTAAGCATCAAAAATATACCAAAACTACTTTGTTTCTCCATCACTTCACTAAACATGCAAAACTGGTCAACAGGTCTTTTGATGGTACGACCAGTAGGGGAAGTTTCAAGTCAAAAGCTCTTGGTGGTGGATATTAAATTTTTTTAATTCACATTAATGGTATTATTTTTTATAATGGTTGACTATTATCTATGATCCATTATTAATAAGTTGATTGTTTCATTTTGTTTGCCAATCCCCATACCCTATAGGGTTTGCTTCTGTATGAGCTTGTCTGTACAATCCAATTGGTGAAATGGTTTATATAGAATGTGGAATTTATTATATCACGTTTTATATGTTTTTTTTTTCATTTTTATTAGTTATTTAATGAATTAAATAGTTTAATTTATAGGTTGATATCACCAAGTGGACTTGTAGTCAGGTTTCACTAATTATAAAATGTTTCTTTCTCTACAATGGTTTCAAATAAATGTTAGGTGATAAATTTCATGATTTTAAAGTCTTATTTATCCCCCTTATTTCCAATAACAATCTCACAACTATTATCCATAAAGTTGTAGTCAAGAATGTTGCACACATTCAGACTGCTTTATTTGTATTCATTTACAATCATGGTGAATGGGGTGTAGAAGGTTTGAGAACATTCATGGAGAATAGGTGAAGAGTATTAATTTGTTGAAAACCTTATGTTATCATAATAAATCAATCTAATCCCTCAAATGAAATATATATCATGTGAAAATAAGCTCTCATATGTACACAATCTTGCAATACCAATGTGTACCTACGAGTGCCCTCCAAAGATAATCACATGGAAATGAAGGCATTGTGACTGGTTTAAACTCCATGGGAAAAATGATTCATTTGGAGACCTTGATAAGGTATAATACTGGTTACAAGACCATACATCATGCATACTACCCATATTCATAGTCATTGCTTCTATACTAAAATGTCCACCTACAGGTGGCCCCCCATAGAGAATTAAAAAGTGTTTCATAGAGTTTGAACATGTTTTGAGATCCTCATAAAGGTTTAAATTGTTCAAGGGACTATGAAAATCATTATTGAGGCCATATATTGGTAGGAAGTTTTGGGAAGTCACTTCAAGTGAAGAAATCTGAGTTTAAGGATTTGTTTCCTTAAAGACTCCAAAATAAGACATGGTCCATTTTTTATGATGTTATATGATGAGAAAACACGGTGCCTAGATGAGTTTTGAGGATTAAATAATGTATCCCTATCATAAGATATTTTCCTTAACCAAATATAATGGGTGTTTGGTCCCACAAGTAATGAGTAGAAGGCTTCAAATCCATGCTTTCTTTCACTACATGTTTTCAATGTTTTCTAGAGAATGTTGAACTTGAAGTGACCTCATAAGTCTAAGACAAATGATAAAGGAATATCACCATTTTTAATGATCCTATTGAGGATAAGGGTTGTATTAATAGTTTTTTGACCTATATCTGCACCTATAATTGTACTTTTTCTCAAAAATACCACCTACAATTGACTACAGGTATCTACAGTCTCATGATATAGACCTAGATGTGAAAGCATGAAAATAAAGACACCTGCAAGTTTTAAGTGCCTCTAAATAACTCAAAATGGTCATAAGGTGTTAAAAATAGGTTTTCAAGAGATGAAATCACCTACAGGACCTTTGTTACCCCAACAATGGTCAACTATAGTTGATTGTAATTGATAGTGAGCTATAACATGGTGTTATTAGTGTTGACATAGAATGAACATAGTATGAATGGATCCAAATTACTATAGGATGGTATTTATTACATAAATGATATGATGGAACAATAACACAAGGCCTAAATATTTAATATCTACCTACAGGCATACCATTCTCTTGAGCAAACAACACAGTCATATAACCTACAATCTTGTCTAGTCAAATACAAGGTGTATGTTGAAGAGTTTGGAATGGGTTGGGTGATAAATATGTTTGTAAAACCTTCACCATGGTGATATTATTATTTTGAGACTATATAAATATGGATAATAGATCATGAATGGGTTCTACACATGTAACCTACATCTAAACTCATTAATCCTACAGTCAATACATTCTCTTGAAATATGCCTTGAGTTTTGAAGATTTAGAAGGTAAACTAATGTGATCCAAGATTGAAAATTGGTTCAAAGCATTATCATCACTTTATTAATCCCATCATATAATTTTATTGTCTAGGATAATAGGGGAAGTTCCCTCCATTTTTTCTTAGATAGAGGACACTCCCTAAAGGTGTAAATCTATAGGTTTGGTAAACATGTGACAAGAAGGTGAGTTGATGTCAATGGAAACCTTGAATAATGGTATCGAAATATTTTTTAGACATAAATGAACATGACCAATTCCTCGTAGCATTTAATGCCAAATAAAGAGGCTTAAACCCATAGGTATGTAGATAGACCTATTAGGTCTTGATTAGGCTTAATGGTTAAGGGAGTTTTAATGTCACTCCTAACACTAGAGGAGCATTACAAATCATTTTAAAATGAATATGGGGATATATAAGGTGTGTTATATCCTTTTTTATATATAGGTAAACATGAGAAATCCATTTCTTGGCCTAAGAGCCTAATGGGGTATGCAAAATGTGAAGAACTTGAGAGGTCAACTTGGGAAGCTCACACCTATGCAGAGACTTAGAATGGGAACTCAAGGAAATAATACAAGTTGGAGAGGGTCTGTAACAAGGATTTAGTAAAAAAAAATTAGGGTTTGTACATCACACATTTATGAACAATCCTTAAGGGATTGAACCACCTAAAACCCTATAAAACCCTTGTTCATGACCCAATTTAGAATAAGTTGATAGAGATGCATCAATGAGGGATATAATGAGTAGTAAAGTGA
The DNA here is from genome assembly GCA_037957365.1 of Torreya grandis. Classification (NCBI taxonomy): domain Eukaryota; kingdom Viridiplantae; phylum Streptophyta; class Pinopsida; order Cupressales; family Taxaceae; genus Torreya; species Torreya grandis. The sequence continues at coordinate 1,843,276 of JARHVA010000443.1, forward strand.
TTGGATCTTATATAGGACTCTCTAGGGTTTCTTCCCATCTGATTGAATTCCACCCTACTTGTATGAACAAGGTGTAAAATGGATTTTCTTGACTATTTTTTATGTTTTTTAGGTATTGATGAGTCTCAAAATATTAAAAACACTTTAATAGGTATAATAAGACCTAATATAACTCATAATATCCATTTATTACTTCTAAGAGTTCATAGTTATCTCTGTCAGTCCTTCACCTCAGCTAGTCCAAACTAGCATGGTCAACAAGCAGTGATCACCAAGTGAGTAGATGAAAACTCTAATTGGGAGAAATTTTAAGTTCTACCTAATGGATCTAAGTGCATGAGGGATCTTTAAAAGTTTCATACCTTCCCTTTTATGGACTGGATTAGAAAACTAAAGACCATCTTAATGCCAAGTGTGAAGAGTGAGTGAAAAGAGGGTGACTATGACTATAGGCAGTGATAACTCATGTCCAATAGGGACATAAAAAATTAATGTCGAGGCTTGCTTCTAACCCCCCCACCTTCATATTTTAATCATCTCATTATTCCCTATTCTATTTTGGAGCACTCATGGAAGGCCAAATAATGAAGGTAGTTTTTAGTCAAGTGAATGAAGAGTCCTATGCCACATTTTAAGAGTTTCATGCTTTAGGGGACATTTTTCCAAGTATAAATTGAATTTCATATTCCATATTATTTTCTCCTATATATGTAACTCATTTTCTTATCTTGACAACTATTTTTTTGACTCTTAGACTTCATTCTTTTCACTCCTCTCTTAAATTCTATAAGCACTAGCCATTTTGGCTCTTGTTGGTTAATACCACACTAGTTTTATGTCATATTTTTCTTCTAATAATCCAATAAATCTATTTTTGAGTTCATAAACATCTTTTTTAAGTGTGCAAAGTGATGAATGGTTAAGTCTAGTGATTTTATCCTTTCTTTTCCTTATCCTTTCATGTCTTGTGCAAGAAGTTATCATTCTAATAGGTAATATAGAGTGTATTTAGTGTGTTAGGATCCCTTAAAGTTTTAAATTGTCCTTGGATTTATCAAATATGATGCCTAGTCTACTTACCTTTATTAGTCTCATGCATATTACCTCTATATCGAAACACTTATGTTAGAACATATTAAGACTTTGAGGCTAGGATGTAGATCTTGTTCTTAGTGAAATAATTATGATATAATAGTGTATATATTCATGGTGTATCATCCCCTTAGATTATATTTATTTTATGTATACTTCTATCCCTTTTCCCACAAGCAATTAATAGTATAGGTGATAAGCATTTTAAGATAAATTTAGGGAGCTAGCCCTTAAACCTAGAGGTCTACTTTTTCTATAGGTAAACCCACATACCTATAATTATTCCAATGTTGCCCAAATATTAGAGTAGACTTCAAAAACCTCCTATATGGTGCAATATTTGGTGACAATAGTTATGGCATGCCCAATGGGACGCATTATCCTAAAGACAACTTATCAAGATGAATGTTGGTCTTGACAATATCAATTGTAAATTGGTGTGATACTTAGCATTTAGAAACTCCATTCAAGGTAAAGTATGGTTGTAGACCATTGTTTTTTTATAAAGTTTTTCTCATAATCCATGGTCCTTACTAGGTTATCTTCTAGTATAGTTTTCAATCCCATCAATCCACCTATTCAACCTAAACTTCCTCTTGAATTTCAATACCCTCGGCCTAATATACCCTTTAAAGAGAAAGAGGATTTTTATATTCAAAAAATATAATAACTTTAATAAATAGAATCCATCATAGATAGGCAACATGCCTTCTCATCCTTTAACACTGATAATCCAATCCATCTTGATGCATATGATGACATTCCCCCTAATGATATAAAGAGTGTGCCCACATTCAATGGTCAAGGTTATGTCACACCTAGTGAACACATCAAGGATATCTTCATTTTTTGTAGTTTCCACAATGTCACAAATACTAGTATTACCATTAGACTCCTTTCTATTTCCCTTAGAGAAAAATCAATTGATTGGTATAGGACTTTGCCTGATGGATGCATCACAACATGGGATGACTTTAGAGTGTTGCTAACTTTAATATTTGAGGATGAGAGTGACCACACTTCACTCATACATCAGTGTAATGTGATAAAAATATCCCCCAAGGAGATAATGTATGACTTCAATGAGATATTCCAAAATACTTGGCATAGGTTTCCTCCTCCTATGAGACCACCTACTAGTTTTTTCTTCCCTACATACTTGAGAGACATTGGTACTTATATTGATATCATGATTCAATCCATGGGTGGTTTCACTCTTCCTAAAGCATATGAACTTGCCATTAGAGCTAAGAATGGCATCATTAAAGCTATAAATCTACCTCCTAAAGTGTCCATGCCTCTATTTCCTAATATTCTTGATAATACTCCAAATGTGGCCCAAGTTATTAAAGCCAACACCAAGCCTAGAGTTGTTCCTAAGAAGGCAAATGATGCCATAGATAAAGATGTATAAATTCAAATGATAAGAGCTCAACTTAAGAAAGAAAATATAAAACAAGGTGTTCATCAAAACTCCTATCCCTATCAAAATCAATATGGTCAAAATTTTGGGAGAGGGAGAGGCAGCCTAATTTTAATAGGTTTTCTAATGTGTATAATCCTACTTCCACCACTAATACAAGAGAGATGGAACCAGTGCATAGTAATTTGGTGCAAGGGGAAGATTGGCAACAAGAAAAATTCATAGATGTTAATGAAGGTGGATATAAATCCATAATTGATCAAGGAGGAGCCACTCCTCTCTTATTATCTAAAGATGAATTCATGATGCAAGCAAGTGAAGGTTGGTAGCCTCAAGGATAAATATTCACCAAATTCCTAGTTGAGGACACTTTTGTGCTTAATTAAGGAAATTCTATTGTATAAAACACTAGATCTAAGAGGGAGGATTTAGGAGGTCATAATAATGTGCCTAAAAGTTCATCTAATATTTTTACAAGGTAGCAGGGCATGGATACAAGTATGGCAATCCCAAACACTCCTACACCTCCTCCAAATTAGAATGTTGGAAGGCCTATTCAAATTAATTAAACTCCTCAAGTTCTAATAACTTCCTTGACTCCAAGATCCCAATAAAAATTAGGTATGTTTTCTCTAAATATTTTGGACTCATTGATTAATACTAAGACATTCATTTTCCTTTGGGATGTCCTTCATATGCTCGACCAAAAAGAGCTCCTACAAAAATAGGTGTCCACCATCCCTACTAGTCCTTCACCTCAAATAAATAGTTATACTAATTTATCTTTTAAAAATTACCTTAATAAAATTTTGGAACCATCTACCAAATCTAAGAATATTCCACCATTTTACCTCACTCTCATAGTGGGGGATAAACTAGTACACAATTACATAGTTTATAGTGGTGCCTCTACATCAGTCATGCCCAAAGTTGTAGCTGATAAATTAGGCCTAAAATATGAATCCCATATCAAAGGATTAATTTATTTATATGGTTCACCTACTAAGATAATATTAATTATCAAAGGGATGAAGGTTTTCCTACATGACTGTCCTAGTTTTCCCATTCTTCAAGACATTATTGTTGTGGACTTGCCTACTCATTTTATAATCTATCTTTCAATAGATTTTATAGCCAAGATAGGTGTCTATCTCTCAGTTTATTTGTCCTTCTTGGCCTTTAGGATAATATATGGAACTAAGGTGACCATAATAACTCAACCTCTTGTAAGGTTTCACATTAAGCCATATGTTGAAGCAAGTTCAAATTTAAATTATGTAATCAATGAGGAAAAGGATTCTATTATGGATGATGGTGATTCTTCCAGACTTGAAGGCATTTTTGATTTATTTCTTGATGAATATGGTATAAAAACCTATGATCATGACCCTTATTTTTTAATGGAGGAAACTAATTTAGGAGTGTATTGTCTACATGAGGAAGGAATACCAACACCCCTACTTACCAAAGAGGAAGGTGAGAATGATGAAATGTGTAAAATGTTTTTTGATGGCTCAATAAGTAAGATTGGTGTAGGATATAGTGTTGTGCTAGTTTACCCATATAAAAAATAGTGATATTATTTATATAGGTTCCATTTCAGTTGCACTTGTAATGTTGGTGAGTATGAAGATTTGATTCATGGCCTCAATGGGCAAGGAAAAAAGGAATCAAGAATTTGTAAGAATATGAGGATAGTGAATTAGTTATGCATCAAGTTAGGAATGTGATTGCTACCAATAACCATTTTCTCAAGTCATATAGGTAGGGGGTATGGTATTTTCTTGAATACCTCAATGTATTCAACATACAATCAATCATAAGGGAGCAGAATAATCATGATAATAGACTATTTTCCATAGGAGCACAATTTGATACACCTAATACCATAAAAGGGGAGGGAAAGCAATCTCACATTAATATAATTGGCATACCTTACATGCCTAATAATTATGTGTCTTGTAAAGTTTTTTATAGTGATAAACACATTGCATAATTCTTACAAAATGAAGCTAAGTTTTTCTCAAGAAACCAAAAGAGACTCCAAGAATAATTTGATAATCAGATTATGTAGCTAAAAACAAATAAGATACCTAAAGGCTTGGTGTGATTTTAAATTTTATTTAATTAATATGACCAAAGTAATAAGGAAAATGTGACTATGTCTACAAAAGAGGATTATTATGAAAGGTTATTGATCTTCAAAGACAAACTCCTCAAACTAGGAAAGGTATGTTCTACATTAGAGAATCAAGCATTCATTGATTTGTGTAGAGAGTTTCATGACATATTTGCTTAGGAATATAAGGACATAAAATGGTTTGATCTTATCCTATCACTTCATACCATTAAATTGGAACCTGGAGTTAAACCGGTTAGTCAAAAATAAAGGCCCATCAACCCTAAGGTTGAATAACTCATGAGTTTAGAGCTTACCAGACTCCTTGAATCTAAAATAATATTTCCTATCAATAATTAAACATGGGTAGCTAACCTTGTCATTTTTATAAATAATAATTGGGAAATAAGAATTTTTATGGATTTTAGATATATTAATAGAGTGTCAGTCAAAGATCATTATCCTTTACCCTCAATAGAGTAGATTTTGTAAATTGTTTTAGGTTCTCAACATTTCTCTCTCTTACATGGATATTATAGTTATAATCAGATTCTAATGAATGAATATGATCAGTTCAAGATAACATTCACTACAAAATGGGGGAATTTTGCTTATGGAAGATGCCCTTTTGTTTTTCAAATACCGGTGCCACTTTTTAAAGAACAATGGACATGGTTTTCAAATATTTAATCAATGAAATGTTGTTGGTATATCTAGATGATAGAAAAATGTTTTCTAAGGATCCTAATGAGCATATGAAACATCTAAGGCAAGTGTTTGAAAGGTGCAGGTAGTATGGAGTATCTCTCAACCCCAAAAATTGCATATTTTCTATCCATGAATGTAAGCTCTTAAAACATATTATTTCCAAAGATAGTTTAACTATTGATCCTGAAAGGATAGAGGCTCTTCTAGGCATATAATTTCCCTTGCATAAGAAAGGAATCCAAATATTATTAGGCAAGATAAAAATTTTAAGGAGATTCATACTTGGTTTTGCATCTTTGGTGAAACTTATCATAGCCATGCTTAAGAAAAACCAAGTCTTATCTTGGACTAAGGAAGGTAAGAGTAGCTTTGAATCCATCAAAAAAGAAATTACAAAATCTCCCACTCTAGTGGACCCTAATTTTTCTAAAGAATTCATGTTGTATTCATTTTATAACCTTGATACTATCTCAACTATGCTAATGCAAAAGAATGATTAAGATGTGGAATAACCAATTACATTATTTACTCAAGGTTTGGAATATTATGAAGTCAAGTACACATTTATGGATAAATAAGTCCTTGTTATTATAAGAGGACTAAATAATTTTATGCATATGGTTTCAATATGATTCATATTATGGTCTCTCATCCTAGTACCAAAGAGTTTTTGTTTAGCAAGGACCTTAGTGAGAAGAGTACAGGGTGGATTACTAAGGTAATTGAATATGATGTTGATATCAAAGTGACAAAGTTAATAAGGGGTAAAGTCCTTTGTGAAAATCTAGATTTAAACCTCCATGAGTCAAAATAAGAGGCTTTAGTCAATCATGATTGCTCCTAACCAGCTGGCTCCTTACCTCTTCAAAGTTGGACATAATGATCAGTTTGGAATGTTGCTTTAAAATTTCCATGATGGAATAGTAGGAGGTCACTTTTCCCTAAGAACCATAGTTTCCAAGTTCATGATGGTAGGATATTATTAGCCTAGCCTCTTCAAGGACTATTATGTTTGGGTGAGAAGGTATGTACAATGTGATTTCTTTTTTAGGAAAATAGAAGCTTGCATCTCTCCCTTTGAGGCATATTCAAGTATATCATCCTTTCATGCAATGAGGTATTGATTTCATTGGCATGATAAACCCCCCCATCAAGTGCTAGTCATAAATGGATATAGCAACTGACTACTTCAAAAGGTGGGTTAAGGTAGTGGTATTGAATGAAGCTAATGAAAATGCTATCTTAGAGTTTTATGAAAGTATTATAACGAGGTTTGGTACTCCTACTATCATTTTAGATAATACACTTATTTTTATGGGTATTAGAAAAACTAATTGGGAAAAAAAATGGCATATAATTGAGCACTTCATCAAACTATTACCCTCAAGTTAATGGGTTGGCTGAATCTACTAACAAAAATTTGATCAAAATCATCAAGAAAACTTTGGAGGATAATCAAAGGGCTTGGCACACTAAATTAAAGACAACACTATGGGCTGATAGAATAACTCCAAAGAGGTCAATGGGGAATTATACTTTTATTCTTGTTTATGTAAGAGAGTCTAGGCTATCTATATCCCAAGATATACATGCCTTAGAGTTGGCACATCAACTAGAGTTTCCTGAGAACACTCCAATGGAGGTGAGGTTGACATAATTAATGGAGTTCTAAGAGACTAGAAATAAGGCTCACCAAGTTACGGAACATCACCAAATATTAATGAGGTTTTTTAATAAGAGGTCAACTCTAAAAACATTACAATAAGGTGACATAGTGTTAAAATGGTATGAAGATAGAGCAAAACCAGGGAGACATACCAAATTTGATACCTTATGGAGTGGACCATATGTCATCATCAAGTGCAAACAAAGTAACTTTTTCCAATTAGAAAGGATGAGTGGAGAGGATCTACCTATCCCTATAAATGGAATAAATTTAAATCCCTATTATAAAATTAATGAAGGTTAGTCCTGTAAATATTAGGTTAGGTGTGTGTTTTTTTTTCAATTGTGTGTGTTGTGTTCCATAAGTGTTCTAGTTGAACACATGTTTGTTTACTTAGTGTGTATTATTTTGTGTGTCCTTTATTTGTGTTTGGTTTTATTTCAAATTAAAATGGTGTGTTAAAATTTTGTATAGGTGACTCTATGACCCAATGTATAGGATTAGGCTACTGGTCTTGGCATAGCAAGCATACCACCCTTGGGAAATTATAAAGAATGTTAACTATTTTGACCACAAGTAAAAATAGGTCAACCCCATATAATTAAAAATTTTATATAGGAGTCTATTATAATGTTATAAGGTGTTTCATGGTCCTTTTGATGTCATTTGGTATGTCATTAACCTTGGTCATAGTCAAATCCTTTCCTAAGTCATTATGTATCATTTAAGAGTCATATTTGGGTCATAAATGAAGGTGGTATAGTTTTACATGGTATAAAAGTTTTACAAAATATCTTTTAATGTCTAATATGTTAGATTAATTTTCAATAATTTCAATCCTATTTGAAACTTGCAAGTTCCTAACTGAAAGTAAGAAAACAAATGAAAAGGAGGTTTTGGCAATTATACGACCTATAGAGGAGAGTGGAACATGGGAAAATATTAAGGAATGGATATTCAAATTACTTGACTCCATTTACATGTTTTATCTACTTTTAAATCATAAAAATGGACCAAAACCATTTTGTTTCTCCATCGCTCCACTAAACATAAAAAATTGGTCAACAGGTCTTTTGATGGTACAACTAGTAGGGGAAATTTTAGGTTGAAATATATTGGTGGTGGATAGTAAACTTGGTCTGATTCACATTCATGTAAATATTTTGGATAATGATTTCCTACTTTCTATTAACCATTCTTAAGAAGTTGACTATTTTTTTTTGCTTGTTAATCCCCACACCCTATAGGTTTTATTTATGTATGAGCTTGTTTGTACTATCTAGTTGGTGAAATGGTTTTTAGAGGATGTTAAATTAACTATCTCATGGTTTATATGATTGGTTTCGTGTTTAGAAGTGATTTGATGAATCAAATAGTTCAAGTTATAGATTGATATCACCAAGTGGACTTGCACAATCAGGTTTCACCAATTACAAAAGGTTTCTTTCTCTACAGTGGTTTGAAATAAATGTGAGGTGATATATTTAATGCTTCTCAAGTCTTATTTATCCCCCCTCCTTCTTAAATCAGTCTCATAACTATCATCCTTAAAGTTGTAGCCAAGAATGTTGCACACAATCAAACTACTATACTTGTATTCATTTACAATCATGGTGAATGGAATGTGAGAAGGTTTGAGAATGTTCATAGAGAATAGGTGAAGACTATTAATTTTTTAAACACCTTATTAGAGAATAAACAAGTAATTTAATCCCTTAAATGACATAGATAGTATGTGGAAACAAGCTCTCATATGTATATAGGCTTGCAACACCAATGTGTACCTATAGGTGCCCTCAAGAGATAATCACATGGAAATGAAGGCATTATGGATATTTTAAACTCCTTAATGGGAGAAATGATCCATTTTTAGACCTTTATAAGGTATAAGACTAGTTAAAATCCCATACATCATGCTTACTACCCATATTCATAACCACTACCTGTATACTCAAATGTCCACCTATAGGTGGCCCTCTATAGAGAATTGAAAAGTGTTTCATAGAGTTTTAACATGTTTTGATATCCTCATAAAGGCTTAAAACTTTCAAGAGACCATGAAAATCATTATTGAGCCATAGATTGGTAGGCAAGTTTGAGAAGTCACTTCAAGTGAAGAAATCTAAGTTCAAGGACTTGTTTCCTTAAAGACTCCAAAACAGGGCTTGATCTAATTTTGATGATGTTATATGATGATCAAACATGGTTCCTAGATGAGTTTGGAGGACTCCATATTGTATCCCTATTATAAGAGAGTTTCCTTAACCAAATATAATGTGTTTTTGGCTCCACAAGTGATGATTAAAAGGCTTCAAATCCATGCATTCTTTTATTGCATTTTTTTAATGTTTTCTACAAAATGTTGAACTTCAAGTGAGCTCATAAGTCTAAAACAAATGATAAATTCATATCACCATGTTAAATGGTCATATTGATGATAAAGGATCACTAAGGATCCAAATAACATTGGGAAGGGTTAGAGTATTAGTTTTTTGACCTGTATATGCACCTACAAGTGTACTTTTTCTCAAAAAAACCACCTATAGTTGACTATAGGTATCTACAGTCTCATGATATAGACCTAAACATTAAAGCATGTAAATAAGGACACTTATAGGTTATAAGTGCCTCTAAAGACCTAAAAATGGTCATAAGGTTTGAAACATATGTTTCCAAGAGATAAAATCACCTACAGGACCTATGTTACCCCAATAATGGTCAAATACGATTAACTGCAATTGATAGTGAGCTAGAACATGGTGTTATTGGTGTTGACATAACATGAACATAGTATGAATGGATCAAAATTAATGTAGGATGGTATTGATGAGTTCAATTATATGATTTAATAATAACACAAGGCCTAAATATGTAATATATACTTACAGGTGTACCATTCTCTTGAGTAAACAACAAAGCCATATAACCTACAGTCTTGTCTAGTCAAATGCAAGGTGTATGTTGCATGGGTTAGGTGATAAATATGTTTGGATCATATTCACCATGTTTATATTTGTCTTTTGAGACTCTCAAAATAGGGATAATAGATCATGAATGGGTTTTTCACATGTAACATATAGCTAAACTCATTAACCTTATAGTTAGTAAGTTCTCTAGAAGTCTACCTTGTGTTTTGAAGATTTAGAAGGGAAAATGATGTGATTCAAGCCTAGAAATTGGTGAAAATCATTATCATCACTTTATTAATCCCATCATATACTTATATTTTCTAGGATAATAGGTTAAGTTCCCTCTATTTTATCTTGGATAGAGGGCACTCCCTAAAGGTGCAAATCTATAAGTTTGATAAACAAATGACAAGAAGGTGAGTTGATAGCAATAGAAAAATTATATAATGGAATGGTGAGATTTTTTAGACATAATTAAACATAACCAATGCCTCATATCATTAATAAGCTAAATAGGGTGGCCCAAACCCACATGTATGCAGATAGACTTATTAGATCTTGATTAGGCCTAATGTTAAGGGGGTTCTAATGTCACTCCTAACACTAGAGGAGTATTCAACAGCATTGTAACATGGATATTGGGAGATATAAGGTGTGTTAAATCATTTGGTTTTTAGAGTTAAACATGATAAAGCCATTTCTTAGCCTAAAATCCTAATGGGGTATGCAAAATGTGAAGGGGAACTTAAGATTTCAACTTGGGAAGCTCACACCTATACGGAGACTTAGCATGGGAACTCAAGGAGCTAAAAAAAGTTGGACAGTGCCACTAATAAGGATTTAGTGGAATTTTTTTAGGGTTTAGACATCACACTTTTATGAATAATCCTTAAGGGATTGAACCCTCTAAACCCTTGTTCATGACTCAATGGAGAATAAGTTGATAGAGATACATCTAAGAGGGATATAATGAGAAAGAAAGTAATTATATGTTGTAGAGAGACTCTCCAAGGCTCCTCATCTGATTGAGTTCCACCCTAATTATACAGATAGGGTGTAAAATGGATTTTCTTGATTTTTTTTATGTTTTTAAGTACTAAGGGGTATCAAAAGATACAAATCATTTTGAGAGGTAGAATAGGACCTAAGATAACTCTTCATATAAATTTATTACTTTAGGATTTTTCATAGGTGTCTTTGCAATTACCTTCATCTCAACCAATCCAAATTGGCATGGTGAACAAGGAGTGGTCGCCAAATGAGAAGATAAAAACTTCAATTGGGAGACATTCTAAGGTTTTCCTAATGGATCTAAGGTCATGAGGGATCTTGACAAGTGTCATACACTCCCTTGTATGTATTGGATTTGGAAAACTGAAGACCATTTTGATGCTAAGTGTCAAGGGTGAGTGAAAAGAGGGTAATTATGATTGCAGGTAGTGATGACTCATGTCCAAAAGAATGTCAATGATTATGGACACAATAAATTAATCTTGGGAATTATTTCTAACCCTCCCTTCATATTTAAATCATCTCATTTGTCCCTAGTCTATCGTGGAGTACTTAAGGAAAGCCAAATTATGAAGGTAGTTTCTAGGAAATCAAATGAAGAGTCCTACACCATGTTTCAAGAGTTTCATGCTTGAGGGACATTTCTCAAAGTATACCTTTCATGGTTTGTTCCATATTCTACTTCTCCTATAGACGTAACTCATTTTCTCATCTTGATAAGTGTTTTTTTGACTCTTTGACTTCATTCTCTTCTCTCCTTTCTCAAATTCTATAAGTACTAGCCATTTTGGATCTTATTGGTTAATACCACACCTAGTATGGTGAATCCATATTGTTTTATCATATTTTTTCTTTGAATAATGAAATAAATCTTATTTTGATTTCATAAACATCTTGTTTAAGTGTGCAAAGTGATGAATGATTAAGTCTAGTGATCTTATCCTTATTTTTCCTTATCCTTTCATATTTTGTGCAAGAAGTTCTCATTATAATAGGTTAAATAGATTTTATTTAGTGTTTTATTCTCATTTAAAGTGTGCAAGTTTCGTTGGATTTAGAAGTCTGATCCCTGGTCTACTTACCTTGAGTGTTCTCATGTGTATCACCTCTATAATGAAACACTTATGTTAGAACATCTTAAGACTTTGAGGCTAGTTTTTAGATCTTGTTCTTAGTGAAATAATTATGAAAAAATAGTGGATATATTCATGGTGTATCACCCCCTTATATTAGATTTATTTTATGCATACTTCTATCACTTTTCCCATAATCAATTAGTAATATAGGTGATAAGTATTTCAAGACAAATTTAGAGAGCTAGCCCTTAAACCTAGAGGTCTACTTATTATATAGGTAAACCCACATACCTAAAAGTATTCCAATGTTACCCAAATATTAGATTAGGCTTGGAAAACCTCCTCTAGGGTGTAAGATTTGGTGACAATAGTTATCATAGAATATTGTAACCTAGGTGTATCATGATCAAAGAAGTAGATGTCATCAATGTACTTAGGATGTGAGTGGATAAAGTCCTAACATATATGTGTACATATATCATGTATCTAGGTATGCTTGTATCACACTCAAAAAAATCACCAAACATATGTGTATATAGGAAAGGAATGATATGTTGTGTACTAACATGAAGCAAAAAACACATGTATAAGAAATAGTATTACTAGAAGTTTATTGATTTTTTTTGGTATTTTTGCATTATTTGAATGTTTTTGGATTTTTGGAATATTTGATTTATATTTTTAAATATTATAAATCATAGACCAAAGCATCAAGATGTGGATCCTTTACTTTCCAAAACATCCTATATTTTATTATTTCCATTATTTTAATGTTCTCTAGTAATTTTTTATTAGAAATTGTTATTATGTGTTTATCATCAACCCCATCATGTGTAATGCATACTTATTTATTTTAAAATTAGTAGAATAAGCACATATTTTTTTGATTGATAACTACTTTCATATCTTTCAACCACTGTTGTCCAAATGGAAAATTAAATTTGGTTTTTGGTTCATTACCCATATTGGTGTATCAACCACTTGTGGTTCACATATTATTGGTAGCATGATGTATCTAAAGGAATTGAGGAAGAGTGGGAAATTTTACAAATCATTTACATCATGGCCCAAATTTAATAAATATGCAACAATACAAAATGCTTCTTGATTATTTGGATCAATTTGAATGTACTGACAATAAGCTCCATCAATATTTGTAGTGATGGTTAGAGTTTCGTGCCTTTGTTGCTTTGAAGATTGGTTTTATGTGGTAGGATTGGAAGCATTAGACATTTTAATTTATTAGGTACAATTTTTATGTGCCCTATATGTTTATATTTTTTAATATGATTTTTTAGTTTTGCACATTTATTTGTATTATGATTGGTGAGTTGATGATAAGTAAAATCATGTGATCCCTCCTTAGAAGTGATTTTACTACCCAATATGTGTCTATTTGGAAGTAAATATGTCATGTGATGCTCAAGTAACATGGGAATAATTCAATTTATAACATCCTAGTTTGTTAAGATATGGATAATATGGTGTGGAAGTTATTAGGAGAACTGCACATTGTTCACATGGTGTATTTGCAATGGTCCTTTGTATGGTTAGATTAATTTTTTTAGCAAAGAGGGATGGGTTGAATAACAATAATTTACATGTTCATATGTTGATTTTGTCTTTCCATTATTTGAATGTGGTTTTGTATACCTTACCCCACACCTTTGTAAATTTTAATATGATTTTGTAATTCTACACATTTATTTGTATTATGATTTATGAGTCAATGATAAGCATAATCTAGTGATCCATCCTTATAAGTTATTTTTCTACCCAATATGTGTCTATTTGGAGGTAAATATGTCATGTGATTCTCATGTAACATGGTAATAATTAAATATGGAACATCCTAGTTTGTTGAGATACGGATACTATGTTGTGGAAGTTTTTGGGAAAACTCCACATTGTTCACATGGTGTATTTTCAATGGTCCTTTGTATGGTTGTATTTATGTTTTTAGCCAAGAGGGATGGATTGAATAACAATAATTTAAATTTTTGTATTTTGATTTTATCTTTCCCTTATCTGAATGTGGTTTTGTATCCTTTGACTATAAATTTAATAGGTATGTACAATGCCTTGTAGGTGTGAATAGGTTATGAGAAAGATGTTTAAGTGGATCTAAACTAGGTTTTTGCACTTGTTAAATAGTAATATCATGAGTATGTTCATCATCACTATCATAGTAATCTATCTATTTTCCTTACTTCTTTTTAACCAATAATTTAAGCTTAAATGTTGGTTTTTATTGATGCTTTGGTATCATTGGCTCCTTTGGTAATGGTTCTTGATCATGACTTTCATCTATGTACACCTCATAGGTTAGTTATTTATTTTTTTCTTGAGATAAAGGAGTCATTATGATTGAATACCTCATTTCATATGTTTTTATATTTTCAAGTGGAATATAATGTTGAGGTGGAACCACTTTAGGTATCCCTTTTATGTAAAACTGCATCATTTTAAAAAAATTTAAGGGTTCATCATCAATAGGTATTGTGAATAAGTTCCCATCATGTATAAATTTCACACATTGATGTAATGTAGATGAGATATTTTCCGTGGTATGTATCCATGGTCAACCCAAAATAAAGTTATAATGTATTTATTGAGACATTACTTGGAATGTAGTTGGAACCATTTTTGGCCCCAATGACACATCTAATGTGATTTGGCCAACTAGAGGGATACATGAATTATCAAATTCTTTGATATGCATATCTTATTTTTAAACAATATTTATGCTAATTCCCATAGGGGTTAAGAAATAAGTGCCACAAATGTTTAAACCTAAACCATTATCAACTAACACTCTTTTTATTCCCTCATGAAGCATACACACTTTTATGAACAAAGGCAAATATTGGTGAATAATATCTTTTAATGGTAAATAATTTTTATCAAATTTAATAAGATTTTCATTGTTTTTGAGATCTTGTATAATATATACAAAATAGGTTGGTTCAATATCATTTTCTACTTGGGTGTCAAGTAATGTTACATACAAAATATCCTTGTAGATAGTAGATTACTTTAGGAGTTTTATGGTTTAAATTTTAGCATGTGTGTTGATAAATTGGTAAATAATATCATATCCTTTTGATTTGATAACAAGGTAGGCTTATGAGGAACATGTTGTATAGAAACATGAGGTGGGATAGGTTGGGCACCCTTACCTTTTTGAGTATTGACATTGTGGACCATAAAATCTAATATAAGCCATGGGAAAATAATGGATGTGGGATGGTCATTATCACTTGAATATGATTTAAGTGGAACAAAGGGTTAGGATCATGCAAATTGGCATCTGGATACCGACTCTATAACAGTTCAAAGGGGGTTTTAGAAATAAACTTGATTCTTATACTTTATTAGATTTTGTTTAATTTAGACATGCATGAAGTATAAAAAATAAGGGTTAATATGAAACATTGTAAAATTAAATAAATGATATATGAATCCATGATTAATTCCTTTATAAAATGAAAATATGATTTTAGAATATTTGTAGTTTAGAAATCAGAGATCAGAGAAAACTCAGGAAACTCTAAGTCCATTAGGGTTTAGAAACCAAAGGTCGTGTTCACCAAATTTTTAACCCTAAATTTAGATATGCATGGGTTATATATGTTTATGGGGTGTTAAATTAATTTTTACACAAGGATGGTAAACTAACATAATTACCAAGTCAATTAATATAAAACTTAGACAAATAGTACTCTAAATTTATATAACTAAGATCTCTAAAAATAATAAAGTATAACTATTGATAGATATTACAATAAATTTGAAATAAAAGATACTTATTTAGTTTACTTTACACATGTAGGTATTATCTATAACAATATATAATTATACTATAATATGACCCTATAAGAATCATCAGATTATGATAATATTATTTTTGTGGCCTTTGATACTTAAGTCAAATTTGATAGTTACGTTGATGTAGGGGCCTCACCCCATTGTAGGTGTTCTATATGGAATAATTACTAGATATAGATGTAACAAAATGCATCCTTATATGTATTATATCACATTTCTTATGATGTATTCAAATTATGCACACATGATGTCTCTCTTTATTGAATGACCAAACCCTAGCTTTTTCACCCTTAGAGTGAATGAGGGAAAAATGGGTTAGTGGGATCATAGTGTAGATCTACCCCAAGAACCCCTCTATTAATTAGTTCTTCCTACATATAAAATACTCCAAATTGGGCCTCATACTTTTTTAATTCTCCCCTATGTGTTGGCTTGTGTGTGCATAAGGATGTAATGTGTGATAAGAAAATACATGCAGTGACCTAGCTTGTAACCTAGTGAATATGTCTCATGAACTACTATTTGAATACTTTAAACCTATGAAAATATTGATATTATGAATAATATAAAAATAGGAATGAATATGGTAGGATATCTCATTTGAATACTTTATTGAGTGCTTCTTGGTATATAGCCTTATGAGATTGAGGTGTTTACTAGGTAAGGAATGATTGATGGTTGATATTGTGTATATACTAATCCCTTTTATAAATATATTACACTAAAAACTTATGCCAACATTTTGGATCCATTTAATTTGTAAATTATATGACTTTTGGGCATTTTACACTTTGTAGGAAAAGGGGACACTTGTATTGACGAAGGTATATGTCTAGGATTTAAATATCAAGGAAGCTGTAAAATAGGCATAGGTCCAAAAGTGGTAGTGAAGG